>VWZY01006257.1:358433-385863 GCA_013399075.1 Chloroceryle aenea
ACCTGCTGGCCATGCTTCTTTTGATGTGGTCGGCTTTCTTGGCTGTGAGTGCACATTGTTGGCTCTTGTCCAGTTTTTCATTCACCAGTACCCCCTGATCCTTCTCTTCAAGGCTGCTCTCAATTCCTTTATCCCCAAGCCTGTATTCATACTGAGCATTGCCCCAAATCTTGAAGGTACAGGACCTTACACTTGGCCTTGTTGAACCCCATGAGGTTCACGTGGGCCCACTTCTCAAACTTGTCCAAGTCTCTCGATGACCAAGAGATTCAAATGAAATTTCCATCAGCATGCTGCACTCACAGCCATCAGGCCATTCTCAAACTGCTCTCTCCTTCCACTGTTCTTCAACAATTTTACAGGAACAGAAATAACTGCTTTCTATACCTTCAGCAGTATGTCAAGCATTATTAGAAAAGCACAGCCAGGAAATAGCTGACCTAATTCCAACCCTTACATTTACATTTAAAGCTTCGAAGAGGGTGCCACTGGCTACAATGCTTAATTATATCTTCATTAGTTTGCAAAGATAATGTCTTTGGGGTTTGGAGACTAAGCAGAGAAACCAACTCTCTTTGAGCAGGTTTTCTTGGTTTTTTTTGAAAAGGTCAGCACTAATTTTGAATTTTTTAATTTTTAAATAGAAGTCAGATAGTCCTATGATCACTACTTACTGTTACGAAGCTAGAGTTACTATTCTAGAACTAAGACATGACAAAAAATTAGTAGCAGTTCTTCCTTCTGAAATCTTGTAACTTAGGTAAAGCTTTGGCATCCACCTAGAGAATATTATACAGCTGATGAGTAAATCCAGATCACTGCTGGCTGAAGCATTTCCTCCATTCAGCTTATCCATACCATTGTGTGCCTTTACACTTGATTTCATCTATTTGTCTCTACTAAAGGCACAATAAAGAATTGCAGCTTGAAAATAAGACAATTCTGAACTAGAATGATAGTTCCATCCCTCGGTAAGAAGACAACAGTGTTTGTTGTAAACATTCAAGGTCACATCTTGCAGTTAACAAAGTTTTACTCTCAGTAGGGACTGATTGACAGTAAATAAACATAAAACATGCCTCAGCAATAATGGACAGAATTTAGCCAATAGGCTATAATTAAAAAAGTTATAAATCATTTAGTTTTTTTACCTGGGTTCTTAAATGCTTGTTTCATTCATGATCACACACTACTACTCTCAGACACTAAAGATGCAGCACACAAGCTCTTGCTGGGTAAACCCATTTTGCATCACCTCACTTACTGATACTTTCCCCATACTTGCACTTTATTACCGCTGAAAAATTATACTTAAGAATGCATGAGGGGATACAATGCCCTTAGGCACCTTAATCTGCCAATTTAACTAGAGAGCCTTCAAAATAAATTTTGATTCAGACATCCAAGAATGACAGCAAAACTATGTTAATAAAACTTCTACTCTAAAAAAACAATCCACAAGGAAAAGAATCTCTGTGCAGATTTATTCAATCATGCATGCCTCATGAGTTACTACTACAGCAGATCACCCACAAACAATTTCTCCATTACTGAGTACACTCAATTCATCTACCAGTGCTCAATAAATATTTGATCCTAATTAAACCTAATGATTTCCCTACTTCTGAGATGCTGCTGCAGATCAACAGGTCACTCTTTTTTTAGCACAATGCTCGATTTAAATACAAAATTCTGAGAACCTTGTGTGAATTCTGTTTAAAGATAGGTGGATCATGGAAACAATGCTTTTTCTCTATCAAAAGATTCTAAAAAGGGAAAGTCAGTTATGGGAACCATGTTCCAGAAACCGCATTAGATACATTCCTGTCTCCAAAAACCTGTAACTAATAACCAAAAGTCACTTTGTGACTCTTGGCCACTCATAATCTAAGTATTCATTCATAAAATAATTTCTCCATGTATTCTAAACGTAATTACACATTTACAGCTAAATATATCTTGTTACTTTAAGTTGTTTAGCCAGGTTATTTTTTAATTAAGGAAGAAATGCTAAGAGTTTGCATGTTTAGCATTCACTTGCAATTCTGTTTAATCAGGAAATTAGGGAGGTTTTCTTTTTAAAGACTCCTACCATTGCATAAAGAATATTTTTCAGTTTTCTTCAGAAACAGCACATTCCATAACATTTCTTTTTAATTAAAAGCTTTGTTCCATCTTTGAGAAAATTCATCTGTTTCCCTTAGGAGCAGGAACATTACCATTAAGACCAGAAGTTCATTCAACCAACCCAGGCACACAGGATTTAGGGTGACCCGTGCTGCTTGTTGGAGGTGGCAATGTGAAAAGAAATTCCAATGCCTGAAGGTCTCTCTTATCAAAACAGATGTTAACATATTGCTTTGAATACTTCCCAGGGATGGCTCTGGCTCCCTGAAGTCAAATATATTGCAATAAGTATTTTGTCACAAATTAAGCTAATTTTGCAGCTGTTTCTTGGCTGTTATTTTACACCTCATGAACAGTTTCAGAACCTTTCATTTTGAGCAATTGCTGATACCTTCCCCACTTAAAAGTATTCACAAGTGCTGCCTGAGAGAACTTTACTTTGGGGACTTGACCCTATACCCTTCCAAGAGGGTATGTTTCATACATTGTCCTCTAGCCAACCAAGGAAGAAAATCAGAGGCAAACATTCCTCCCTCAAGCTGAGCATACAAATGAAAATGAGAACCTAAATCTCTTATGTAAAGTAATACTAGTAAGAATGGGTGCTTACAACTAATTTAAACTAAACATTGAGTTGTTTCATCAGACACCTGCAGGAGTTCTAATTTATTTTAATGCATGCCTCTAGCAATTACAGAAAGAGCATTACATTTCCGCACCATTGCCAGTATCAGCTATTTAGGCAAAGACAGTTAATTTCAAAATAAGAATTTAAAAAGAAATGAAAATGAAATATTGTGTCTTATGTACCTGGAGCTAACCTAACTTCTGATCAGGGGACAACTGGAATGTCTCTTCAAGCTTTGACTAGATATTTCATATCTAAAGAAAGCTGGAATTCTCAGGTAATACCAGGAGATAGAGAAATGAGACTTCACAGGACACAAATAGACACTTGTGCACAAAATGACAAGGGACAGCAACACAGACTAAGTACTGGATTGAATACATTTATATAAACTTGAATCATTTCCTTGGGAACCCCTATTTACTTGAGCAAGCCCTATATAGTCACTTCCAAGGTATGATTAGCCCATTCCAGATTAAATTTCTTCTGACTGAACTGCTGTTGACTACATATGGAATCCAAATGGCACATTCATGAAGAGCCTAAAGTACAGTGGCTCCAACCTCAGTCTTGCTTAAAGCCTGAATTTCAGGTGTGCAATCAAAAAAACCCCATCATTATTTAACAGAGTTTTCAGTCCCTTTTCAAGAAGCATCTCTGTACATTGCAATGGTTTGAGTTACAGGCTTTGATGCTTTTGAAATTCTGGCTGTGCAGCTGCCCCAAGCCTGAATGCACACTATCATTATCATGTGGTTGTTCAAGAGTTTGTATTTCTTTCAAGGGTTAATGTAATAGGTTTCAAGTTCCTACCTCACCTAAGTACTGCCAGAAGATTCCTTTAGGAGAATCTGAAGTCTTGGCCTTAGTTCCCCCGAACACCTGTACTTTGCTAATAAAGTCTAAAATATTTCACAATTACAGCATCTACCTCCCTAGTTCACTTTACCCATAGACCATTGCTTTTAAGAGCTAATCCACTTCACTGCTGGCTTTGCTAGTCATCTTCTGACAGGCATGCTGGACATGGGTAAATGCTAAGCTAGCTTGCACTGCACAGAAGAATCCAAATGCATTTGCCTCCTAATGCACAGAGTATCTGGTTAGTTGTTGAATGTGCAGCTCAACTGCAGTAGGGCTACACATCCGAGATGTGGTACAGCTTTCAGAGCTGTGAATTCTGGTATGAAGAAGAGCTCAGAACACAAGCATAACCACTGAAATTCATATGGGAAGGTATCTTGCTAATAAATGGTAACAATCAGAAAAAAACATTCTCTAATAAAACTTTTTCTAATAAAAGGAATTTGTAAGGTAGAAGATATTACAACATCAACAGAGCTGCTGCACTTGACACATGAAATAAGGTATTGAAATAAAAAGTACTGACAGTAATCATTAGTACTTACTACTAATGAGGGAGGCATGTAATTAATTCTTAGCCTTTAAGACACAGGATCTAATAAAAAATAAATATGTAATTTTATGATATTTTTTAAGAGAACGGCTGAGACTATCTCTTGGACAATAGTGTAAGGGTTATTTGCTGGAACCCATAAGAGAAGAGGCCACAGTGAATATATTCACAAGGTAGGTATCTAAAGTACAGAGCTGCAATTTGAAATTATTTTTTTTTTCATTGTTACCCAACATTGAAAAAGTAAAGCTATTTTTCATTAAAAAAACCCAAACAACCAACCTCCTCAACAATGACTAATGGCCTGATTACACAGTGAACTCTGAGCCTATGCTGTCTTGCTGGATGAACCCGAGATCCTGATGGGATACAAACCAGTCCTGTGCAGAACTTAGAGAAACAGGCAGGAACAATGCTAGAGGAATTCCCTTCATTATCTTTAGTACCTTATTGTGGTTTAACAAAATCAACACCGCCAAACTGCTTCTCCTTCGCTGGTTTTCAGATGTTTTACATTATTAACACATTTTCAGTATATATTTTCTACTGTCATTGCTTATGTTAAGCTTTTCCCCACTGCAGAACATGCCACGTTTCTTACTTACTGCATCCAAAGTTTCTAAACTCACCAGGAACGAAGTCTGCAGCAGAAAACACTACGATTGATATCAATAAGCAAATTTGGAATGTACAGTGCAAGTCTAAAAAGCTTTGATTTTTGGTATCTGACACTGCTTTAAGGAAGCAGCATAAAAATGACCACATTTTATGACTAATTAAACCTAGTATATGGGGCAGTATACAGTTGCCTTGACAGAAGAATAAATGGGTACTTATCTCTGCTCAGGAAACTGGGAAAGCTGACAGTCATCTGCTACCTATTGTGATGAATATCCTGTTGCTTACCACGTCTGCTAATTTTTAATGTGCAGTGATGCAAAATGACTGTCTAGACCAGGTTTTCCTCCATCATATTAGTTCACACAGAGTTCACCTGAGCAGCTTAGAGAAGGCATGTCATATTAAACATAATCACTTTGATCACTCTTAATTTACAATTACAGCAGAAAAAACAGGGCACTTCAAGGATGTAGGAATATGTGGTTTATTTTGAGGACTTCTCTACTTACTCCCAATGTGCTTTTAGTGACTTTCTATAATCCTGTACCTTGTGACTGCTTTTATCTTTGCACTGCTCTTGTGCTGCCTGTGCTGAAATACAGAAAGGAGTTGTGCTGGCAATTTTACTTATGTGTAGGTCAAGCCATAGAGGTTACCAGCATCCCACATGAAAAGAACAAAGGAATAAATGCACCCTTTATAAAATGAGCTTATTGTGTATCTCCTTAAATATAGTCCTTCGGGAAAAAAATTCTCCTGGCAGAAGAAAAAGAGATGGAGTTAAATAATGGGCTTATTTTGGCAGAAGAACTACTGAAGAGGAGTCCACTGTCCCAGCCATTTCAATCCCAGTGAGAGAGTTTGTTGCCTTCTTAACTGGTGTAACAAAACTTTTTATAACATCAGGTTACAGACATCTCTGAAATGAGCTGCATTTGAAGTACTGCGATATTGGTTATGCTGTGTAAAACTGGCTTTTACTGACAAAACTTTATCAACATTAAGAATTAATATTTTTGAAACATGAGTGAAAAATTTGGAGGAAAGGGAAAGATTCAGATACAGCTTTGTTAGCAGAGAAAACTAAAATAGAACCTTGTAATAGGCTTTTTAAAAACAAAACAAAACCAACACTCTGGGAGTAATTGAAAGTCATTAATGACTTCATGTGACAGGGATTCCATAGCTCAAGAAAAGTGAAGCTTCTGGCCTCCAAATTACTGTGTCTCTACAGCATGGGGCATATTCTCTACAAAATGCCTTGGTCCCCAGGTCATGCAGAAATGTGCAGATGGAGTGACAAGGCAGGTCCTACCAATATGGTTGCAGATTACATGTCAGACATGAAGCACCTCATCCCAGAAGGTAGGAAAAGCCTCTCAGATTGAAGATGTCCAGATAGTAAAACATACAAGAAAGTTATTTCGCCTAGGTGCAAGGAGGTTTCTTACTGCATATTCTACCTTCACATGGTTGCAAACTGTACATCTCTTAATACGAGCACTCCATGGTGTATACAAATGGTTAAGACTACTGATCTGAATCTACTAGGGTATATTACATCTGAGTGTTGTGAACAAAAAAGTTGTTTCCCCCTTTCCTAAAAAGGTTACCAAGGACAAGATACGCAGTTCTAAAGCTGGTTCAACCCAACCTTGCAACCTGCCTTCACCACAGGAAAGGTGCATCTCCCTTCACTGTCACTTCTGCTTCCCCTGTGTCAGGTCTACTGATCACTTGATGTGAGGTGTGCTTGACTCCTCTACTGGCCAAGTGAGAACTAATCCTTCAACTAAGACCAAAAACTAACACTTGCTTTTGTATATACACTTTTCAGTTAGTTAAGTGTCATACTGACTTAAAAATGATTGTGAAAATGCAAGAATGGTTGACCTACAGTTCATATGGACTTCATATATAAGCCAGTCATTTTCAAAGACTAAGAGATCTGTGTCTCTAGCCTAATGCGCTTAATTACACCACCAAAACCAAACAACTAGTCAGAAAAGCTTGTCGAAGACCTTAGCTGTCAACCTAGTATTTCTGTCTAGGTCAGAAGGACTTCATTCCAAAAAGCTGGCAAGCTTTTCCAGGCAAGGCCTAGAACAGACAATTGATGAGCCACGTAAAATGCTTCACACAGTGACATAGCACTGAATAATTTTGAAAGAGTATTCCTTAATATTACAAATGATACTATCTCCTGGTAGAATATTCTCATTATTTTTTTTTTCCTAATGCAATGCTCTGTAGCTTGTGGCTTCAAATAAACAGTAATAAAGAAAGGTGACAAATTCTGCTCTTATCTATACAACCTTTTTGCTGCTCTAGATACTGACTTCAGTAATATTCCTACCACTCTGTAACAGCACCAGGAGAAGACTGGGAAATGGGCACAAAGGTGAATGAAAGTATTTAAATGAATTCTGACATTAGAAACAGGGACAAACTACATTACTCAGAAAAGTGCAGCTATGATGCAACTACAATCAACACCAATGATGAAAGCAGTTTTTGAAAAGGAGTTGGAAAAAAAATAAATCAACCTGACACTTCCAAAGAACGGTCTGTCCATTTATTACAAACACTACGCTATGTATGAAAAGGGCAACTGAAAGCTTATCTGACAAAGTTTACTTTGCAACTGTACCTCTCTTAGTCCAAGTATCCCTGAAGCATCGGACAAATTCCTTCAGAGATTAGATATTATGTCCATCGTAAGGTTAAAAAACCCTTATTTTCAGAAAAGTAAATTCAATCAAGATTAAAGCTGTCCCTCTGTGCTGAAGCCATGTGGGGGAGATGTGGGTAAGGGGAGGAACAAATAAATAGAAAAATAATAGTTAAAAAACAATAAAATAACTCTGCATCAATACTACAAGAATATCTGGCATATGCAAAGGCTCGTGTTCACACATAGAGGTAAATGTCTATTTGACAACCTCTGAAATAGCTGCACCATTAAAGAGTTTGAGAGAACTTCCTGCTTGCTTCCTTTCCTTCAGTCAGGCTTTCCCCGCACATAACAAACTTTACCCTTTACTCCTGCTGATGGCTTTGTAGGACTTGCCATTGGCACTGCTGCACAGTTACCTTTGAGGATACACTGGCTGTTCTGCAGCACACTAGTGGCTGCCACGCTACAACTGCTGAGGGATCTGCTCCATCCTCACCTCTACAGTGCAGCTTATAGTATCCCAGTATACTCCAAGGGGCAGCTCTGGCATGTCACACTGAAGCTTTCCAGCTGACAAGCAGAACATCAGCAATAGTAAACCAGACGACTGTACCAAAAGTCTTAATGAAGCTTAATGAAGTTTTCCACCCTGTCAGGCAATAAAATTGAATCCTGGCAATTAATGAGCAGAATATTTAACAGTACCACAAAGGCTTTCATTACAAAAACAATGAATTATGTGAAATTTAGAGATGGCCCAAGATACAGAAACATCCTCTGCCACACAAGCAGCAATGGGTTAAGATTATATCCAACCTACCACCTCTCCATGATAATCCAACATCTACTAATTAATTTCTACCATTAAGTATACCACTGCCAAAAAAAGATTTGGGATACAGGTTCTGCTTCTGCAGCATGGTATCACATTTAAATAAAGCAGCTAGCAGTAACATCTCCAGTAAAGTTCTTTATTAGAACAGTATTTTTTTTTGGTACTATGAAAATTGTTTTTCACTAGAATCTTAGTAGGCAGGCACAGAAAATACAAAAGTGAGGAAATTGTTTAAATATCAAAAGGATGCTAAATAAATGAGAGTGTTCTCACTAGCAGTTGAGCTGCAAAAAGACAATCATTAACAAGCAAGTATCTATGGTAGGCTTTCTCAACAGGTAATGGACTTGCAACCCAAGGACTGAAACTGTCACTGAACAGTGACCAATAATGGTAAAGTTGAGAGAAAATGATGAAGTCAGCACTAACATTAGAGCCCTAACTTGACTCTACACTTGAAAATCTAGAGACCTAGTTTGACCTCCCACAGCCTTCAGCACGAAGATAGACAAAGAAACAAAATACCAGCATTGAAATGTGCACTTGCAATATAGATGAGAAAATGCAGCATGCATTTGAGTAACAGTATTTTAACAGTGGAAATATTCCTCAAGTTCATTAGTAGTTAGAAAAAAAATATATAGGAAAGATTATTTTAGTTTTATATCTCACCCTCATGTCTGATTTTTGTATTTCTTTTATTTGTCTAGCTATCATATCCATGGAATGATAAACACTATCCAAACAGCTGAGCCTTCACCACATGCCCTCAAATAGTTCTGTCTTGTTATGGCTCCAGCTAGTTAAGTTATTTTCAGTAAAGGTCATCAAGTTCTGGAGCCCATTAGAAAGCAAGAACAAACAAAAAAATCCTGGTATTTGTCAGTTTTATATTTGTTGCAGCTGCCAAAGCACAATTATTCTAAAATAAATAAATAAATAAATAAATAAATTTGACGAGCAGCCTGAAGTGTCAAGATAAGCCCATTCTTACAGAGAAATTGATGATGTTGTTATAGCCTGTTGTCATTTTCTCTTCGGGCAAATCGAGATCCAATAGCTAAATCTATGCCCTAATTAAGAAATCAGACAAACCTTGTGCAGGTCATTATGGTTGGAAATAAATCTATTTAGAAAAATTCAAAGATATCAGGTTCAAAAGGAGGACTTGATATTGAAGATTTTGAGGTATGACACATCAGCTTATTTGTCCATACTCAGACTGTACCTACACCTCTTCTAACTGTGTGCAAATGCAGTGTGAGGCTTTGCTCAATCACAAGTAGTCCAACACATATCTTGTAAATATGCACTTGGATTTTGAAATGCAACTATGGCTCATGCATTGCCTAGGAAAAAAAGTAAGGGCTGTATTTATTCCACATAAAATGTTTGGAATGAATAGTAAAACCAAAACCATTCTAGCTTCACTTGATAAATATACCTTGGGCCAACCACGTAGGGACAGAGAGAGTAGTTTAAATTCCTTGCTTATTCCAGACACAGAAGAGGCCACATCCAGACTGGAACACCACTAGGTCTCATCTCAGAAGAGACTATTTTGCCAGCAGAGGAACAAACTGCTACGCTATTGTAAACCACCTGGGCATATATATGCTATTATCTCATCTTTGGTATGATTGCTTCCCCACAAACTGTTTACGGTCAAAGTATATTACAGTCAAAGCATAATTAAAATCAAGCAATCTGTGGTTAATTCAAAGTAACATGATTTGTGATTCCTCACCTTTACATGGAATAGAACAATTCTACTATAAAAGACATGGAAATTTTATATAGAAAATAATCACATAGTGACTTTTATCACTGTCAATGTGAAAGGCAATGACTTTTAGCCAATAATAGCATAAAAATGGAAGAAGCTGACCACTGAACAATTAATGTTTGACCTACCACAGTTCATATTAGTAGCTCAGCTACACATCCAAAAGCCCAAGCCAGGTACTGTAGTTTAAAATGAACTACTGAATGGTCTTACACTGAACTTCATGCTTGTTTTCTCTATTTGTCCATTTGCCCAAAGCAGGACAGTGTTTTGCATGGTTATGTTAGCCATCTTGGTATTGATTATTAGCATGAACAACTCTCAGTGCCTGGGCTACCATCACTGCATCATTACACTTGATACTGCCCAAACAAGAGCATACCAGTTTTCTTTGTTCAGCACCTTTACAGCAGGGACATAGAGGATGACCTTTCCATTAGTTGTGTATTACTACAAATTTCCAGAAATAATTTAGACCAGTTTCTTGTAAGGCAGATGACAATTCGTGTATCATTTGAATAACTATGCTTGAACCAATGCACGTGCATTGATTAAGAAAGGAGTGCATTTTGGATATATTATCATGATCGCTCATTATGAAACTGAAAAGTTAATCCAAGCATTAATTTGCTTTTCTTCACTTGAGGAAGAGGAATTTACAAGTGTTAAATGTTGCAGTGTTTAACTCACACCACAGAACATGAAAGTTGTTTGCAATAATTGAAATTAGTGATAACAACAAAGCACTATACAACAAACATGTCTGCTTAAGATACTGTAGTTACAAAGGGTAATGAAAAAAGGTAGGTTTACACACAGAAAACTCAATGAATAGATGAGGTGCACACATCTTTGGATTTCGGACATATTGCCTGTATCTTATTGACATTGGTATTCATTCATCCTCAAAGATCAGACTAAATATTGGGTCATGGAATTTGTGACCAGATAGGTAGACAGAATTTGAAACACTGAATAGTCAAGTATTCTACAATAGTTCAAGTGCATAGTAGCAGCTGCTTGTGACAGTTTAATAGGCCCAGACACGTACATCAATCAATTAAAGCCTAAAGAATAAGAACAACCTTTGTCCAGACCACTCTGGTTTTCCAGATATGACAGACAAGTTATTATATTCAATCAATAAACATTTTGTAATAAGTAGCTCATCCATCCTACTCAAAGGTCTTTCAAACTTTCACTGTTGTGTTTGCTGGCCTGTAAAGGACTTACTCAAGGGAGCCCCAATTTCCACTGGAAACAGCTCTCCAACTCTAAGTAACCATTTTGGTCAAGCATATACTATTGTCAAGACTTCAAAATTCAGAGCTTTATTTTGACACTACTGCTTTTCATTCTTCCTGGGCTCAAGGAATACAGCATTCTGAAAATTTGACCAAAGCTCCTTGCCAATAATAACAGTATATTCAAACTGAAATAAATCGACAGGTTTTGTTCAAATTCTAATTAGAATTCACCTCAGCTGTTCTACCCCTTCCTTTTTAATGCTATATATATGTATATTTCAGTGCATACCTAGACAGGTTCAAATGTTTCTTGACCAATCTTTTGGTTTTGCCAGCAAATATTTGGCACATCTCCCTACAGAAATTTAGGGATTGTAAGTCATTTGAATAAGACTTCCAAGATCACAGGAAGACAGATCAACACCATGCTGACCTGCCACCTGTCACTTAAGTGTTTTGCTAGAAAGCCACTATGAAGTTAGCTGCTACAAATCAAACCACCACTGAATTATTCACAAGTCAGTGAATTTGTTTATCCTGTTTACATAAAGGAGGAAAATCCAGATAGGGGTGGGGAGGCCAGTGTAAAACCACCTTTGACACTAGCAAATAGAAACTTCACAAGAGATCATGTTTTGGAGTTCAAAGTAATTCAGTGTGGCCCATTTACATTACATATATGTATACACACACATTCTTTAGGAATTCAGATATGTTTCTCTAGTTACATTTCTGAAGCCTTTAAATTCCAAGTTTGGGGTTTTGAGTTTGGCTTGTCAGTTTTCGTTTGGTGTTTTGTTGTTTTTCTTGTTTGTTTTTTTGTTTGTTTGTTTTAAATGGGTAGTTGATGATGGCCATTCTCAGAAGCATCTCCCTTAAGTCAAAATTAAATTCCAGTTCAAACATTATATTAGACTGTACATCTCCTCAATTTTAATAAAGCATCTTTCCTTTCATGCAAAGCCATTGTTGGTTCCTGCCTTGTGGGAATGTATTACTGTTAGCTACTCCAACAGGTATCAGTATGAAGTGGTGATCTAGCCTTAAACATTCAGTTCTTACATTGCAGGTAGGCTTCTAGGAACCTGGTTGGGCCATACTTGAAGGAAGATTTTTCAAAAGCTTTCAATATTAGTTTAATTCTGCTTCCAGAAGTCTAATGTAATTTTTAGTAACTGCTCCTGTCACAGGGTAAGACCTTAACTGTACTGAGTAAGTATTACCAAGACTGAGGAACTAACTCTCCAAATCAGCTGTTCCTTTACATGAACAGCATAGCTCACCTTTCTATTCTTGCCTCCTTTGGTTCCTTCCCTCCCAGGAAGTAAGTAACAGAATAGTATCATTTTAGACATACACTGTGTATCTCCACAGTTCTCACTTCTACATCCTTTGACTTTGGAGAAGAAATCCACTGATTTCCTGAAGATCCAGACACCTGATAGTCAGGGTCACACATAACAGTTCTGCTGCATTCAGTTGCACCTCAACTCTTAGTTCACTTAGATTTATTGAGATGAATCACACAAGTGAGTGAATCCTCTACAGATGCCTCATAGAGCACTTCCAAAGCAGAGAGGCTTCTTGCACACATGAGCTTGCCACTCACACTTTCACCTTCTAAAGGATGGAGCTACTACTACATTTGTCACCTGGGTTGGTTTGTTTTGTTTTTTTTTTGCACAGAATAGGAAAGATATGCATGCTAAGTCTCCTTTGCACTAGTTCCTTTTTTAAATGCATTAAACTAGATGATATTTTTAATAGAGAAAATAATCCCCAACCTTTCTTTGGAGCAAGTCAGTAGCAGCCTCAAGTGTGGAAGCAGCCAAAGTGCTCAAGTTTCCCCTTGGAGTAAAGGCCACACAGCCTTCTAAACAGCATTAAACATTTAGGGACACAAGCCACTAATGAAACATAGTATATTCTTAAACCACTGATATAGATACAGTCTTACCTACAAATAATATGCAGGTAATGGCTTATATGAGCCACCATGAAAACAGATTAAAGCTTACTTACTAGATGTGTGGTTAAGTGCTTAGAGACAGTGCATAAACACACTTTTCTCTTTAAAATACAAGTGTACAGGTGGATAAAAAGGAAAATTGTTTACTATGTATGATGCAATTTTTTATCAAATCAGTATTTTTCAAACAAAGTTAAAGTCAAATGAATTTTAAAGCTCAAGACAGAAGTGAAAATGAAAGTACTCCTGTATATTTCAGATGCAAAAAATACCTGCTTTCAACTATAAACTTAAAAAAAAAAAAAAGAGGGAAAAGCAATACTTTAGATTGTGGAATCTGAAAAACATTTATCTCAAAAGACAGAGGTTCACTGTTGTTTTTTGTTGTTGTTTGTTTTTAGAAAGATTAAGCAACCAAAAGCTTGGACATTATAAATTAAAATTGGTAATCCTGACAGAAGATGCTCATTGCTCTACTTGATTATTAGTAAAGTGATTCATTTTACCCTCTTCTCCCAAAACCATAGGTTAAGGATGATGAGCAGGGGCTACTGTGAGAATCTGGGAATCCTGCCAGTTCCTGGTTCATTTGAAGCTCTCTAAAGGTCAAGCACAGCCTAAGCACTAGAGCCAATAAAGAGGCATTGCCATCTTCCGTTACTGCAGACAGGAGCTAATGAGAATGACATCAAAATTGCACCCTTCTAAAGCAGCTAGTTACATACATAATCAGATAAACTTTTTCCAGAGCTACTTATTGCCATCTGAGAATAACACAAGGCCAGGTAAATCCAGTGCAGACACAACTCAGAGGTGTCACATAATAATACACATACCCTCTGGACCCCCAATTTGGTATATCCCCAATCTGAGGCTAAAACAAGGAACAGACACCTGCATAACAGCCTTTCACTTCGATTAATTTCTTCTATTAGCAGGTCTTGCTCTCCAGTTCTTACAAGGCATTTTTCTTCTCCAGCATTGTCACATATTAAACCCATGTAGTTTCAACATATTACTATGATCTGCTGATATAAATCTGTCACTCTGGAATTTTGCTCACTGATCAGAATCCCATGCAGAACAGATATCACAAAGCCTTGTTTCCATCAATAAGTGAATTGAACTTAGACCACACAGTGGAAGCAACAATGACACATTGACTAAAAACCTTTGTTAGATCTTTATCAGCATGAAACTTTTGACAAGAAATCTAAGCTACCATGATCTATTGCTTCTCAAAGTAACACTGTTTGGAAAACTCTTCTACTGGCAGGAAGGAAACATTTTCTGAAACACTCTGAACAAATTATTTCATCATACAATGCTTATAGATACACTTTTCTCCCACCCCTCTTAACTGAGCTCATAAAGACAATAAGGAGGGAGCATGTTGATGAAACCTAAATTGTTCTGAATGAGTCTCTGTTATTCACACAGAGAATTACAAAGAATAGTGCTAGGCCATTTCAAACCCAATGGGTTCCATATAATTAAGTAAAATGAAGAATCCAACTAAGAAAGTTGTTGGTTTTTTGTGGTGGTGGTTGTTGTTGTTTTGTGTGTGGTTTTTTATTTTATTTTTTGTGTGTATTGGATTTTGTTTGTTTTTTTTCTTTATCTTTTTCAATGTTTTTGACACCACCTTTGGGAAGTGAACAAAGACACACTGTCAAAAGCAGAAACCTGCACAAAATGTTACCATTTATTCCCTATGAATGCAGAAGTACGTTTACTCAACAAAAATTCCACTGCTCTCCTGAGACTTCCTCCCTTTAGTTGAATTCAGTGCCAAGTTTACTGAGCTAAAGTTTGGGTTGTTAGCCCGCCAGACACAAGTTCCTGTAAGTCAGGTCTGTTACTCAGTCAAAGATTAAGTACCAAGCAAAAAATTGGTCTTATATAGTAACTTCAAAGTTACAGGAGTTAAAAATGACCGTTAATAGACCATCCTTGGCCTTTACACAGCTCAATTCAATTTTAATTAAAAATACTTGGTAAATATTTTGTCTACTCTGTGGCTTAATTTGGTGCAATTTCTCCTCCAGCTATGTCTTTTGGCATGTTAAGGCATCACAAATATCTACATTGCTCAAAGAGTAATTACGGCATGGCCTCCAAAATGTAAACACTTAAGTTCCTTCAGAAGCTTCACCTTCCTCTGAAGTAAGTCTCAGGTGACAAATTATTTTTATATGAAAGCCATCAATGTAAGACAAATATTCACTAGAGTATCGTCAAAAGAACATATGAAGTACAAGGCCAGGGTGACTGATCTGCAGGACCAGGGAAGCAGCTTTAGGTGTGCGATAAAGCTTTATGTGTGACAGCAAGACAGGAATTAGGAAGATCTTAAACTAAGAGAAATGTAATTTAATTAAAAGAGGAAAAAGAATAGAAACTGTCTCATCTGAAACAAAGTATGCCTGGTTCTGAAATTCCCATGGTTACAAGTAGATACCTAGACTACACTATCAATATGCTACTGTAAGGAAAAAGAAGCAGAATTAGATCCATGACTCTAATATATTAAGAATAAAACATTAGTGCAAACATTGCAAGTGAACCAGCCTTGGTTTTAAAAAACTGTTAAAGAAAATTCCACACACCCCCAACGCGCCCCAAATCTGCATTTTTACCAGAAAGTTAAAACTATACAAAATGTGTATGCACGCTTCAGATGTTCTCTGAAAACAACCCGGAAAGCCTCATTCTAAAACTTAAATGAATTAGAAAGGTCCCAAACAATTTTTATGTAAAAGCACTCATGCATTTTGTCCCTGTGAATATAAATGCATAACTACTGCTTTCCACTGAATATACAACTGCTTTTACAAATTATGTGGGTTTTCAATATATTTTTGAAATAAACTAGCATTATGGCTCTAGCAAACCCTGCAAAATGAGCTATGCAGAAGTGTGGCATGCAGTATGTAAGTACACAGTAATTGTGGCAAGCCACAGCATATGTGATCAGATGGACTAGGTATATATAGGCTGAGATTTAATGCTAGCCAGTTGCTCAGAAAAGACACAGCTCTGAGCAAAAAATCTTTGGCTCTTCTGAGATTTTCTTCATTTTAGTTGGGATAAGGAACAAAAACAGAAGGTAGAGGACAAACTTTTCTTTTGTTTGGGTTGTAATCCATTAACATTTGATAATCAAAGAAAAAATAATTGTAAGCCACAAATCTCTAATATAACTCTTACAGAATTAAATTACCAACTTAAAGACTACTGACAAGCATGCTTACTGTCCTATGAAACAGGCACATCACCAAGAAAAGTACAGCACTGTGTCAATAACATGAACTTAATTTATCTAGACACGGTGAAACTAGCAAACAATGAGAAATTAATCAATTGCTGGGAAAGTTTATTTTTAAGCTCTGACTTGAAACAAACTATATTTTACAATACAAATCCTGAAGTTAATTCATTAAATTCAGAATATTCAAACAGGTAAATAATTTCAAGGCAGAACAACCACCACATTTGCTTTAAAACATTTAATGATTGCATTACAGCACCCTGAGAATAAATTACTAGATAAACAATCAAAACCCCACTTATACCAAAGCACCATATAGAATCATAGGTACTTTTTTGAAGTTTATAAAAAGCAGCACAGTAATGCCTTTGCAGATTAGTCTTCAGACAGAGCACGCAGCAGAACTACCAGCAAATAGAAGCTGATTTTCTCTGAACACTAATTAGAAACTCAAGAATGCAATTCATAAGGGCAGGAAGAAAGACAAATCCTTAAGCAAAATATGACTTACCAGACAGACGAGTTTAGCTGTTTCTCAAATGCAGATGAAGTAAAAAAATTCTCTATATGTAGATCTTGTTTATTTAGCCCTTTATGAAGGTTTCTCTCAATAAATTAATTTAAAATCACGTGCAAGAGTCTGCAAAAGAAAAAGAAAAAGATTCTGAGCTCCCGGGTGATGTTTTTGTTCTAAGAACATTTGAGCTATTTTCAGCAGCAATGGGTTTGCCTACAATCAAAATGAAAACGCAATACAGAATAACCAGCCTCTCAACCCAAGCTAAAAAAAATAATCAGGAAATCCACAGCAAAAAAACAAAACCCCAACTTTGTTCATTGTCCAAATTTTTATTTAAAGAAACAGAAAGAGCAGGGAACAACCACTGTGAATTACAAGGAAAAATGAACCACCATGGATAATTTTTAATTTTTACACATGGATCTATAAACCATTACTTGTGGTTGTTTCTGCATAAGCTAAAAGAAACAAAAAATGCACAGACACTTGCATTAATCTACCGCCATGGATGGCTGTCTTCAGACTAATGTATCATATGGCTATAAAGCCAAAGAATAAAAACAGATAGGAAAATAATATGTCCAGTGACAACAGTTTAATTTTTAAAGCTCAACTACAAGTTAGTGTTTTAGGTTTGGCATCATCAGATGATCTGTAATAAGGCTTCACCTAAGCTCAGGAACGAAAGGGTGACAATGGTCACAAGTAGATCAGAAAACATCTGAACAGTCTATTTCTTGAGAATTGGTTTGAGGTTCATTTCTTTGATAGAAACAGTCAACACTTAAAACATTTCTGCTCTCTTTCATTCATAGATAACACAAGATACTTATATTTACCACAAAACTACCAAAAAGTTTTTTATTGAGGGTCAGTTTATACTACTTTTCCTGCTTAATATATTAGGCTCAATCATTATGTGTTAGCATAGGAAACCTGTTGTAAATTTCCCACCAGTGAGAGATTTTTATATATAAATTCATTTAGACAAGAATAAATAAATAAATAGAATTACAACAGTGCCTTTCTTTTACCTCAAAATTTCCAGAGCCTTGTTAACCACAAAGGCTTCTTAAATTCTCACTAGGGCAAATCAATGCACTGATTAAATTCAAGGTAACTTCTAGTAAGTACAATAATCAAGACTTGACTGAGGATTAACGGGTAGGAAATTTTTAGGTTGGAAAGCACTGCAGACACCTTTCTTCTCTATTAACAGCTCTTGCCCTCACCCCCTATCATTAAAAGCACTTAGCATTCTAGCCAAGTTACTTCTAAATACATCCTGATGTCTTATGTCATCGTGGATGCTTGAGCCTCATGTAGTGGCAGTAGCTTAAGAATTGTCCTATTAGAAAGACAGTAAATGTAACAATGACTGCAAATAAATATGCAGTTTCCTTTAGTTGAATACGTATTAAACATTAACTCAGAATCTAGATCATTGTATAAAGTACTCCTCATGAAAAATCTTCAACATTAAAACCCCACATAAACAACAAATCCTGAATTTCAGTCTCTACTACAATTTCATTAGAGCTATGCATTGAAAAAAAAGTGGATCATCTATTGAAAAATAAATTGACCCAAGTTTCAGAGTACAGGATTCAACATTACAAGAAAGAATGTGTAGACAGCCACGTTAATGCCATATTTACATCTGACACCTTTTCCTAACCCTGAAAAAATTAAATTACCTCAATGAGCTACCATGGTGATTATGTAAAATACTTTAAAAAATTATTCCAGAGTGGCTACAAACCAGTCTTGCTCTTACATAGGCATCTAACCTGCACACATGGCAATAGAATCTTTGGTCAAGACATTTCAAGTAGGAAATTACCTACATCCCTTAGGGACAATGAATGGCAACCTGCATGAATAGTACAGAAGTGACACAGACGGCATTCATCACTGCTTTGTGGCTTCATAATTTCCATACTGAAGCTCTGGTTAGAGAAATCTCATCTTTACAAAACTTCCAAAGGACAGTGAAGTTTGTTCTCCAGTATCCCAGTATATCCCCAAATAGCTCTCAACATTAATAAAACAACAGAGTGCTCCATGCTGCCTCAAGAGGTTTCTCCATCATTTCCTTCAAACAATTACTGGTGGATGTCCCACCTCACTCGTATCATGAGGTAGTAATAAAGCTATTACAATTTTCTCTCCAGTTTTGATATAAAAGTGTTTCATCCCCATATAACTCGTTAGAAAGAACCTGAAAACTGGGAGGGAAGACCAAAAAGAGGAAGCTTGGGATTGGGTTTGGGTTTTTTGTTGTTGGATTTTTTTTTTGTTTGGTTTTGTTATGCTTGTTTGTGGTTTTGTTTTGGTTGGTTGATTGTTGGGTTGTTTGTTTTTGAGGGGGTGGTGGGGTGGCTATTTTTTGGCTTGTGTTCCTCAGAAAGCACTTCAGAGCCAGTCAAGAGTTACCAGCCAATCTCTGATCCAGCAGAGTATGCAAGAAGTTTTCCGAGTTTATTGCAGAAGTGTTTTACTGACAACTCACATATTTAAAAGACACAGATCAAGACACGAAGTATGAAGAATCATGCTCTCACTTCATTAACCCTATCTGATAGTTGTGCAAAATGGCAGATGTTCAATGAAGAGAGTTGCCTCTGCTGTTTGACAGAACAACAGATCTGTGCTCTCTTTAAAAGACACCATCTGTCTTTAGCTATATTCAGTTCCCATTTTTCCTTTGGAATTTAAGTCTGATCCCCTTACCTGGTGGTAGAAAAAATAGTGTCTCTCTCTGACTGAAACCCCTAGCCAGATCTTTTGTGAAAGACATTTCTTAAGTAAACAGCTCTGTCATCATAGCAAGTTAAGTTTACCATACAACTTAAAATTTTATTTTCAGGAGTCTTGATATATCTGAGAACTTTTACAAAAGCTACAAAGTGTCCCTGACTTTCTCTATGGTTAGATGCTTCTGAAGACTTTGATATAGAGTCAGCATCTATGAATTTGTGAAATTCTTTGTTTCTTCAAGATCAAACATACTAAAACCAAAATAACGTAAGATGCTTTTCAAGACAATACATCTCTGGAAAAGTAATCTGTTTTTTCTAAACAGAAGCCGTAAAGATGGCCAGTACCAGATTTTCTGACAGTCACCTTTGGCAAAATTGGACTGAATTTCATTGTTGCAGATTTTGCTTGATATCTAAGGACTCAAACCCAATGTTTTGTCAGCCACTGAAATAGTAATAACTTTTACCTGTTTAATAACAGTATTATATAATAATAGAATACTTTTTAAATTACAACACATCTAACTGAGCACTCAATAAATATATTAAAACATCAGACTGAATCCTGAAATAAAATAACATGTGTTTAAAACCCCCCAACTATTAAAAGCCAACTGCTGGAATAGCATAATATCTAAATATTTAGATCCTCTTGGTCATCTGTTGTAACTAATTACAATACTTACACCAGTTTAATTTAACTGGCAGCAAACCCTCTAACTTCTCTCCTGATGATGTGAAAAGCTCCTGAAATCGCTGAAGCTGTCACTGTGAAACTGGATGAAGAGAAATTACCTGCTAAGAGCACTATTTTGCTAGTAAAACTAACTCTCTGTTCAAGAGTTAAAAACTACTGGGAAGTAAATATGAAGTGTCATTTTCAGGAAACAGAGAACAGAAGCTTATTGTTGATCTTGCTCTTGATACACGCCGCTAGTCCATTGTTTCAAGAACTTGGTACAATGTTATTTGTCTTTCAGACTAATTTTCTGATAGAATGTATCTGTAAGACTGTAGGTTTTTTTGGTCTTTTTTTTGTTGTTGGTTTTTATTTCTTTCTGACAGTACTGAGTGCATTAGGGAGCAGGGTTTCCCCAAAGGCTTAAAGCTCAGACACAGGAACAAGATAGGACTCTAAATCTGCAATACTCATTATGACTTACCAGCTCAATGACTGGCTTTGTTGAACTCTAAAGGATTTTTGAGACCAAATCTGAAGTAACAAACTTCAAGACACCCATTTTACATATACCCAAATTCCTAAGCATCTGTATGTGTTTTAGCGGTGAAGTTGCCAGTTCCCTAAAATTCTCCTATTGGATCAAGCAGGTGGTGTCTTTACCTTGATGAAAGTACTTTGGTGACGGAGCTCACGTACAAAGTTGTGTTTTATCAGTTTTGCATTGATAGGCACAAACATCCTTAAGATGTTCTCAGGTTATTTTCACTCTTCATAAAAGCCATGGGAAGTTGTGTTATGCCACCACATTTTATTTATTTTTTTAAAAAACACTGTACTCATGGTCATTAAAACATCTGCCACAGATACTGAAAACCTGGATTAAATTTCCAGAAGGATTTACAATCATGTCTCTCACTTTGCTGACACAGAATACTAAGCATCAAGCTGTTGTCTGGTCTTTTGAGGACACCGGCCCATCGTTCATAGAATAATTGGAGACTTCCTGTAGCTCACAGAGCAAGAACCTGACTCACTCTGTCTCAAACTTAATAAAGACAATTTACCTATGAGATAGGAAAACTTGAGTGATTGCCTCTCCACCAGTTATTCTGAAATATTAACACCCAAACAATATACTCTGAAATATCAACACCTTCCAACAGTTGGCCATGGATAGGACTGTACTTTCTTCCCAAAGGAGAACTTCCATCACTAGGCTCCGAGGCCATGCATACTCCTATGCACAGTTCCTACTCTCAGCCTCAAGTTAGCTGATCTATGCAAAGCAAAAGAAATTCACAGAAGAAACAAGTCCCAGTTCCCTCTTTTCACTTCACAAAGATTTTGTTACAAAGCACACAAGGCCTAATGCCATTCTGCTCCTTCTTAAACTACCCGATTATGTCCAGACTGGCTTTACACCTCCGCACTCTGTCCTGAGTTTCTATTCCAATTATCATTACTAAATCCACAAAGGAATTTAGGCTTCTAAATAATTAACACAATGGTATTGAGTCAGTTTGCTAAGCTGCCAGTTTAGTAAGGAAAAAGTAAGGGACTTATATGAAAAACAGTCCTTAGTTTTTTTTACTAATCAAGTAATTTTAAGATTTTCTGCTACTCATAGCACAGAAAGTAGGAAACTGCAAACCTACCACTGAATCTTTCAGGCACCAAACCCCAGGATGAAGGCAATTATACTTGTCACCTCAACTGAGTACAAAACCTCTCAATAGAAGTCAAAAAACAGGTAAAAATGGTGTAGAGAACCGCCTTTCTATAAACACTCCTTTAGTCAATTTATCAACTTTGCTACAATAATGCACTTTACTGAAAACAGAACTTAAAGGCATAATAATCAACTGTGCAAAGCTTTGAAAGCTTCCAGCTATGGGTAGCTGACACATCAACATTTCAGAATACAAACTAATACTGGCAGAGTCTGATACCATTTTTTTTCTCCAAGATACTGATCTCAAAGGCAAAACCTGGTTTTCAGCATGACCCAACATTTGCATCTCTTACCTCTAATTGCAACACAGGATATTAACATACTAAAAATAGCTAAAGTCAGTCAAAGCTTGTTAATATTCAATGGTTTCAGAAAATTCTCAGTTTCCTACTTACAGTTTCACACAATCATGACAGAAATCAGATCTTCAGGTTGCAAAGAAGACAGTTATTACAAGAGATTGAGTACATGCCATCACTGGACTCGAGCAATTTGCAACTACACTGATCCCAACTTCATGCTGCTTATTGGTGAGATAAGGTACTGCCAATATTCCTGAGCTTACCAAGCCAGGCCCTGCTCCCAACAAGAACTCAAGAAGGCTGTCACCAAAAGCTGAGAGAAGGATTACAAGCAATGTAATAGCAGAAAGGAGAGTTAGTGCATCCACCAGTGCAAGGTGCTGAAGCAGATCCATCATAAGACTGGTATCCTAAGCAAGGCCATGGGCATCATGAATGCCTTTGTCAATGACATTACTGAATGTATCACTGGAAAAGCACATAATCTGGTACATAAGGAATGCTTGACCATCAGCTCCTGAGAAGCGGATTCTGCTACATGCCAGAAACTGCCCAGAATGCTGGCCAAGCGTGCCGTGCCCAAGGGCACCAAGGCTATTTGGCATAGTGGCTCCAAGAGCTAAAGTGGGCTTTTGCCCAAGGACTTGGGGTTACTGGCTGGCAGTGTGTGCTCAGAGCCCAGAAAGCCAACCGCATCCTGCACTACATCAAAATAAGTGGGGCCAGCAGGCTGAGGAAGGTGACTTTTCCCCCCTCTACTCTACTCTGGTGAGACCCCACCTACAGTACTGTGTTCAGCTCTGTAGTCCTCAGCTCAAAATCTTTTACAAATTTACAAATCACCTTATTCAAAACTGGAGCTGAATCACTGCTTTCTTTAACGGTACCATGCACCCACCCTCTGTAATCAGCTCAATGGGCACAGTAAAGCTGTTCCTCACCCTTCCACTCCTACTAAGGTAGAACTGGCCTGTCAAGCTCATGGCTTCATGCTAGTAGCAAGTACATACTTAATTTGTGAAGTTAGGCTTACACAATGAAGACAATATATAAATTATACACAACACAAACCTATGATTCCTGCAGAGAAGTTCAAAAGCTCTAAAGCCAGAATGAAAAACCCCAAGCAGCACGTGATCACTATCACTGTACATCTTAGCAAGAAACATTGAGGCTCTTGAGAATTTACAAAATTGAGCATGACCCCAAAAAATAAACTCTGACATGTACCAGATTGTTGACTATTCCTAGAGAGACAGACAGTAGCTGCCTCATCCCACTCACATAGCACTAGATAAATATAAGGACTCAACATGTAAGTTCATCTGCAATTGTTCAGAGCAATATCATCACTGGATGTTATTACATACCAGCATGCTCATACTGTCTTGAAAGGCCAAAGGTTCAGTGTCTTGTTAACTGCATATGTTTGGCTCAGAATGGTACAAGAAAGTTGCATGCCCTGGAGCACTTGCAACCAATTCTTTGGATTTGACAATCCTGACACTCCAATTGCAGTATTATTGAAACTGATGCTTTCCAGACAAGTACGAACTGTTTTAACTTTGAGGACAGATAAGTTACATAAGTATGTTAAAGAAAGGTTACAATACAGCAGCAGGAAGCTGCCAAATGATGTCACTTCTTTGGTGATGGTAAATCACCTGGACAATATCCTCTTCTGTGATATGTTGTATTATGATTAACAGGAACTGCCTAAAGCAGAAAACTGATCCCTTCCTGTTCAGATATCTGTATTTCTGAAGACCAACATCTCTACAGAGATTTGACAGTCCTTCCAAGGTACTAGTGGGAGGAAAAGGACTTGTCTTCTAGGAAGTTCTTCAGCTTCCAAAGGTGAAGTTATGGCACAATACCAACATCCCCAGTGGATACTCTATACCCAAATGACCTCTAGCCCACTAGGAGAACAGCTCAGGAAATCAGTGCTGAGTTTTTGTTTTGCCTTCCTGATAACTGAAGTACTTCAGTATGTAGTCATTTATCATTTATTGCTTCAGCTAAGTGAAAATGAGAGCTATTTCAAAGTTTTTGCTTGCTATTTGTGTTTTCAATAGCACCATTAATTGCAGAAGAGGCTAGTAGTTTGAAACATTTGTTTAAGCTATATTCATGGTTTTCCTAGATGGGGAAAGCCAAGTTGATGTTTGCTGTGTTTAAGGCAACACTGGATGTTACAGCTATATTGACAGTTAATAGCTCTATAGCTTACTTGCAGGCCAGAAGTAGTTTTTCAGTTAACACAACTAGACCCTTGTTTAAGTGGTAAGTACACCGATGACAAGACAGATGTTGTTGGAGGTCATGTTACCTGAAGGAGTTTTAGCAATATCCTAATTCTCCTACATCAGAATATTTTCACTGCTGATCAGTGAACACCATTAATTAATAAAGAATCCAAACCTGCAGCCATGTTTTCCACCAACGGATTGGATTTGGAAAATGTTTTCTCCCTACACAGAAAAATTCTTCCACAAGTAAGACAGTCTACAGACAAATCTAAAATAACACTTCCTTGCTGTCTCCATTTTTGGTAGCCAGTGAGACACATGATGAAGGGCTACACACATTTTTTTAAAGAGATGCAGCCCTTTTAAGAGATCTCAATTTATATAACAAAGGTGAGTGCCAACAAGGAAGGTGGAGCAAAACAGTCCCCAAAAATATTCTCAAAAAGCAACGAACTGACAGTCAGAACATAACAACATGACTATATGTATTTTGCACGTTGGAAGGAAGCAGCACGTTTGTCCATATCATAAAACCTAAATCCACAGCAGCTGAAATTATGCAGAAGAAAGCTCGAAGAGCAGAAATGAAAACATCACAATCACATTCTGGTAGATCTTAAGATACATGAGAACTGGCAGTCAAAGGCAATGTAATTTGAAGTAGATATTCCATTTAGTATCCCTGACATTTTACACTTATTAGGCAATTTCCTCTCTTTGAAAAATAAACCATTGGAAAAGAGGATTTCCCTTCCTAGAAATTGTTTACTTCCTCAGAACTTCAACATCCTCTGTTTTTCAAAGTCATCCAACTAGTAATAATAAAAACTCAAAAGACCCTTTCTTACCTCAAGGCTTTTCCATTTTTTTATCACCTTGGTCCTGTTCAAAAAAGAAATTCTCAATTTTAACCCTTAGACAAAGATCACTACAACAATAATGGACTAACTTTGCACTAAAGAAAACTAAAGGATGGAGTAAGTGATTTCTGGTATCCTCTGCTTCTAAAATGAATTGAAAATTTCACATACACAGAAAGACAAAATTGAGAAGCTGAAAGGTAAATTTTCTCTCCTAAATTTATACTGGATAGTTAATAATGACAGTTTTCTTATCTCCTGAAAGAGAATAGAGATAAAAAATTGTCGAATTAGTGTTTGATGTGTTTTAGACAGAAAGTTAGACTTTATTAGACAGAAGATTAACTATTATAAATATAGTGTCCAGAACATATTAAGGTCCTTGCATTGCCTTCTGCTAACAAACCCAGTGACTTGCTATTTAAGCTCATGCACATTTGATCCCTACAGCAATTAAAGAAACTGCTCTTAGAGAAAACATAAGAAAAGCATTTAATGTTATTTTTTTAGCCTTTACTTTCTGATCAGCAGGGTGAAAAGGAATGGCATAGCATTGACAGTTACCTGAAGAGTAGAGTTTGAAACCAGCGTACAACAGAGTGGGGAAAATCTCTAATGGTTTTATGTAGTATCTGTACAGCTTTTGGTTATTTATAACAAAATCAGCTTATGACAGACTGGTGGCATGAACTAGAAACATGTGAGTTGAGATCAAAGTCTAACTGTCCCTAAATTGAGTATTTTGTATCATTTTTATAGTAGTTTTAAAATAGAAATAACATTAAAATATAAACAATACTCTATGCTAACAATTGTTATGTGATCTATACCTAAAGAAAACTTATGATTTTTTTTATGATACAATATTGAAACTGCTGCCTTCATGACAGTACAATACATCTCTATTTCCCAGTTCATTATCTTCACGAAACTTAGGTTACCCCTTACCTTGCATTATTTAGATGGTGACATTGCAAACTTTCAGGTGTGTCTGATACAAACAGCACAGAAAGTTAAGCATGATGAGACACCAAAACCATACTGACCTCAATTTTTGAGTCTGGTTAGTATTTGTAGGATCTCAGCTCGATATGAGCAACAGAATTTGAAAGTAACTTCTGATGTTCAAGTTTTAGGAGGCAGAACTAATTACATATATACCAAGACATAAAAAAAAAGTGTGTACATACACATGTAAAGCCACTTCTAGTAATAAATACACTGTAAACAAGGGTAGTAGATTCATTCAGATGGTGCCAATCTTTCAGCACAGATCTTACTAATGATGATTGAAATACCTATGTGAATTTATTTTTTAAAAATCATTATTTTAAGTGACAGAAGTAGATGCAAGTGCAACACTTTTTTTTTTTCCATCTTTTATATCGGAAAAAAATACAGTGTTGATGCTGAAATCAGACAATAGCTGTTCAAGATTTTAAGTGAAAAGCANAATGGAGAGTACAGACCAAAAAGAGCTTCTGAAAATACTGGAGTCTAAAATAAATTTTGTTTGTAAGCTTCATTTTGCCAAACTTATCTCTGCTCTCTTCAAACAAACGTTTAAAAAAATTCTAAGTTACTTGTTCAGAAAATGTCTTTGGAAAGAATACTATATACTCCCACATTTGAGGTAAGTCATGGAAGAACTACCACCTTGAAGCCATGACCTTACTTTTAAGAGTCTTATTCAGGCTAGATATTTACAAGCCAAAATTTGAATTTTAATTTTGGCACTTGAA
>VWZY01006257.1:395603-425621 GCA_013399075.1 Chloroceryle aenea
GAGGCACGCGGGGTTCTGAGCACAGCGGAAAGACCGCAGCGGTGACGAGCGACCCAGGCCGGTAGGTTGCACGTTACCGTGTGAGCGCGTACAGAAAAACACTCTCTTCGTGCGCTAAATGTTAGCTCAGAAATTATTTGACAGGGCACAGTATAAGCACTCAGGGTAAATAGTCTTCTTTACTTGAGGAAGAGTGATAACCATCGTACAGTAACCAGCTAGTTTTTCACCAATAAAGCCCGAACCCTCACTGGTTTACGAAAAGCTAACCCCTGGCGTTATCACACTTGCTCCCAGTCTCTATAACCGCTTATGTTTATCTTAATGTGCTAAAGGTTGCTGTTTATTAGACGGGTCTCAAAAGATTGTACATTGCAATCACGGTGTAAACCAATTTTATCCCACTTAGAATAGCACGATATGCTAATTAGAATAACACAATAACATCTCAATTAGGAGTAGGAAGAAAAGGAGACATTTGTGAACAATTTAAAACTGCTTATAAAAACCCCCACTCTTCAAGAGCTGTCATTATCTCATATCTCAGCTGCCTAAGGAGTCAAGAATAAAAGCTAGGAAAGCAGATGCAGCACTCTTCAACCTGAAGTTACTTGGAAATCATTTAGATGATTCTGACTGAGCAGTCTGCATTTCACACACAAAAATCCCGAGTATTGCTTTGCAGAAGACTGTTTCATTCTTTCATAGTCGTGAACAGGGATTGGCTTAGTACATGCAATAAACCAGGGCATTTGCTTGTTCGGTGTCATACTTTCACAGGGTTATAGAAGGTTTTTCACCCCTGCGTACAGCCCGCACACAAAGTCCTGCTTCTCCACCACGCCAAGTGGAATTTCAGCTCTCAGGGTCCAAGGGCAGTAGTGTCTCAGGGGAACTCTGCAGAGAACTAAAGTCCGCTGCAGAGGATTTTACACATTTCTAACACCAGCACCTTCACCCTGCTCCCCTTGTGTAAATGCCAGTTTCTCTGAACGTACTACGAGAGGAGTGGCCAGGGGTGGGGCTCCCCAGGAAAGAAGCAGGTAAATTCTGTTTAGGTCTGTGGTGTTTCAGAGCCAAAACACTGTGATACTGAAGTGCCTATTTAAAAGTAACACTAATTTTGTCTTGTTTCTTCCTCTCAGACTTCTTTAAAAAGATGGGAGAATATCCACATCTCTTAAACTGCAGCTGGGGCTTGGAGTCTGTGCTAGTATCAGGCAAAAGTAGCCCTTGCTCCCATGACTCAAGCACATACTTTCTATGCCGTGATTACTGTCCAACGGCACCTTCTGATCAGAAAAGGAAGTCTCCTGGTTTGGCAACCAGATTCTGAAGCTTTTGGCTGGAAAACATTAAACTACTGAAGTAATTATTTACACGCAAAGTAAGTATTAAAGCAAAACCAGCCTGCATTACAAGAATACCATTCCACCGTGATTAGTTCACTAACTTTTTGTGTTAATAAGCAACACGAAACAGACTGCATGTCAGTCTCTTACTTCCTAATGCATTGATATGGTCACTGACTCTACAAAAAAGACCGGTAAAAGAAGATGCAGGTAGGTTTTCTATCACTTTATTGCACTAGCCTACTATGATTACTGTCATAATATTGTCTACTGGCATGCTAAAACCTTAGCTTTTGAAAAAGCAGGGGTCATGAGTTTTTAAAGAATAGGTTAAAACTTGGAAATGTTTCAAGGTGTTTGTCCATATCTAAGTACCTACAAATATACAGGCATCTTAACACACAGTGGATGCACAGGACTATTCATAAAAATATTCTTAAAGTTTTTATGAGAATAAAAGCCACAAAAAAAACCACAAAAACCCCACAACTGTTTGAAGACTACACCTTCATAATGCAAATTTTAGGTATCTAGAACTACGCTTATCATGCAGGCTCATTTCCATCCAGCTAAGAGTGATGGAGCTTTTGCCTGTGGTATGCACGTGCAACCTTTATTTCTCTCCAGTGACAGAAGTGGTTAGGTAGAAGTTAGACGAACAAGGCTTAATCCAAGTGCAGATTATGGTTGCAATTCAGAGAACAATTAAAGCACAAAGCAAGAGAACCTAACCGTCCTGAGATTATCTAAAATCTACACAGAAGGTCTAGAAACAGTTTCTGCTGTGTGTTCTGCACAGCCATAAAAATTCTCCTGGCAATCCCACTGAGATCACAACATCGAAGATGGGAGCTGGACCCACAGTGCAGCTGCCAGGGACTGAATAACCTCTAACAGCCTCCAGAGCTCAGTTACATTGCAATGTCTGCATATCTGTTAAAGGTCCAGAACCAGGCAGCTGAAATAATGGTGGTTTGTCTGCTTCCCTTATATAAAGAAGTGCAAACCATAGAATCGTATTGACCCTACAATGAGTAATTAAGTGCTTAAAGATAACCACTTGCCTGCTGTGTTAAAACAGGTCTGAAAATAGAACACCTCATTTGGTATCTTTGTTCAAATCCTACTCCCACGTTAATTCAAATGAGCTTCCTGATCTCACTGTAGTACCTAGAGGACAGATGCTTACATCAAAAACCATCAGAGCTGAAAGAAAACTAGTACTCACCAATCCTTCACCACAACATTGCTATCAATCTTTAGACAGAAATGACAAGCATTACTCTCAGCCTTATCTATAGATACTGTATCAACATAAAATTCACCATTGTAATGTAGCTCTTCCTGCTATTTTCCTTGACAAGTTAGTTTCCAGCTGTCTCAAACCAGCTCCACAAAATATAAACCATCTAACTCTAATAAAGCAATATTTCATTCTTACAACTTCTTCGATCAACTCAAGAACTGTTATTTACTATATTTCATTAAAATGGATTTAGGAAACATAATTTTGCATTCTAAACTTTTTTTAAAAGCATGAACTACAACAAATACTAAAAGATACAAGTATCCATGGACAGGGTATGTCAAAAGACCAGATCCTTGTTAAGAAGCAATTACTGTATTAAAATCAGCATTTTATTTCCTAATTGTATCCAAATTGCAGAAAACCCCCAAACAAACGTGTTCAGCCATCCTGAATATCTTTAACAATTACAGATCTTTCTGATCCTTATTCAATTTATGTAATTACTTGATGGTATATTTAAATTAAAATGTCTCTATTATGAAGGCAGATTGAACTACCCTAATCATAAAGAAAGCATCGTCTATAAATTAAAAGACACTATAATGTCTCCAATTTAACTAGACTGGAATGGGTTTTTTCCCCTCATATTGGTTGGCCAACCAGTATAAATGCAAAGCAGTTAAGTAAACAGAATGAATATTTGTAGCTGAGTAGGTTGAAGTATAGACTATTAACAAGATTTTTTTCAAGGTTCCAAGCGATCCCAGGCCTGGGAAATATACCCTGATATCTGATTCCCAAGACATCACTATTACTGACAACCTGAGACACAACCTGAAGAAGAGTGAACTGGAATTCAAACATGAAGAGTTAATTTTATCCAGGGTCAAACTTCTTTGTAGCTCCTCCAGATACTGAATACTAAATGTAGAACTGCAGCTATTGGCTTTGTACTTTCAGGTTCTCACCAGTAACAAATCTGATTAATTTTCTTTACTTGGCAAAGATGCTGACAGAGAATTCTATCTTGATTATATAAAGTAGTGAGTTGATTTAAGATGTGGCATTCACTTAAAAAAGAAAGGAAAAAAAAAGAAAAAAAATCACAAAAGCATTTTAGAAATGTTTCCTAAGGTGTATTTGGGAAAAATTTATCAGAGGAAGTAAATTCTTGTTTCACAGTTGCTCTTTGAGACATGTTATTCATCATGAGCAGTACAGCCATAAAACAGGATAGAAAAGAAGAGAAAATGAACTGATTTTCTTAAAAGCAAATATTTAAAATTTTTAAAAGGAAACCCTGAAGCCCTTCTGTAATTAGAGATGAAAGTGTCTTAACCTAATAAGACTAGTTCCCTCATTTTTGCAGCAGTGTTCAAGATGTTACTGAATTCCTGGAGCAATTTCCACACTATTTCTCATTCCATATTTAGCATTTTACTTTCTGATATAATTTAGTAAAATAGCAATAGCAAAGATAGCACTGCCTAATCTCAAATATTACTAAAGTTATATTAAGCTGCTTTTTAGCTATTTGTACAGTTTTAGATTAATTTTAGCTGTGTTTTAAGTAAAGATGAAAAAGAACCCTAAACAGAGACTCAGCCTTTTCTGTTTGCTTGGTTATCAGTTGGATTCACTAACATATAGTATATTATAACACCTATATACTTTAGTGTCACTTATCCCAAGGAAAAAAAAAGGCACATTTTTGATACATTGAGGAGATATTAAATCATGTGTACTATGGTATGGATTTCAGGTCACTAGGACAGTATTTCTGAGAGAAAAGGTGCACTTGAACTCATGAAGACGTATAGCTGAAGCCTCTCCTGAAACAGGTGCTTAAATGTCTGGTTTTAACAGAAAATGGCAAACTTTCAAAACAAAACTAACACACAGATGAGGTGTCTTAAAAGTTACTCTCCCAGTTCTTGAAATATTACCAAGACATCAACTGTAACCTAAAGCCAAATGAAAAATTGAGAAACTGCTACTGAAATACCCTGTGCTTTCAGAGTATGCCAAGAATATTGCCAAGACAATTAATAGTTTATCTGGTCAATTTGTACTTGAAAGTTTTCCAGTCCTGACTGTGTTATGCACTGACAGGTACATTAAATAACTACATTAATTCATAGGTCTAAGCAGGAATTCAGATTAAGTTGATTTAAGTTCTAAAGAACACCCCAGGCCACTTAGTTTCCAGTACCTGACAAAAATCAAATTTTGTCTCCCTTTGGAACTCGTGATCCCTGCAAACCTGAGTTGCTGTGAACATCAAATGTCAGCCTCAGCAGTAATGCTCTGTCAAAATGCACAGAGGCCTGAACTCACGCTAATGGTGCCAGAATTTTAAGAACTTGGAGCAAGAAATTTTACGAGAAATTTTCTGCTGCTGAATTGATTGGAAAAGCAAACTTGGCAGCATACATTCTGAAGTCTTACTGTACCTTTATACTTAAGTGTAGAATATATAAATGTGGGCCTGATAGCTACATAATGGAAAGGAAATATTTTCCTATCTTTTCTACAAGAGTAGGACAATTGGAATTCTAAAGTGAAAATTTTATTTACTTTTCAGTAACAGGTTCTTTACATATTAGAATTTATAGAGGAAGCAAATAGACAGATAGCTAAGATAAAAAGTTCTTCTCCCTGCTTTGACACCAACAGTCAACTCCTCTAGGCTGAAAGTATGTATTTCTTAAACATCACTGCTCGATATGTAGGAGGATGAGCTGTCACTCACTCTCCAAGCCTCCTCTTTCCTCCATTTATAATATGTAAATCCAAAACTTTCACCTTCTCTATTTTTATCCTTCAACAGCTTCTCCTTACCTGTAACCTAAAGCGATACCCCTGAGCTCTTTGCCAGTCTTCTGCCAAACTGCAGCTTCTTACTGGCAGCACTACCTTAAACCACTGCTTGAGATTTGCAACTCCTTGAGAGAAGCTGCCATAAAGGCTCAGGCCCACATGTTTGTACTGCTGTCCCTTTGTTTCAAAAGCCCATTTCATAGTATTTCTTTGCACACACCTTATTACCACTACATTTATAAACTAATTTTTCATACTCTGGTAACTGGGACATGCATTCCTTTTGTCCTGTTTGAGAAAAAGTTCTTCACTTCCTATCAGTACGTTTATAGAAAATCCATTGTGAGAAATTGCAAAAAAATGGTAAAAAGAAGAGTTTGCTGTCTGGAAAATGGAGCAGGAGCATGGACTTTTAACTGTTGCCCACAATTCTTGGCGCAAATGCTTTGCAAAAGGCTTTTACAACACACGTTGAGCTCCTTATCAATCCTACCTCATGCCTGCTTGGACCAAAGGCACAAGAATTGGTTCAAACTGTTCTATTTCTGTGCAACTTGAAATATATAGAGATAGCAAAGTCATTGTTAGTAATTAGGGTGTCGGGTGCTTTAAAATAAATATCCATTTGTCCATATCTATATTCCCTTTTTCCCTCTAGCCTCAATCACTTTAAGCCACCTGCATGCATTTGTGTTTTTCTACCCCACGTACTACTACCTAACAAGCAGTAAGTCTGTTTCTTAATACGTCTCCTTGACTGATCTAATTCTGTTCAGTCTGGCATAGGAAAGACAAATAAGAAATTGATTAACAAAATCAGCCCTAACTGATCTCTTTCCAAGTCCCCTACCTCATACTTTCAACATTACATGATGCTGAGAGCCAGATGATAACCAGTTTACTAAATATAGAGAACACTTTCCTAGGCACATAACCATACTTGTGGCTCTCAACTCAAAAAAGTTTTTCTTGCCTGATTAGATTGGGTTATAAGTGACAGAAAGATTGTTGAGCCAGTCCTATCTGCCTCTGACACTACTCAGAGTTAACCAGAGTACGTTTATAAATTTGCCCTTCTTACAGATCAGAATTCACACACCTTGAATGCAGTATTTTGGTCTCGTGGAAAAAAGCAACCATTCAAAACCTAATTGCAAAAACAACTGAAAGAAATGCCATCATCTGTTATACTTCAGACCATCATCTGTTAGAATCAGCAAGATTTAGGAAGAGGAGATGAATAAGAGCATCACTAGCAAATAGATATGCTAAAGATAGTAAGCGATCATATTTTCCAAAGTTGTCTGAAGTCAGGAAGTTTTAAATAAACTCCTTGTAAAGCAGGCTTACATTTTATCAATTCTGAGAATTTAGCAGCACGTCTCTGTGCCAGATGAGGTCACAAATCAATCTCAAAACACCTCTGAGAAAGTATAAATACCATAGCAGAGTATGTCTAAGTCACGCTAACATGTCTGGCTGGCATAACTACAATAGCAGAGTTGATAAGGTACCAACCAGCTTATCCACAGAATTCTTTTCATGAAGAGGTCATTTCTTCTTTTGTGCTAGGAAGTGAAACAGTGCTAAAGTATTCCAGAACTGCTTAAACAAATAACAGTGGCATCTACCTCTGCTCAGAGGTTAACAGCTTGTACTTGTTTTGGTAGCTTATTTGTTTTCTTTGGAGCGTAACATAACACATTAGGAACTTTAGCAGATCACCTGACAAATATATCCTTTATCCCAGAAAGTGAATCAACTTTTTGTGACAAGACTTCTAGATTCCAATTGCCTTCTAGGTTGAGCCATGATCTGGCTTCTTAACATTCACTTCCCCTTCTCCTTAAGGGATTTTCAACTCTCTCAATTTTTGGTCTTGAAAAGCCTTAAAGCAGTAGGCATAAAATTATCAAACAGGATTATTTTGAAAAGTCTGCTGCCAGTTTTCCATCAAATACCTTACTTACACTTAAGGGGATTATTTATCATAGAAACTTAAGCTAGACTATAGCGCTAAAGAGGGGACAGCTGAAACACTCAAATGAGAATATGGGCTTTCCCCTCTGTGCCGTGCTGCTGAAGGCACACCTGCAGTGCTGCAGCACTATGTCCAGTTTTGGTCTTCCCTGTCCAAGAGAGGTATTAACATACTGCAGAGTCCAGTGAAGTGGCACAAAGATGACTAAGGGATTGGAGTATCTCTTCCATGAGGAAGAGCTGGGACTGATTAGTCCAGAGAAAGCTCAAGGTGTGAGAAGTCTGGAGGGGAAAACCTCATCAATGTGTACACATATTTGAAGGCAGGGCATAAAGAGGACTGTCGTGTTACTTCCACTGGTTCCCAGTGACAGGATTAGGGACAATGGTACAAACAGAAGCATGGGAGAGTGCTTGAGCATCAGAAAACACTTTTTTAATGTACAGGTGACTGAGTACTGCCACAGGTTTCCCAGAGCTGTTATGAAGTCTGACACAGGATATTCAAAAAGCCATCTAGACATCATATTAGACAATTAGCTCTAGGTGACCCTGTTTGAGCAGGAGGGTTGGACTGGGCAATCTTCAGAGATCCCATCCAACCTCAGCCATCCTATGATACAACAAAAAACAATTGCCCAAGTTTTTGCTTCTCAATTAACATTCATATTTATCCCTATCTTGCACAAAGCCTTAGTAGATTTGATTTATCCAAACAGAATCAGGCTCAGATCAGCAGAAACATAAAAGGCAGTATCAGAGTCTCCAATATGAGAATGTTCATATACTACAGCCTCCTAGCATTTAAGGAGGTAGCAGTGAAGAGTTTGCTCAGCATCACTTTCTGAAACAAGCGGCAAATACAGCGTGGGAGGAAAAGAACAACTGTATTCACACACAAGAGGAAAGAAAACAGGATGACTCGCATGTATTCAAGATTTAGAAGCTCATAACACTGATGTTGTTTCCATAGTAACTAGTATACTTCAAAGCAGGGAAAAAACAGGGTCAGAATTTTAAAGGACAGCACCACATACAGATTAAAAGCAGATACTCTCTACCAACTGATAATCTGAGTTTTGGACTGATGAATTTACACAATTTATCACAGAAGTATCACTTGTTAGTGAATCGAGATGCAATAAAACTACATGACTAGCAAAATAAGAGTGAAAGGAGTAAAAACAGTGCAGTAGAACCCCCCTGATGCTTGACAGCCTGTCTCCCAGCTCTTGAGCAGGCTAAACCCAAGATGAACACTACAGTACCAGTGGATGCAGCTGTGCCTCTGCACTCACTACTAGCAGTCAAAGACAATGTTATCTCCCTCCACGGTTGGAGGAAATGACCTGTATGACCCCAAGAAAAGACAGGATACAGTAGATAAGAAGCAGTGCACATTTCACTGGGCTGAAGCAGGTGATCCAGTTGGTTTGTAATGCTCATCTTTTTATAACTTCCTTGCCCTTACACCTGAAAGAGTGGATATAATTGGCTTTTCTATAAAAACTACAGGCAAAGGAAATAATTTATACTTAAGAGTTTAAGGAATACACAGTATCAGTTATAGATAATATTTAGCATTGGAGAAATGAATGGTAAAGAGAAGCTGGAACTATAATTTTGCTGAATCAAGGTCTTACTCCATCTCTTCCACAGTAACTATTGACAGGCATATAAACCCAACTGTTTTAACATCCAGTTGAACCCTCCCCCTGAAAAACTAAACCTCTGTATATAATTATCCTATTTATCACCATTTCTGAGAAATGAAACAACAAGATAAGCTTGTAATTTAAGGGCTACCCAGCCTCAATAAATGATTGTTACACCAAAGACAGAAAAACTGTAGATTTCTATAGACATCAGACTGTATCTGAAGCACTGTACAACTTCAGAATTTTCAACCACATGAAAGTTACTTGGGAGGCAAAATCCAACTCCAAGTTATTTAGACACTTAGTACAGCTGTATGCATCTAGTTTCATCTTCACACATGGCAAGGAACATGGCCAAAGGAATTTAGAATCATAAGTGCCAGACTTCTACCCTTTGCAACTGACTTTTTCAAGAACAGGATTGCAAAGACTTTCTTGATTATTATGAAAAAGAAGTGTCACAGGAAGATAGGTTTCAGAATGGTGTTAACAAAGCTCTTAGGAACATCAGAGCTACCCAGTTAATGTCTATAATGTGAAATAAGTTCAGTATACTATTTTCAAATACTTGGTTTGGTGTTACTGTAGCTTTCAAGTGGAGTGCCAATAATCTACAGGGAGAGTCAACATCTATCTAAAACCACTTCAGCTGATTTGTTCCTCATCTGGAATTTATTTCAAGTACTTTTTCCTTTTAGAAAACAGTACCCTGACAGTACCTAAAACCCATAATCTACAGTAGTTTCTCAGTTGATATAATTCAGTACTCAAATTATGTAGAAAATTCTGGCACTGGGCTGCTAATTTTACTTATGTCATGAGAAGAAAATAACGAAAAACATAATGGATTTTTTCTCTTTTCCCCCCGACAGTGGAGAAAAGGATGTAGGTGTGCAGTATAATTGACACTAATTATTTGTAGGAAAGGTCAGGGTTACCTTTTACCAACTGCATGAGGCAGCTGATTATCTGTCACATCTTTGGAGCACAGTCATGAAACCATCGGTGACTAAAGGACAAACAGGCCTTGGCTAGCAATTAGACTTGGCAATGTTCAAAAACACAGCACAGCAGATGTCTTTTAAAAATGGGTAAATTGTAAGACATTAGATAGCGTAACTCTAGAGATCTGCAACACTGGAAAAAAACTTCAATAAAGACTACTGTTTAAGTATCTAATAGGTGACCTGGTAGCACGATCTTCTCTTCATTTGAAGAGCTAAAAAGAAGAAAGCAAGCAACTACATCACAAAGTTCCAACTCAGTTTTGAACTCCCTCAAAGTCTTCAGTTTCTACAGGGCATGGTTTTTTTTTTTTTTTTTNNGGGCATTTTTTTTTTTTTTTTTTTTTTTTTTTGATAGAATGAACCTCATTTTGAGAAAACCTGCACCTAGAAAGTATAAAAAAGGACAGCTGTGTCAAGATATGTGGAAAAGAATGAACAAACCGTGTGTTTTTAAACACTACAGTACATCAAAAATTTGGGAATTTGCTTGCCAGTGTCTCAGAGAACACCCTTTTAAAAGATTAAAATTGTCATACCATATTATAATTATTATTGTTGCTGAAAACCCCAAACTGATATCTGATACCTCTCTTGTTTGATAACTGATTTGTTACCAGGATAGTCATTATTCCAAGCAAAAAAATAAAAAAAATTTATTTACTATATCCCTTGAGAAGTTTGCTGTGCATTAAGTGAAATTAGAATTTAACCCCTGAGATCCACTTATTCTTTTCCAGGAAATGAAATTTACAGGGATGAGGCCACTCAATTTCAAATAGCATTGACTTTAATCTCAGAACTATGAGAATGGAAAACATCTATGTGCCCATGTACCTCTACTTAACAAGGTAGCTCCTTCTAACAAAAATCTTAAATGAAACAGCATAAGAAATTAAGCTGGATTTCTCTTTATTTAATTTTGGACACATACTTTCTAGTCACTGCAAAACAAGTTGGTTGGTTTTTTTCAGTCTTCTAGTCGGTTATTACGGTACTACAGAAAGATACGTGTAGAACATCATTTTGTTTTGGACCTCAAACAGTTAATCTGTAGTTATGCTAGGTCCTTAGGCAGCAGTCGGTTTAAACTTCATCAGCTCCAGCTTGTGCCTACACATGTATTCAGTACTCAAACAATACTCAGAGACTGCAGCAGAGAATCCTGACACCATCACTCTCCTTGATGCTGAGGAGTAGTGTGTCCAGGAAATTGAAAGTTTCATGCCAGAGTAGCAGTTCTGGGGAAAATTTCTGGTTTCCTCAAACATTTCAGGGTTCTATTTCTAAAAATGCATTTTGTTAGTGTGGGGGGAAAAAAAATAAAAATCAAAGGCTTGGGCCCTCCAGATAATGAAGGCAGCTTTCTTTAGTAAGACTTTAAGCTAGTTAAACAGGGAGAAAAATAATTATGCAAACTAGTAGCCCTGGTGCATAACATTTGTCAGCTTTCCTTCCTTTCTTGCCCAAGTACACTGCGTAATTACACTGTTCAAGCTTCACAGAGCACCCTGACCTCTGGCTCCCACTCTTGCAGAAGTTAGTAAGCAGCAGTTTGCAAAATGATACTCCTGAAAGGAAACACTACATCTTTTCTTAGTTCTGCTCAGAAGAGACTCAGAGATATTTGTGAATCAATCCACAAGCATTTTTAAGTGCAAATCTCAATAAAGTGCAAGTCTCAATAACTGCAACATTTGAATTTAAAAAAACAGACAACAATTATGCTAATTTTAATTTATAACTGACCATCTTTGGCTGCAGTATTTTTATTGATTATTGGAAGCTGGAGCACTCTCATGCTTAAGTAGAGTAATGATTTTTAATTCCAGTGTAACAGTGTTAAAGCTTAAAAGGCAGAAAGGTAGGCAATTTTTTCTGTCTCTGACTATAAATCAGTTTGCTACTGTCTCATGACAGGCCTGTAACTTTACCCATAAAAATATGAAATTGGCAATGAGTTATCTGGTTTCTATTGAATGTATTTGAACAAGGAGGAGGATAATACATCTCCTCTTCACAGGGTGTCACAAAACAGGACAAGGAAGATGAAGATCTTGATATCTTGACTGAATAGATTCTCTTTCATTCAGGATCAGAAAGATGTCCCCGGCAAAAACGAAAGAAAAGCTTGTCTTCAAATTTAAAGAGAGGACAATTGGGATGAAGGTATAAGGTTTCTATAACATTTCTTAAATTGCAAAGCCAACTCTTAAGTATGCAATTTACCAGAGCCAGGCTAAGCTTAGCAGTACCTTAATTTACCAATCCTATGTGAGGGTTACATTAGATGCGAAAATATATGCTATATGACTATCTACTACATACTTATTCCTTAAGATATGATTTTTCAGATTAGCTGTCAGTGCCTGGGACTCAATTTTTACATTCATTCAGCCCATTTTTTGCAGTTAGATAGTATTAATACAGCTCAAGATTTCTAGAGCTAGAGAATTTCATTAACTTCAAAATAGCTGAAGCTCAAGAAAACTGGAATTATGTTAGCACAATGGAGGATCACTTCAAAGACAACAAATAGTGCCAGTTTGGAGGCAAGTGAGCAAGCATAGACAAGCAATTTACCCCAAATCATCTTATGGGTCAATAACTGCCACACTGCGAAATCTCATCTTCCTGCATCTTTCACCACTTTTCTGTCCACCTCCCCAGAAAGTCCCTGCAATCTGACATTATACTACTGCCAGCCTCAGGTCTGTCCACCCATCTACATGGCAAGTACATGACTAGCCAGCACTCTTAGTCAGCAGAACTCTCCGTTCTGGCCAAGGTCTTAACCAATAGCCCCAGATGCTTGCCCCTAAAACCATCACTGCTTCTAGTGGCAGCTCTTTGCATTTAAACTTCACACCTGAAAACTCTGATATGCAGTAAATAAACCTAATTTTATATTCCATATGACTCAAGTAAGTAAGAAACAGACAGGAGAAATCTCATTACATTTTATTCTAGAGAAGAATTCAAAATGTTTTCCACCTTTTTAATTATTTATTGAGTTATCAGAAAGCTTTGTGAGTTATGTTCCTCCTTCTCCCAGGGGTTTGTTTTTTTAACTAGAGAAACTCTGAATACACTATCACTTTTATGAGTAACAGGGTTGCGGTGTTTAATTTGGTTTTTTTCTTTCTTTTTGTTTGTTTGTTGTTTGTTTGTTGCCTCATCAGCCAAGGTGAAAACTGAAGAAATGTTCAAGCTTCTAAATGAAACAAGAGTTTAAAGTTTTGAAAAAGCATGAGGAGATAGTACTATAGTTTTTTTCAGTATATGAGTGCAAACTGAAACAGAATTCAGTTTCCCAGTTAGGAGCACATAGTCAGTTTGCCTTTACACAGTTAATTGTAGGTTGCACTCCCAGTTCCTATTCCAATGTGCAAATCCTCAATCTACCAGATTCTTAATCTAAATTCAAGGATACAGAAGGAAAATATAGGGCATAATGTCTGTCTCCACCTCTAACTTATGCAAGTCCTTTTTCCATGTACAGAAAAGTGGAACCACTTATTTTACCCACCCATTCTTAGCATTCCAGAAGGGAGAAGGAGAAGGATGGTGTACAGTCACTGTTCACCTTGAATTTGGCAGCAGATTGCAAACCCCAAACCTGACTCTTCTGTTAATGACGGCAACAAAGCAGACATGACAGTACTCCATCACAATGCCACTTTTTCACTGCAAAGGCACAAGCAATTACCAAGTTAAAAGTCAGGTGTACTGCAGATTTAGGACTTGAACCACAACTCTGTGGTTCCAGACCATTTACTGTTATGCCAGGAAAGCCTTAAAGGTTGGGTACCACAGCCAAAGCCACTTCTGAAGAAAGCAGGCTAGCATTCTACCAGGATTTATCAATTTCTTTCCACTTATTAAATGCTGTTCTATTAAATGCTGTTCTGTGAGAGGCTAGATGACATGATTTTTGTGCACTTACAGAACAGCAATGCTGACACATAAGGCCTATATGCTCATCTTATTTCTCAGAATTCATCCAGAACCTATTTGCAGATTAAAAGATCTGGTTACAACCACGTGAAACAAGCTGTAAGAGTTCAGAAAAACTAAACCACTCTTCTGTTATTACAAAACATTCTGTAACCTTGCTGGTGCAGAGTGGCCATGGCTTTGTCACAATAAAAAGATAGCAGTGGAAGTTGAACTTTCCCCCGACACCTGGTGTTCCCAACAAGAGTAAACTAATGCACAGATGGAAAAGTGAGGCTTCATCATTAGTGCTATGAAGGATGACAAATGCAAATATATCTGAAAATTAAAAAAAAAAAAGGCAAGCAAAATGAAAATTGTACTGCCTATGGAACAACTCATGGGCTTCGAATAAAAGCAAGTCTCAGTTGCCTATTTACGCGTAGTTTCTTGTATGACAATTTAAGAACTGTGGTATCAAGAAAATAAATGTCAGGTAAGAAAACAGAAAAAAAAGTTTCCATTTCATCCACTGTTCGGTATGTTTTTGTAGCTTGCAATGAAAAACACATTCCACAGTCAATTATTTTCAATGCTTCTGCACTAGAAGTTCACTTACAGCTAATTACTAATAGAATTTATTTTTAACAAGTATTTGAGGTATACCTTGAGGTACACTCGAGATTTTTGTTCTGACTGTAACCATGGAGTTCCCAAAGGATATGTAAATTATTTTTTTTTTAATTATTATTATTAAAGGAAAAGTATTCCTTTTTACTAAGAGGAAAAGAATGTGGAAAGCATGATTCACAGCACAGAGAAGAATCTTAGAAGTGATAGTATGGTGATTATTTTTTTCCCTACAAGAAAAGCATTTTCTAGCAGCCTGTGGGAGGTAGATGTTCACTGTATAAAACTGAAAAATTCCCTCTTTCAGATTCAGAATTTAGGTAGAAGTTAGAAATTTGAGGGAAAAAAAAAAATTTAACTGTGCACTGCCATCAGGTCCTTAATTCAAGTCTTCCTACTGGAATAAAAAATTAAAGCATCAAAGGCTTAAAGGGCATGTTGTTAAATAATCAGACAGGCTTGGTTTGTGCACAATTTTAGTTTCTTTGTTTTCCAAAATTTTTCATTAAATCCCTTAAGGGATTTAATAGGACATCATGAATAATAATAAAATTATTTTTTGAGGTGCCAAGAAACCTGAGGACAACCCTGAGTAATCACATAAATAAATTTTAAACAACAAACCTTTTTCACTACTGCACAGACATTTCTTTTCAAAAGAAGTAGCTACAGTTAGTAAACGAACAGATGAACATAATGTCACACTATAAAATCATATGTGAAAAAAATTAAGTGATGCAGAAGACACCATGATTTTCATTATTCTTCTCCAGTCTTTATATTTTGCTTTACACTTTATATACTTCACTAATGAGAGCTGGCTACAAAAATAGGTGAAGTGATAGAGGAGTTATGAGGACAGTTGTATTGGACGTGTGTATTAAAATAAAAGTCAAGAACTTATGCCTTGTAGGTGTTTTCATGAGACAACAGGATTTGTATTCCAGAAATGCTATAAGCAGGACCTTTGTTCAAACAGAGGAACTGTGTGAACTTTCATAGCTCACGATAAAAACTTTTAATTGTAATTAGCAGCTACAACTGAATTACTGCTAACAACTCTGAACAGAGCTGTTACTCTGATTCTGGACAATTAACACCTTTCAAAGGAATACTAGGTTGGTGTATATATATTCCCAGGCTCCAAATAAAACTTGGTCTATTGTTCCATACTGATGCAGGATAATTTTAAAAGTGCTGAGAACTTGCACTTATGTTTGGTGCAATAACTGAAAACCTAAGTTTATAAGACAGCTGACTTTGAGGCGGTTGCAAGCATTTTGCCAGAGGATCCTCTACACAATTACACTACAATTATCAGGACTCATTCACTACTACCCTGAAGCAAGTTAATTGTTAAAGACACATCAAAATGGTTCACTGTCTATGGATTATCCATATCCTATCATATAGGACAGGTAAATAAAAGATCATGTACCAAACAATGAGATTAAGTTGAAGACAAATTCTGTTGGCAAGAGCTAAAGCTTTTTCTCTCAGATGGGCTCATAGGAAGGCCAAGGAAATCACTGTATTTCCTAAAATGAGTTCTTTGCTCCTTATTTCCTGAGTAGGAACAGCTAGCATCAAACCCTGCACAAAATATATGGATCATGAATATAGCCATTCCATCTCTATTCTTTCATATACTACCAATAAAAAGATTGTGCCCTAGGTTCCATCAGCAGGACCTCAGTGACCAAGCCTGCTTATAAGCATCTGCTTTGAGAAGTTGAAGATTTACATTGTAGTAATGTATGCACTTTGAGAACACTGCTGAGAGTCAAAAACTTGTTAGATGCTCAGCACCTATCTCCCCTTCTAGCACTTCCAGTGAGAGACAGAAAATATTCAGAGACATGGGTCTGTGTTTTGGCTTAAGGACTCCAACATTCTACAATGAGGGAATAAAGTTTGAGTGATAATGTACGTCCTCCTCGTAAAGAACTCTATGTTACTGTGGTCCTTGAACAAATGGAAAGCTCTAGTGTTTAGAAGGTTAAATGGTAGCAGCATGAAATTTAGTGATAAACATAGGGAACTTTCAAGGAAGTAAAGTCTGTCAAATAAAATTACAAGCTTTTGAAGAGCTAGTTCTACTGAACAGTTTATTTTCTTATCCCTTGCTGTAGCTTGTCCCACACTGATATTCTTTTAGAACACTAGCTGTTTAAGCATCCATTCATTACTAGCCACATCCTAAGGAATCTGTCCCCATTACACCAGCTGAATTAAAAGTGACACTGCTCAAGCACTCAGACTCAAGTGAATAGCTACTTTAAGGTTTTTCCTACCTTTTTTCTCTTTCAACTCTTCTGTAGTCAGAACATAGTTTCAAACCTTTATAGCACTTTTGTTGCCAGGATCAGAATATTCAAAAACACTAAGGCAGTTTATGTTGTTAATACTACCATAAACACTCTAAGCCAAATACATTGTCTCATCTTTGATATTTGCATTAATAGAAACAGAAATCATAGTCAGAAGTGTAGGTTTTTTGATTGGTCATCAATGATGTCACCTGTTCAGCAAGTTGTATAATCACATATTGTACATTCCAAACGAATGAGCAGACTCCCAGTTTTTTAGATGAAAAGTTACAATTTCACACTTTGTCAATGATTTAGCATTCATTGAAGGTCTATAAATGAAGTGATATGTAGATTTCTGAGACTCATCAGCTTAATTTATATATAGTCTGTTGAAAGACTGGTTTGCTAAGAGCATACTTTAGAACAGAACAGAAAAACAGCTCAGCCACTTCTACTGATCGGGCTCCCACCTACAGGGGATGCCAGAATTAGCACTAACAGTTGGTTAAGTGGTAGGTAGGAGCCCTAACTGGGTAAGTAGCTAGATCAATGTATTGAAAACTATGATGAGAAGTCAGTGTTTGTTGTGCTCAACTTAAAAGAAACTATTCTGAATTTCTGCAAAAGCCTTGCACTCGTTTTAGCACCTTTAAATTTCACACACTTGAGAATTGTGCAAATTGATGTTTACCGCTAACCTCTCACAAAATTCCTCTTAGCACCATTTCAGCAAGAGATATCAGTCTCTTTTTACACTCACCTGTACGTCTTCCAGATAGTATAAAAGACTACCATCATATATGCCTTTCATAATTTCATGCTGATTTACATATCACTGTAAGCATGCTTGGACTATGGCTGAACAGTTGATGATACAGTTAAAAACCCTTCTGCCAGGTATTAGAAGCTATTGAAGAGTCTCTGCTCTCCTTCATGGCATCACCTTATAGTGAATTGATGGTAATAAGTAAATTCAAGTGCAAAAAAGTACTTTAAAAATAAGATTAGCCATAACTTCTCATAGTGCCTCACTTGTTTTAACAAGAATTTGTTTCCATCCTCATAAACTCTTTATAAAGTTATATTCTCACATTTTTAGCATCTAAAAGCTTGCAGCAAATACAGAAATGTAGCTCGATATCTTACCAATTTAACAGGTATTGCCTGCTAGGTTGTTTTGACTGGGGCAGGGCACAAAACAGGACAGGACAGACTTCAGAGTAGCAGTCAACCTGAAGAACTGGTAACAGCACAGTAACCTTTCCCCACCTACGTCAACTTAAACTAAGCTAACAATAGTCAGCCAAAGAGAGTACTTCTAAAATCTCTGAAGCCATTTACCTGCTTTAAAGGAGTTATCCAGATTTCAGCATATCAATTCTAAAGTTTCCCTTTATAAATAAATTAGTCCAGCCTTTCCCCCCTCAGGGGAGTTCCGTTATCCTTGAAAGCAGTAGTGCTGCTTTTGCCTGCACTATATATGGTTTGTGCAAAGAAGTCAAAATACTCATGGTATTTTTGGTCATGCTGTCAGTATTGGATCTGTCTCACTTATTTTTAAGAGTTCTGAAAAACAGAGTGCAGATTTTTTTTTCTAAATAAGTTGTTCACAGTCTTATTATGACACTCTAGTGATGTTAAATGTTTTTTAAAATCACATTGTTTTCCTATTCTAGCTGGTTTGTTGTATAATGTAATACAAAGCACAGGGCGGCAATTTCTTGCACTGCTGTTAATTTTAACCACCATATCAATTATGAGCTGCCATTCAAGTTAATCAAGAGATTCCATTATTATTATCAACTGGTTAAGAGAATGAGATCATTAGCACTAGTCAAGCTATAAAAAGCTGTGGCATAACTGAATGCAGATGCAATCCTAAAACATACTTAAGTTTGCCTTTTCCAGAACAGATAATTTAATTCTCTTAAATATTGTTACATACACAATTTAAATAGTTACAGTCCCATTAAAAAATATGGCTTATTAATATGATGAGGAGCATTCACCGGGTACCCAGCATTCATGAAGGTAATGTTGTACAGGCGAAAGTTATAAAAAATACTTGTAAAAGTAATATAGTAAGGTTCCATTTTTATGCTGCATCATTTCCACCACATTTCCCCAGCACATTAATTTTCTAAAATGGTAGGCCTTATGCTGTAATGAGATTGAAACCTACAGTTAAATTCAAACAGATTTGCATCATCACAGAAAACATCCTAGAGGTCAAACATCATCCCAGCTCCTGTTTGTACAAAATTACTGTCCTTAGCCAGTGCAAGAATTTATCCTTAATTAATTAGAGATCTGTCAAGGTTCAGGCCTGGGCTGGCCACTAGATGAATGACAGGCATTCTCTATTCCCAGAAAAAAATCGACACCCTCATACTCATAGCACAAGAACAACTATAAATAGGGACAGTATTTAATCTGTATAACAATTTTATATTTTTTTGTTGTAAAAAGGGAAGCCATTGCACTCTGTAGTGTATGATTATATTAGACTATCTGAAAGAGCTCAGTCTAAATATATTAATAAAACAATGATGACATGGACTGAAACATCACAAAAACATATTCAGTTAATAGCTTTAAATCAATGACTGAACCCAGAGTTGTACTTTTCATCACTTGCCTGCTTCATAAGGAATCACCACCTCATATTGGGAGAGCCTGTACACTCAGTATGAGCTGAAAATGAGCATTAAACTTCAGCTCTGAATTTAATTATTCTTTTTAAAGCAATTAACCCACTTTATTGCTCTTCTCTCAAGAGGTAAGACCCAAGTCTTAACAACAGACAAACATGTTTATCTTTAAGAAATTAGTGAGAATTTTGAACTATAATTTAACATTTTCTCAGGTAGTACAGCAGCTGTTAAGGGTCCGAAAACTATGATGCTGCAAAGCTTTTACTATTACGATTTCTAGCACACCAAATGGTTTTGTTGAGCATCACTAGTATATGTCATTTCTCTTGTATTTGCTGTAACTTTCTGTGCTTCAGGGAACAGAGTATGTTAAGGAGACTAGCTAAAAAAAAATTAAAATCTTTGAACAACATTCAGCATAAAGGTAAATCACCCCTCACTGATTATTTCAGCCTAGCTAGTCTTGACTGAGTTAAATTATCTTAAACTAAGAGTTAAAAACTACATGTAACACATCTCTAGAAAAACCCTAAAGTGTGTAGTTAAACTTAGTCCTGCTTAAAGGAACTCCCCTCAGTTCTATACTGCCAGTGTAAAGAAATAAAGCAATAACATATTCTCACCCCCATGAGAAAAAAAATCCACCTTCTACCTCATTTGAGGCAATAGGATTCTCAGTATTATGATTACTGGTACATCACAGATATGTCTATTTATGATTTTTCATTAATAATTAAATTACTTCCTAAATAATTAATTAATAGTGGCAAAAGATATAAAAATTGGAAGAGCCTTTTCTCATCTGAAAACTGCCCTGGATTCTTATCTCTGTTAATGTAATTGGATGACTGAAGTCATAGTTTATGACAGGCAGCTCTAACCAGCAATCATTGTAAGAGATGGCTATGGCCATCCTCTGTCTATGGCTTGGCATCATAAACCAGAATATGGACACAGAAGGTGTTTAGCATCTTCTTCAGTCAAGATGCATCATTGCAACTCCCCTCCAATCACACAAATATTTGAGTAACTTTATTATGAAGCATTTCTGAGTCAACCATAGCTGCTATTTCTAAGATGATCTCATCTCTGTGGTACATTTACAAACAAGCTGCAGAAATCAGCAAGCTTCCAGTGCTCAGACACACAGAGAAAAATTAAGCAATCCTGAAGGCTTTTAGTAATAGCTTACACACGATTACATGATACCATTCAAAACTTAAAAAAAAAACAAAAACAAACGTGTTTCAGAACACAAAGATACAAATATTTAGTGCACTAAAATCTGTGTTTGTTTATGCTCAACGATGACACTTATGAACACAGATACTGCCTATTTAGCCTTGTATAGCATCAGCCTATTTGAATGCTCAGGCTAAGACCAGTATCCCTTATACCTAGTAAATTTAACATGAATTGAGGAAAGTCAGTATGTAGAAGTATCCACAACTTTGTAGGACTGAAATTCAATTGTGTAGGTCAAAAAGGACCACGATCATGTCATATCTTTTGACATAGCAGCTTCTTTTCGCTGTTACATTTTGACTATGCAAAGTATGTTGCATTTTCATGTGATAAATATTTAAGTGCGTAACTGATAACTGGTATTAGATGGCTTACTAAAAATTCTTAACTGTGTTAATCTGCATCCTTTAAACACAAAGGCAGCTTTTCTAGGGAGTGTATCACTACGCTGGGCAAGTCAGCATTCCTGGCTGAGCAGCTCATTCCTGCCATTCTCAGAAGCACAGCTTTTACAGAAGCTGTTCCAAGAATGAAGGCAAATGCATGCCAGGTTTCACAGCAGGTAGTCACTGGCATAGCAGCAACTCCACTTCTCCCGATCCCGAAAACACCACCCACGTCTGAAAAACTGGGTGTATTTCTATGTGCGATTGCCTTAGCAATAATGTGAGAAATCCAACCAAGTTAGTTTGAATAACAGAAGATGAAGTGGACTGTATTTTTCATAAGGCCAAATTGCCTTTTATTGTTCAGCATTCATACATTTTAAATCTTAATTCTCTTTACTTAGTTACTGGATACGATACACAGCATTCACTTGCACCAAACAGCAAGCTAGCCTTCACCTTCAGGGATGAAATCCATCAATACATCAGCACACCCATTTTACTGTCTGCTAGGTGCATCTCCAAGGTTTCCTGTGGTGATACAAGGTTTCTGTTGGCTTTTAGGTTTTGGTTGTTGTTATTTTTTTTTATACAGTGTGTAATATCAAAAAATACAACATGAAATTTACAGTCTCTATCTTGAGAGTCATCAGAAAAGAATGTAACTGCCTACAAGCTCTGCCATAAGCAAATATATGATATCAGTTAACTAAGTGCTGTTTTTCAATTTTGAAAGGAACTCTCTTAATAGCATTTTGTATTCCACTGGGACTTTTATTCTACTCTTGGTTCCTAATATGCCAAAGTATGTTAGCAACATACTAAAAGGAACACATACTGCACACAGATACAAATTAGTCAGCTGTCCTGGTTTGAGTGAGAACAGAACTAATTCTGTTCAGTGGTTTTACTTTTCAGCTCAGTTCTTCTAACTGCACTGTCTGAAGTCAGCAGCCTGTTCTCACAGACAGTGTCTGCTGCCAGATGTGATAACACCCCGTGTTTAGAGTTACTACCAAGGGTTGATGCTGGCCACTGCTGGATCTTGTGCACCACACNGCCTGAACCCAGTAACAGAACCCAGCTCCTGAACACAGCTCCCATTTGCTGTGGGGCCCAGGCTGGGACTCCCCTGGTACCTGCTCCACAGCATCAGTGGTGATGGTGATGTAATTACCATCAGGGGGGTTGGGTTCGGTACTGGTTTTGTATATATTTGTACATATTCTATTTTATTATTATTATTATTATTAATCATTAAAGCTGTTCTAGTTTCCTTTTCTAATCACTAAGTCTCTCTCCCTTATTCTCTTTCTCTTCCCCTTTGTGGACGGGGGTTAACAGAGAGCGTCTGTTATTGGTCTAAGGGGCCACCCTGACCCTAAACTGTGATCAGAGAAGTAGTATCTGTTGGCTTCAGTGTAGCCATTACTGTAGAAAATTGTAAGCTTACAAATAAGTTTTCATTTCCACCTTGATTTATTTGGATGAAAATGCTCTCTTCCAGATTGCAAGTTGAAGGCTACAGGATTCAGCCAAAACTGGCATAAAACTTACTTGACATACGGTGTGCATAGGTAGCTATACACGAGCATTGAAGTTTTGCTAACTCTATAAAGAATTCTACTATTAAGGACCCTACTACAAGAAAAAAATAAAATAAAAATCATGACATACAAAAGTATCTATATCCTAGACTCCACACTAGAAAGTGCAGTAATTTTCTTCACTATGATGGCAAATGGAAGAATTCATCTGCATGACAGCACAGGCATTGCTCTTCATAGAAACTGAAGATGGCTACCACATTTAAGCAGGTGTTTCATCATGAAGATGAAGCCTGCATCACGGGGGTAAAATGGTCGGTTGAGTCTAAAAGACAGAAAGCACTGCACTGGGAGTACTTAAGACTTTAAAGATAGCTTTTGTAAATTACCATTATAATAAATAAACATAACATGTTTTTGAAAAATAACAAGATTAACCTGTCTGTATGTAGCTACAGAGAATATAGTTAGTCAAAGCAGAGGCTGAAAGACATCTGTCTCTCTTTCACTTGAGTTCTTAGTGGTATCCAGTGAAAGAACGATAAACTGAAACAAATTAAAACACAGGAAATTCTACTTTCACAAAACTTTACTGTGGTTAAACACTGGAGGAGGATGCCCTGAGAAATTGTGTAGTCTCCAGCCTTGCAGATTCTCAAAATCTGCCTGTATGTGGTTCTGAGCAACCTGCTTTAGCTCAACCTGCTTTGAGCAGGGTGGATTGGACAAAACAGTCTCCAGAGGTCCTTTAAACATCAGATATGTTGCAGTGCTGTTATTCTTCAGGTTGGGCTACTGGAGCACTGACAGAAAACAAACAGAAGTTACTTTGGCATTTGCTGTGCTATCAAGTTGTATGGAATGTTCAGTGCCCTGGAAAACCCTGAACTATTGGTATCCCAACAACAGCCTTAATGGACTCTCATTTTATAAGGGCTAGCAAGAGGGCAGACAAGGTCTGACAAAAAGCAGAGTGACTATGTGTTGTTGACAGCAAAACAATTCCTCATTTCCTTTAAGAAGCACTCAGCCAAGCAAGTCCAGATAATCAATAATAAAGTTCATGACCTACGCAGCAAAAAAAGAAGGAAATAAACAAACAGGACCTACTAAAAAATTCCAGCAGCACTCCTGATTTGCCAAAACACGAATACCACTGTCCCATTATTTAGTGTTAAACATTCTAAGACAATTGTTTTGAGGTGTGGAGGGGTGAGAAGAAATGCTCTTATAGTTAGAGAAGCAGACCGCAGTTTAACCAAACCAATAATAAATGAAGATAGAAAAGAAATTTACTACATCTGTTGTAAATGCTTTTGATCTTCAGGTGCCAAAAAAAATCTTAGTTGCCAAAGCAAGTATATATTCCACAGAAGTAATCTAGGAAAAGTAAGACTGCCTTCGATATTCAACAGCAGTGTTAGTCAGATTTTCCTTTTGTGCAACCAGTTAACACAGTATTAAATAGTAAAGCTCTGCTTCTGTGAAACTAACACTTCTTACACTTCTATTTTTATTTATGTTAGACAGAAAATAAACTTTTTTTCAGAGAATGAAATGTTTGTCAAGATTGACTACGGGTCAAATTCAGGGAAAGTTTCAGACAATGATTCTCTCCACTTTCTACTAAACCAGAAACTTCAGTATTAACAAACTGTGCTACTAATATTTTTGTATCACAAACTCAAGTTTTAAACACTTCTTGATTTATATGCACTTGATAAAGTCAGGGCAGTTTTCCTGCAATCTGTGAATGTTGAAGGTACAGTGCTATTTTGTGGTTACAAGTGTAATTATTATATATTAATATTTAATTATGTTGTATTCTGAGGAAAAAAAAAAAAAAAAATCTGTATCTGGAACATCATATGCTGTATTTGGGTCAAACATTATCATGTACATCTTCCCCAGATGAAGATACTGCAGTATTTGCTTTATTCCCACATCAGCTGTACTCATTTTGTTTCTAACACTACTAAGGTGTTGAGCAAAGGCAACTACAGGAGCAACTAGATGAAAGAACTGTATTTCTTTAATGCACAATATTCTTCAGCTCCTTCTTCAACCCTGAAGATCTCTATAATATATTCATCGAACCACAGCAGCAATGAGGTTAGAAAGGACTTATGAAATTCATCTAGAAGAGGACCCTGCTCAAGTAGAGTCACCTGGAACAGGTTGCCCTGGACTATGTCCAATTGGGTCTAACAGCTACAAGGATGGAGATTTTACAGTCTCTCTTTTCCAGTGTTTAATCACTCCTATGAAATAAATTTTCTTCTGCTCAGACATAATTTCAGCCTGTACCCACTGGCTCTTGCCCTGTCAATGAGCATTACCTGGAATAATCTTTACTTACTCCATTAGTTATTTACATATATTAGTCAAATCCCTCAACATGAGCACTATACTCTCCTGGCTAAACAGTCTCAGCTCTCTTAGCCTCTCCTTTCATGAAAAATGCTCCAGTTCCTTTGATCTTCATGGAAATAGCTCTAGCAAGCCCATACCTTCCATCTAATTCAGGAGCCCAGAACTGGACCCCGTACTGCAGATGCAGCCTCTCCAGTGCTGTGTGGAAGGATCACCTCCCTCAATCTGCTAACAAAACTCCTCCTAACACAGCCAAAAATGCTGTTGGCTGGCTTTACTGTTAGCACACACTTTCTGGTTCATGGTCAGCTTGCTGTTCACCAGTATCCTGAGGTCTTTCTCTGCAGAGCTGCATTCCTGCTGTTTAGCCCCCACTCTGTACCGGTTCAGGAGGTTGTTCCTCCACAGGTGTAGGACTCTGCATTTCTCTTTGTTGAGCTTCATGAGTTTTCCCCCCTGCCTGATTCTCCACCTGGTCCTAAGGAAACCTCCCTTATAGCAATTCCCCTGGATAGCTTTTGTTCTAGATGGGGTTTCTTAACAGTATAGTTTGATGTGATATGTAATACCAAAGTAAATTTGCTTCTTGTTAGCTGTACCAGTGCTGAGGGTACTGTAGATACACAACAACATAAATGGCTTGACTCAAAACAACATGTGGACAAAATCTATGACCAAAACTAGCATCCTTTCCTGTCATCTAAGCTTAAACAAAATTCAATTATGTAATAATCTTAGGTTTTGCTACTTAAAAACTCCCAGGCAAGTAACAGACCTCTGGAACTGATCAGAAATCTCGGCAGCTCAACAATATAGAATTTATTTCACAACAGAGTTCACTCAGGAATCAATAACTATTTAAATTTTTCTACTTAAATATTTCTACTTACCTGTGAGTCTAGAGACCGTCAGCATACCACGAAACGATCACAGCACAGCCATCTGAGGCCCAAAGTACGACACAACAGCACTATCTTCTGAGGCACCAACCTCTTGTCAAACAGCTCATCAGCTAGATGCAGTGGGAAACTGAGAGCTCACTGGGGAAACTGAGGAAACTGTGAAGCTACTGAGTTCACCCACTAGCTTCAAATCCTCCCCGGAGAAGCAGACCGTGATGAAAAGAATCTGGAATAATCTTTTGGGAGCTCTTTGTGGCCTTCTCGAAGCTGCAAAACGAGGCTCAGCTGTGTGAGGGCCGGCACGTGAGGCCGGCAGCACCTGATCTCAACAAGGCGCTAATGGCGACCGCACCCATGCGCTTTAAAAAGCCTCAGGGAGAGCCCCGCGCCTGGGAAGGGAGAGCAGTGCACGCGCGTCCTTCAGCGGGGTTTCCAGAACGCTGAAAAAAAAAAAAATCTACCAGCTTGTCTGAACGAGAATGTTCTCTACCCAGCAGAAGAAGGCTATGCTCCCCTCACCAAGCAAAATGGTAGTGGGAACTCAGGTGAGCTAGTGTGGAAGGATGTGACTATGTAGGTAACAGGCTGTAGGGAATCTCACAGCCTCACACTGGTGATGGGGGGCAGCTATGTGCAGTGTAGTAGAGAGATAATCCTCTCAGGAGAGCAGCACAGCTGCAAGATGAGGTGGAAAAGCTACAAGCTGAAGTAGAAAGGCTTAGAAGCATTATGGAGGCTGAAATAGGGATAGTCTGGTGGAGCCAGAGTCTACCGTCCTTGTAATGGAAAGGGGAGTGCCCCCCCTAGAGAGCACTCAGGACTGAGGGGCCCCTGAATCCCGCCCCTCTCAGGCGGGAGACAGAAGCCTGTGGAGTTTCCTTCTCTGGAGACATTCAAAACCCACCTGCATGTGTTCCTGTGTGACCTAATCTAGGTGATCCTGCTCTGGCAGGGGGGTTGGACTAGATGATCTTTTGAGGTCCCTTCCAACCCCTACCCATCTGTGATTTACTGAAGTATTCAAGGCTACAATATTTACATAGCCCTTCAAGCAGACTGAAACCTGTGTCTGGCCCTGTCAGGTAAGTGCTTTTGCTCTTGTTTCTTTGCTGGCCTGTGGAAGTGTGAAAAAAGACCACCTTAAAGAACACAGACAGACACAATTATCTTGCAGCAGGCAGGACTCAATCTACTATTAGAGTTTTCTGTAAGACAAAATCCATGGCAAGGGGAGATGGGGTCCAGTTCTTTCATTTCCTGATACTTTATGATGCTGCTGTTTAAGAAGGAAAAGTTGTATTATTTAACTGCATTTAATTAAATGTCCACTTGCAGAAAAATCTCTGTGTTACAAGCTTTGAATATGTCCCTTCTCAGAACTGCAGGGAAGCAAGCATAGTCCTGTTGTTAGCATTTTCCATTGGGTAGCTCTCAATCTTTGAAGAAAACTATACCAAATTCTCTGGCTGCTAAGTATCTATTCTAGCATGTACCATAGAATTAACTTTTGTTAATTTGTTTCAAGTCTTGCTTTTTGTTTGGCCTTAAATATGTCTCACTTGATGTTTCCTCTCATTCCCATTCCAAGCTAAGTAAACACTGTTTCCAAAGGCCTAGCTATAACAAGGACACAGCAAATGTTTCTATTTTTAGTTCTATTGAGTAAACAACTGAACTAGAAATGCTGTTTTCCCTCATGTATATAATCATATTGATCTTTACCCAGCAGACAAAACTTGAATTCGTAATACAGTTTATCCCATAGATTCAGAATTGCTGTGTTTAAATGCTGCAAAAAGTCTATAACCAAGAGGTTTGGCAAGTGATTCTTTGTAGCAGTGTAGAAAAAGCAGTGGTTTGTTAGACAAATCATGGCTTTAAGAAAACAGCTGATTTGCATCCTTCAGGACACAGCTGTACATATTCAAGGTTCTTGAACAGATACTGAATTAGTCATTTTTCAAATTCTGTTACAACTTTTCTGTAACAGTGGTCACAGTTCTGAAGTTATAGTATTGGTAAGTTAGACACCTCTGAATGCTTGTCAGTTAGGGCATTCCAAGATGGTGTGAAGAATAAATAAACCACTCAAGATTAAGTTTTATGTAAAAACATCTAGCAGAAAATTTCATTAAAAAAAAGATAAAAATCAAGAGCTCCTTCCTCAATATCCTACAAAAAGTACAATAGACAAAATTTATCCGACCTTTTCAATTACAAGCAATCAAAGTGTTCTGAAGACATGGATTTTAATATCACAGGACCACAATTCTGAATGGTTACATGCTAGAATAAGCAGCATGAGGATATCAAGGTATTTATGGACGTCTTATTAAACAATTAGCACTACATACAGTTCTTCATTTAACATTTAAAATCTGAAGCACAATAATAGAATACTTTTATCTTCTGAACTGCCTGCAGGGAAGATACCTTTCGGATTGTTGCACCTTTACACAAATTTTCCCAATTACGTAGCACATTATATAAACACTAGATTGTACATGTAGAAGAGGACAGAAAAACAGTGAGATAAATGCTTATTTGTGCCTATTAAGTAGTTGTCTGATAAAATTCATTAGATAACTAAACCCATAGCTGCTTTTACAAGAACAGTTTCCTCCAGTTAGGGATTTTACACAAAAGTAACTGGAAGCATATTTTTTGCAAATTATAACCTTCAAGCTTCATTATGTTTGACACAAGGTTACATTTCTAGTAACTGCAAAGGGAGCATTAAGGTTAAGATAAGACAGCCCCACAGCTTGCCTGACTGTTTCACTTATTCTATGTCAAAATGAAGCAGAAGCCCTTGCTGCTGAATTATTTAAAAAGGTGAAATTAACCTTCTAGTCACTGAATTTGTGCATTATCCTATTATGCATGTGATATAAAACAAGAGTTGTTGCTATGAAAATAATGTGTGTATTTAAATAAAACCATCATTATTCAGTCAATTCTTTAGTTTAATGTAGGGTTTTTTACATACCAGCAGCTTCTGCATAAGCAACTGCTCCATAGCTGCTAATATAGACATTTAAACATGGCTTAGCACTTTTCTTTGATTGGGAATTTGCTATTTGCATTTTTAAGTAGATCACTGTCTTGTATGTCATTATTTTTTTGGTATATATAGAAACATATAGTTGTTTAGGTTGGAAAAGACCTTTAAGATCTCAACCTCCCCGATTAAGGGCATCAAGGATGATGGTCACCAGTTCTCAGATATTGTATACTTGTAGCTATCGTAAGATATCATTAAAGACCAGTTTGGTAGTGATTGTATTATGGTTACAGACTAAGCCAATGCCATTTTGTTAACACTTGAATTTAGTAAATGTTTGTTTTAAAGTTTGAAGCTAGTTTCATTAAACAGTTTCTAAACTCTCCTACCACAGCAATCCCCAGTTTATATAACTACATACACATTTCAGATCTAACACTACATTTCACACTTCCCTAAATCAAAAAGGCACTCTCCAGTGTCCAACTGTAGCCATAAAAAGGATAGTCTGAAAAGAGGGATGTTAGTTTATTGTAGAGAACCTGATCTACATCTCATCCAAAGATCCCTTTTTGTCCTCACTCCTTTGTACTTTTCTGTCAGTATTGTTAACACAGGTGTCTGAACTGGTCAAATACTGCAGATATTCAGACTTCTCTCTCAAGGCCAGGGTCTTTGCTTGTCTTTCCTTCACAAAACTTAAGTCTACTTTAAAGCAGAGGACAGGACTATTGAGAATCATTCTAATACACCATATTTGTTTAATTAGGTGTCTGCCAAAAGAAAGAAGTTCTATGCTATTTCAAAGCCTATGCCCTTGATGCTTATGGAGATACTGCAAAAGCTGCTATTTTATAATGGTAAGAGGGATAAAGATGACAGCATTTTCCATATTTTTACCTTGTTTTTTTTCTTTCTTTTTTTTTTTTTTTCTTGGGTTTTTTTTATACTATGTACTGATGTTGT
>VWZY01006257.1:425634-460781 GCA_013399075.1 Chloroceryle aenea
TTTTTTTTTTTTTTTTTTTTTTTTTTTTTTTTTTGTCTTGGGTCTTTTTAACACTAGGAACTGAATTTGAGAATTTGAGTGTGAGCCTTCTGCTGTGATTTTTGGTTACATTTGCTATACTTTGCACGGTACATTCAATTTTACAACAGTGCTCTGGTCCTCATTGTTTTCCAGGATTATTTGTAAGCTGAACCACTAATATATCACCCCTCATCAAGAAACAGTATATCTCAGTTCAGCATGTGATCCCCAATCTTGAGTACGAAGAGCTACACATAAGGCTGTGCCACACATCTGAGGCAGAGACACTTTTCCCACTACGTTTTATATTGTATCTCTTCTGGAATCTGTCCATTCTAGTTTAATAGCAATAGGAAACAGTTTGTGACTGGCCTTGGAAAAATCACCTGAAGTATGATTAGGTAGGAATAACTGAGCCTACCTGTTCATACACTTGCAGTAGTTACAGATCAAAGTTCACCTCCGTAGTTTTTCAGAAACTAGTCTGTATTTTTGATGTTACGAATCTTTCTACTATTCTTCTGTGTGAACTCTCATGATTGTATTCAACTATAGACCTGGATATGATGCAAAGCATACTCATGCTATAGCTGGAGACTATTCCAACTGCATACGCATCAGGAGTGTTACTGGTTTTCTTGGATAATAACTCAGGTTTCTAAAACATATTTTTCAGAAGCTACAGATAGAATTTGATATGAAATGTAGGTTTAGAGAGTACGTTTAGAAAGCCTTCACCACATAGAAGTCATCAGCAACTTAAGTTTCCATGCTGACCACTGATACTATCTTCAAAATGCTCTTGATGTGAACTGTAGAATTTATAAAACTTAGAACAAGTGAAAAAGAACAGTGAGCGAATGTTTTACTCAAATACCAATAGTACAGCTTTCTTATCTCTTCCCAAGAGATTTTAGGGCAAATAAGAACAAATTAAAGTGATAGCCAAAGAACTAGTGGGTAAAAATGTAACCTTTTAAAGTTAATTAAAAAAGCCAAAGGGAATATTATAGTAATGTAGAAACCACAGATGAAAATAAAGTTCTCCCATTTAATTAAATGTTATATAGAATATACAGACTGTTCAGGCTGGAATAAAAAAAAAAAAATCTACACATTGCCAGAAGCAGAGATGCTTGATTTATGATAAAGAACAAAGTGTAACTTTGCAAAATTTAGTAAATACAAACAAGTAGCTTTTTAGAAAGAAAATTGGGACAAACTGTGAAGTAAAAGCTTTTAATGCAAATAGTTTGAAAGCAATTAATTGAAATTCAGGGTAGTCAAGCATAAGGCATGATAAAAAGAACAAGTGTCATGCTTAAAATGTAATAATTTCTGAAGAATTCATATATGATTACTTCAATTGTTCTACATTCCAGTACATTTTCCAGTTACTGATGCATTGAACATTCTCCTCCTGTCTTTGTTATATTAACCAATTATACTTCATCATAAATATTCACTCAACCAGTACTGTTCCATCCCTCAAAGTATAATTTTCTATTAATCAAAAAACTCAGTGAAGGTATTTTGTAGTGTACTCTGAAGGTCAAGATCTGTGAGATGTTTTGGATCATAAAAGCAACATCAAAAAATGCTCTTTGTAAAATATGCTTTTAAAATAATTTTACCAGGTTAGAATTAACTCAGTGTTTATTAAACACCCAGAGATCCACAGCTTGAAAAATCAATTACAAGTACAATCAAGTACAAAAGTATTTCCCTGTTTCATATTGCAGCCACTTTCCTCAATCCAATCCTCAGTCTTCAGCTGGTAAGCCCTCTTATACAGTCAATAAATCAGGTACAAAATTGAAATAGTTAATCATTAAGCAAATGGAGCAATACAATAGAGTCTGAGTGCACAGAAGAAAGAGTACTTGTACTCACTCCATTTATTTTTGAAAGTAATTACAACTACACACCAAGTCTGGTTTCTATAATAACCAAGCCCTCTCCTTAAGCTTGCATCTGTCAAGATTAAGGGGATAGAAAGAGAAAGTGGACATACAAATTAGAGGAAAAGGGAATGCTCATGGCAGTAGGGTGTGGAGGGTTAGAGGCTTGAAGGGAGCTCAGTACCTTCAGAAAGCATCCAAATTCCCCACTGTTGCTGCACCCAGAGACAGGACAATGAGGGATGGAAATAGGTGCTGTACTCCACTCTAAGTTTGTTCCTGTTCATGGTGTGAATGCAGGTTGGTGAGGACATCTTGTGACTGTGGACAGACCTCACATGGAAAGGCAGCAGGAAACTACAGCCAGGATGGCCTTCCACACTAAGAAGCTGGATACTAGACAAGGTATGGTTTTTGTTTGATCAAGAATGCTACATAAGTCCCTTTAACTCATCCAGATTTAAAAGCACACAGCACAAAGGAAAAGTTCACAGTATAAAAATACAAGCATATATAATCAAATCTTTGCAAGTGTACCTTCCATGACAATGAACAGTTGCAAAACAACTCTCCACCATTAGCTTCCTTGCTTTAGCTAATGACAAACAGCTGAAAAGCCCTTGTGAAGGGTAGTAAGAAAACATCAGAAGTTGTGTTGCAGTGTTTTCAGGTTTTTTTTGTTTCTTTGGTTTTTTTCTTTTTTTTTGGTTGATGTTGTTTGTACTGAGTTTAGTAAAGAACATCTAGGATATATTTGGGAAAAATTCCCCAATTCCCTTTCTACCAGCTACCAAAGCAGGTAGAAGGGTATGTGTGTTTGTGCATGTTAGAGAACCTTCTCAACTGCTTCTTGGTCCATGAAAGCAGCAGCCCTTCCAGGACAGCATCTACAGCTTCACGTTTCCTATATTTATTCTTTCCATCAGCTAAGAAGGTTATCTAAGTCTGAAGTATTAACTCCTAGTGGGGCAAAGGTATCATGTTTGTCTGACCTCAGTAATTATGTCATTACAGCACAAAATTAGCTCGTGTTCTGAGTCAGTAGTAGCTAAAATATTTTCCTGCAGCAGGTGAAAAATACTGCACAAGAAGAGCAAAATCCTGCATCAGAATTTGTAGCTGTAGAATAGCAATTTCAGACAATTTAATGAAATCATTCTATCTGCAGAAATACATTTCTTTATAATGTTAGTCATAGTGGACTTTAAGTAACTTGCTTCATGTTCAGAGAGCTGAACTGGCATGAGTTGGACTCCTAGAACTTTATCCTGTAATTAAAGGGACCATAGCTTTATAGTGCAAATGAAAACACATTTATACTGTTAAATATCCATTGTCAGAATTCACTTATACTACTTTTATATCATCAACTCAGTCTGCTTTGAAATGTGTACACTCTTCATAAAGTACAAAGTTAAGAACCAAAGTAACCGCTTTTTTTAATAAGCCCTGAGAGCAGATTTCAGGAAAACTCATCTGCCATAAGTTTTACAGGAGTCATTTTAATTTCCCTCTCGGTGCATCTCATAGGCTCAAGTACTGTTTCTACAGAATGACTTCTGGAACCCTCCCCAAACACACATCCTTTATCATTATAGCACTGTCCTCAGACAGACTACACCTATGTATCCCCATCTGGGAATGGAAGAATGGTCTAAATGCCTGAGCTTCTAGAACACTGTCCTACACACACATCAGTGGCAGCTCCATGATAATCATCTTGCCCCATCATCAAACAAAATGTTCAAGGGACACAAGTTATTTCATTGCATCTTGTGCATCCATATCTCTTACAACAACTTGGGCTCAGTAAAACCATCTTTTTCCAATTAAAATACAGAACAGCAACCTTAAAACTAGAACTACATGGTGGGCATGCAGTAAGTTACAATAGTAACTGCATAAAACTGTTCAGAACACATCTGTATAAATCACAGACTTGACTAAATATTTCTAAAAAAAATTTAATACCTGCTTGGATAAAATCTCCATATGGGAGCTTTATTTTGAGACAAGCACAAAATGTATTTCCTCAGTTGTTTCATTTGAAAGAATAGTCAGTTCCCCTTAATAAAATCCTGTATGTAAATTAGAATGTTCAGTAGTTTGCTATATTTTCTTGTTAAAACAACAAACAAAAAAGGCTGATGGACAAATACAAATATGAGTGGTGTCTAGATATATACCATTAGACTTAAATCCAGCCAGCCATTTCTTATGTTCTCTCTTACTAGTAAGCATAAAAATATCTTTTGTTTAAACAAAAGCTTACTTAACTTAGCTTCATACCTTCCTTTGAAGAATAACAGAGCTAACACAGTACAATGTATGTCATTATAAAACCACCCTACACCATTACAAATCACACTGAAAGATAAGGTATCACACTGAAAGGAAAAAGATTAGTTTCTGCCTTCCTTTATTTTCTACAGGAAAAGTGAAAAGCCTCTATAGCAAATAATCCTTTCACGGGATTACTATGTCTGTGACAAAACTGAGTCAGTTAAAGGGAAATTATATTTCAAAGTATGTAGTGAAAGTAACTGTCTGTTTTCATGTTCGGATTAAAGCCAACCTAAAGAAATCTCCAATTTATAGAAGGGGAAAACACAGAAGGCTTGAATTTTCAGTGCTAGACACCAACATACAGCTTCTTTGTGAGATTAATGTTACTGAAGTTACAAATGTGTCCATCAGAAACAGAAGTCCAGCTATCTTTGACAGGAATTTAAAGTTTTCTTATTCTGTAGAAAAAGTAGAACCCTCCCCATATACCTGTAAAATCCAGCAAATATCAATCCAATATGAACAATAGCATCAACATTTTTTCTTCCTGGATTTTCTGCAGCCTAAATCTATTCACACTATGTACATAACCCAGACTAGTATAGATCCAATACCAATAAGGTTGACAAGATCTTTTTAAAAATCATAGGGATCAGATTCCTTGAAGGGTTCTTGTCTTCAGACTTTATTCAAAGTATCTTAGCTTCTTTGCTTTCCAAATATATTAAGGATAATGTGATTGGAATAGTCAGCATTGATTTATGAAAGGGAAATAATGCTTAACAAGCAAATAGCCATCTACAATGAAATGACAGGCTCAGTGGTTGAGGGTAGAACAGTAGTGGCTCTCTTAACTTTACCAAGTCTTTCAGTCTCTGGTGAAATGCAGATTAGGGAAGTGGTCAGTGAGAGGGACTGAAAAACCATCTGAACTGTCAGGCTCAAAGGGTTATGACCAGCAGCATGATCACACCAGGTTGGTCAGCAGTGGTATAGTCTATGGTCATTCTTCACTAGTGGTCTGGACAGTGCAACAGAGTGCACCTTCATCTACTTTGCATGCCATACAATTCTGGGAAAGTGGTTGATGTTACTAATTGGTTGTGGTGCCATTTAGAGGGATCTCAACAGGCTAGAGACAATATTACCTATAACATTATGTGGCATTTTGTAGTTGTTTTGCTGTAAAGTGTCTTTCGTGTCAAGTGACTGTTGCAATCCATTGCTTTCTTGTAACTGTAGAAAATACAGTTCCATGAACTCAATACATCAGGTCTACTATGACAAAATTATTATGATTCAGATTCTTCTCAGGACTCTGTTTCACAGGTTCATAATTCCGATCTGTGAACTTCAGACTTTGCTGCACAAGCATAAAAATTAACACAAAACCACTATAAAGTTACTTAGAAGTACTACAGAAAAGTTTTACCACTATTGAACTAGACCACAAGGTAACCCTGTTAGCATGTCACAGACCTGTTCTTATATATCTGTCCTCACTTGATTCAGTATACAAGTACAGTAAGGGCAAATGCATCAAACTGGCAATCTGGTTAATCAGCCACTCTTCCACATGAAGTGTTCCTACCCTGTAATTTTTTTATTAGCCTTAGTGATCTTTTCTTCCTCCTGAACTCCAAAATGCTCTTTGTACCAAATCACTGCAGCAACACGTGGTGAACACTGGAGCAACTGACGTATTTTTATTTGGGAGTTACTTTCATTAGCAAAATCACTGCTCTTAAGTGAGCAAAACTGCTTTCTTCATTCATTAAGCAAAAGAATTCCTCAAGTATACTGAAAATAAAACCACTTACCATATGCTTCAGAACCAGCTAACTGCTCAGAAGAAAAATCCAGGCAATTAGCAATGGTAGTCATAGCAGACATCTATGCCCCTCAGCAGCAAATTTCCTTTTGTAAGGTCTGTTCCTTCTACCCACTCTGAGAGCTGTGGTCTACTGTGTAAAGAAGCATGCACTGGCAATTTAGTCATCTTGCTGAAAGTGAACTGTTTCTGTAAGCTGTGTGTAATAGGATTATTTTCTTCCTTCAAATTTGCACTCAAGCTGTAACAGTACACAGCTGGGTCAACATAGCCAAGAACATACTTTGACCCACTGATTAAAAGCACAGCTGCCAAGTTCAGTGCCTATGTATATAACAAATAATTTAACTGAAGCTGGCAAGCTGTTCTTTCAGCTTCATACTTTGGGTTAAAGTAACTGTGCCCTAAAACCCAAACTACTGAAAGCTCCTATCACTTCTATGCTGGATTACAGTTCTGCAGTAGTGCATTTAAAAACCTGTCTCAAAATGTTTCTAACTGCAAATATTAAGTTCTCAATAATGGAAAAAAAAAATCCAAGGTTTAATAAAAGCATTTTCAAAAGTTCTACAAAAAGCTCTGAACTCTTACATCAGTGCAAGAGTTATAGTTAAGTGTTGTAGAAGTTTACCTATACCTATAAAGTTTACCTACACCACCGCTTGGGGGTGGAGAGTTGGAGGTTAGACACAGAAACATGTCTGGGTAGAGGTCATCGAGTCCAACCTCCCTGCTGAGAGCAGGAACATCCTCAATTAGAGCAGGTTGCTTGGATCTCTATCAAGCCCCACCTTGAATGTCTCCAGGGATAAACCAAAACAAACTGAAATTAATCAAGTAGACTATCAATTTCAGCAATTGCTATGTTTTAGACTGCTTCAAGTGTCAAAATTGTCTTTTACATAGTATGAACTCTGAATTGTTAGGTAGCTTTCATAATTAGAATGAAGGCATATATTACATTACCATTCATGGGTAATATTTGATTATATGAACTCAAGGGATAATGCAGTCAGTAATACCTTCTTATTGCAAGACTCATTTCACATATAAAGCCCCCAAGCCCTTATGATTAACGTGCCTCATTTCTTAGAGCAACATAGAGAAAATATTAAGGCTTTTGTCAAAAATGCAACTAAGTTTTAACTTCAGATGCTTCCTGCTGTACTGAAATTAAGCTCATTTGAATAAGTAGTTAAAACTGAACAATTTCTGAAGTGTTAAGAGTCACTGCAGGAGCTGTTTTCCTCATGCAGAGCATGAATTATGTTACAGTGACTTTCAATGTCATTAGTATTTTGAACAGATGCATTTTTTCAACTAGTGTATTTTAAAGGTCATCATCATAATCAAGTAACCCTTCTGGAGAGAATGCTCAGGGGGAAATAAGTCTCATGATACCACTGATCTCAGCTTCCTTTAAAGTCCTTTCCCTCTAATTAGTGTTGTGGATTTTTGAATCTGATTCTGTTACATTAATCTTTTGCATGTAATTATGAAGGTACACGACCCTGAAGTAGGAATGAAACACAGAAAAAGTAGAAAAGTAGAAAGTGTATTTGTATGTAGATTTTACACTCTGTGGAGAAAAGAAACCTCTGTGTGAATGATACTCACTTTCAGGGTTTTTTGTTTTTTAAAGTCAACTCCTTTAAGAATGTTAGGATTTATGAAGAAAATCCAAATCGTATGTTACATTTCAGCACAAACTATTCTGAAAAACAGATCTAACTTAAAATTGCAGCTTTCTTGGTGACATCTTTGATGTGGAAATTCTGCAAAGATTTGCGGTATTGTAACTTAAAACACTTGCTCTGTTTCTTTGTAAAGATAAACAACTTTAGAGATACTTCTTCCTTTTCAAAAGTTAAAGCTTGTATAAGACTATTAAAGAAGAAATTGAGGTGTATCTTGACACAGAGGTCTATTACTGTACTTCACCACATAGTGACATTCAGAAAGCAAGAAGCACATGGCTGCTACAATGTGCAGCTAATTAATAGGGCTAGAGTTAAGCTAAGAAAAAGCTACAGAACAGTCATGCCATGTGTACTGCATATCAGATTACAAAACACTCAACACTCCTAGCACCTGACTCACCAATAAGTCTCATGGTAAATCTAGAATTCCTAGAATACTGTTTTAATTCTAATAAAAATTTCCTGACATAAGCACCTTTATTGTGAGAGTCAAAATTCTAAATAGTCATGTTGATACAGTTAGAGCAAAATGGAATATCTTAATGTCTCTAGCTAGAGACAGTTCTGAAGATTTCTTCCTTGCAGAGGAGTCCTACTCATTAAAATAAATTAATTGTATGCAGATACAGAAGTCTGCTTAAGACAGCAGTCTTAGGTTAGCATTGACACAATGATCTTAAAGGTCTTTTTTCAACCTGAACAATTCTATGATTCTAATCTTATACCTACCTGTAATTTTACATATCTGTAAAGTTACTTGTTGGTTTAAATAATGGCAATGAATTCATGAAAGTATATTATGAAACATTATTTCTATTGTTTGGTTTTTTTTTGCATTAAAAAATGGCTCACATCCTAAGGTATCTGGAAGTTGTTCATACTCCAAACTTAAAGACTGCTAGTCAGCTACGATGACTACTTTTAGTAGCTGTCATCAAATAAAACCTCAAATTATTTTACACTAAGTAGGAGGAAAATAGTTGGGTTTGATCTAATTAATGTTGGATCTTAAAGGCAAAGAGCCTTTGAAAATGTGTATGTCTACATTACTCCTTTCAAATATTCACTTATCTCCTAACAGACACTCCAGTTTGAGGAAGCAATACTTGACATTCCTGATGCACATCCTAAGCAGTGTATTAAGCTAAAACTGTCTTGAAGTCTGCTATGTTTCTGGAACTGATGGCCATACCTATGGTCTTCTGCTTTTTACCCATGTTTTATTAAAGATATAAATGCCAAACTTAATAGTCTTCAAAGTGAATCGGTCTGCTTAAGTTTTTTCAAACAATAGCAAAATCAATAGCAAGGACAAGTACCATAGATGGGCAGGGTATCTTCAAGTCTCTGCACTTCTCACCTTTTAAGGAGAGTATCATGTAGACAGAACTGTCTCAATAGTGTAGACATTTAAACTGCAGGAAGTCAGCTAAATTCAGCAGACTTGAATAGTGGCAAGAGCAGTAGGTGCAGAGACTCCTTCATAGGCTCATGGACATGTGTGAAGTCCTTTCTCATCTGCTTTGCACTGCTCATATAATAATGGTGGCATCACCAGTTCCTGTCACTCCACACATTATAGAGTTAGTTTAGTTGCTCTGCTGGCGTGTGCTATGCTCTGCATAAACTACATTTCAGCAAACTGTTCAGTATGAAGCAAATCTTTAAAATCCTTCTTGATTTCCAGGAAGACCTCTAAAGCAACAAAAGCATTTGGGTTCCAAACACCCCATGCAGGTTTTCACATTAAATAGGCTTATTAAAAAATATACACACATCTATTTTCTACATCATATTTAGGAATATGATACTAAGACTGAAGTGATACTGATATGAATGTTTCTGCGGTATGTCTGACTTAATCATGGAGTGACAAACAGAACTCCTGGCTTACTTGTCTGGATGTCTGTACTGAATATTGAGGTTATTATATATAATAATTAAGCTTTCTGTGTACAACTTCAATGGACTGGGATTAGACACTAGGTATTTAAAAACCTTTACAAACCACAGAGCCATTATACACCATCTAAGATTATAATCTAAAGTCTGAAAAATTGTTATTTCCATAGGTAAAAATATCTTACTCATCCAGTTCCATGATACTCAGAGAAGGAAGGGGGCCAGTAGAACTGCCAGCTTGGACTTCCAGAGGGCAGATTTTAGTCTGTTTATGGTATTGGTTGACAGAGTTGGTGTCAGTCTCTTCTCCCAAGTAACAATCAGTAAGACAAGAGAAAAGGGCCTCATGTTATGCCAGGGGAGGTTTAGATTTGACATTAGGAAAAATTTCTTCACTGAAAGCATTGTTAAGCATTGGAACAGGCTGCCCGGGGAAGTGGTTGAGTCACCATTTGATCTTTTAGTTAAAAGACGTGGATGTGGCACTTTGAGACACTGCTTAGTGGTCAGTTTAGCTGTGCTGGGTCGGATTTGATCTTAGAGGTCTTTTACAACCTAAGTGATTCTATGATCACTCAATACTGGTTTAGAAGACAAGCTCAGTATTCAATTTAAGGTGTTTTTTCTCTTTAGAAAATATCAGGTTTCTAATGCTTCTTTTTCCTTCTTCACCCCTAGTACTGCGGGAACGCAGAAACTATTCCCTCTCACAAACAGTGTTGGCTTTGACAAGTCAATAGGCAATTCATATATCCAGAACCCCAGACCTGCTAATTAATAGAAGGAACTGGTGCACCAGCATTTAAATGGTTTTAGCTTGTCTTTTGGGTATAAGCTAAGCACTTACTTGAAATTAATTCAGAGACACAGCATGGCTGAGGGACAGGAGTCTAATTTGCTACAGGTTTCAGTAGCAGATCAGAACTAGCTGATCCTAAGTCTCAGCACCAAATGGAAACTCATATGACTGTGCATTCAGGTTTTGACTATAAATAGTCAATTGTTAATTCTGTTTGAAAGAACCATAACACTAGTTTTATTACTGTAAGTTAATCTATTAAAATATTTTAATGGCTTCTCTTAATGCTGCACTGAAAAGGGCTGTGCAGAAAAATATCATTAGAAATACCCAAAGCAAAATAAACTGATTGTCAGAGGTCAGACATTCAGGGACTGGATGCCATTGGACTGTGTCAGTAAAACTGAACTATCAGTACATCATAAATTTTAAGTGCTTCTAGTCCTGTGTTAGCTTGTATGAAAATAGGACAGTTCTCTGAGCATATCTGAACACTAACATAAGGCTAGAAGATGCTTATTACCATTGGTCTCAAAAACGTGTATTTTCATTCAGTCATCTCAATTCAATAAATCTTTATTCATGTTTTCATACCTTCTGGGTAAGCCATTACGCAGAATATAAAAGAGTTTCTCTCAATCCATCCCTTTCAAAAAATATGAATAGACCAGAACAAAACTGTGAATGCAAGCCAGTTCCCACCATTTCTGATGTTAGCTCAGGTCTTTTCAGGGGAATAGTTTAATAGAAGCTGGAGAATATCAGTTTACTTCAGCACACAGGATCTTCTGTCCTGGAATCTGTGTATTCATTAGCACTTCACCTTTGCAACATATTACATATCTACTTAAAGTAATCTGAATCCAACAATTCACAACACATTGAAAGCAGCAAATTCTTTTCAGCCTCAGCTTTCTAAGACACCCTCTCTCATTTAACAGGAGCCTGCAAAATATTATTTCTGTCTGGTCTTTTAAAGTGAAATAACCATAGGAAACTACAGCAGTTACAACTACCTTAATTTAAAATAACAAGTGTGAAATTTTAGAAGAGATGAAAAATCTGAAAACAGCAGTTATGTTAAAGCCTAAGTTCTAAAAATAACATTTGTTTGGGTATTAAAAACAAACAAACCCAGAAGAGATCTGCTGAGAACTGTTTTAAATACTAAGCATTATAATTCAGTACATATGTTAATGAACATTATTGGTGCTCCTAGTCACTGATACCCTTAAGCTTCAACCATTTGTATATTCCTACATTTCTGGATGAAAAACCCTAATCAATTTTACATGAAGTTTAGGATGTGTTTACACCACTAACACATTGGCAGGATGCTAAGGTTATTTATTTTAGATAAAAACCATTTCTATTAGGTCTTCAGAAAAAGTTCCCCCTTACCATAGGTCTCACAATAGTAAACCAGAATTTTTGGGTGCATGCCTTGGTTCATGGTTCAAAGTATCCTCCTAGCATCCTAGGAAATGCTTAGCTAATAGTTCCAGGCAGCATCTCAATGTATTGTCTAAATTTAGCTCTGAGGCCTCAAAGTCTCCCTTATACACTGTGAAGTAAGATTAAGCATAGAGCACTAAATGTAATAGCATTAGAGTAAGTACTATAGTGTTTGAAGTAACAAAGTCCTTTCTGGAATTTTAATCCTAAATGGCTTTAGGTCCAAAATTCTGCAGTGGAGTTGGAACTGAGCTCTGTATTCTACAGCATTATTCTAATCCAAACTATGATCTGCCTTGATCTTACAGGATCCTTGAACAAGAAGTTTAGGGTAGTTTGTTAACATGCATTCCTTACTCTAGCAAAACACCTGAGCATTACGTTAATACACATTTGTTTATAATTATCTATAAAGTTTTATAAACAACCCTACCAAATTATAGATAAATCAGTGTACATGTACGTAATGTGTTATCTTTCTGTTGTGTTCTGATTTAATAGTGCACAGAACTTGAATGGAGTACTAAAGCAGATTTGTTCTTCTAGATTATGACATCTAAATATTCATGATGCATCTAAGTTTTCATCTGTACACTGGATAGTGATATTAATAGTTGTACATTATTCCTAATAGCTATTCCATAAGCTAGTTTTTGAGGATTAATTCCTTGATATCTAAAAGCTATTTTAACACTTAGAGCACTACAGAGTCAGTAGTGCCAAATACAAACAGGGTTTTATGAAAGAAGTCCTCAAAGCACTAGAACTTCAGGTCTATATAAATATTATTCACATACTTTTGTGAAGTAGTTGGTGGGTTTCACAGACATTCTGGCAGGAGCTACAAATCTCTGCTCCCCTTTGTCTGTTCCCATGAAACACAGGACCCAGTTTTCAAGCTTTTATAGCACAGTTATAAGCACTATTTTCATAGAAAAAAAAGCTTGGCATATTTTGTCTGCCATACCAGTTGGACTTGCAAGCACTCACATTTCTACAGAAAGAAAACATGTGTTTAATATCCAAATAAATATACACAAAATGTTTATATGTCTATAAAAACCACTTTCTGATTTTGAGTCTAACAAGTACAATAAATTACAATGAAAATTTTATAAAAATTTGGCTTCATGTGATAGCCTTGAGGCATTTGTGATTATGTCAATCAGTCCTTCACTGCCTTATCCAAATATTAATCTTCCCCTGCTTGCATTATCCTTTCTCCTAACTAGTTAGAGCACAAATTACATAAAGGCTGTATATTTTTCATTCAAGGCATTTAATAGAAACACCATGTCTGATAGCTGGCTATTCAAACAGCTAAAATCAAGTAAATATGAAGAATTACCAGATAAATTATTTTTTCCACTTATTTCTATACACCATCTACTAGTATCTCCTCTCAAACAATATAGCAAGGAACACTTTTGAAGAAAAAGATACAAGTGTAGTACTAAATAGAAATCTAAGGTCTACGTGAATCCAAGTTTCATAAATTTGTAAGTTGGGCAATACAGGATGTAACAATTTATAAGGAAACTGATTTTTAAACATACCCATTACAAAATAGGAACCAGTACTTTTGCTATCTGAATGCCTTCAATAGATATATTTTCATATATTGGGGAAACTGAAATAGTCAAAGGTGTTATAGAACAGCTGTATAGATACTTTTATTTTATTTTGTTTTCAGTTAAAATTGTAGGGAGGTAAGAAATTGAACATACCCATTACAAAATAGGAACAGCTGCCTCAACTCATACTTCTGTGGATAGAAACTTTGTGTGAATTCTCTCATGGGAGGTAGCACCTCAATATAGAACTTGCATGTTTGCAACAATGTCTGGAGGTTCAGCTTTATCACTGAAGACCAGGAACCCATTTAAGGCATTTATAATCCCTTAAGTGACACAAATGTGGTGTAAAGTAAAAAATAAAATAAATGTTAGTGTAAAGCAACCAGCATGCTGACAAAAAGTTGGCCAGAAACAGCCAGATGTGAGAAGAGTTGCACTTTACAGCCAGAAAAGGGTGAATTTTAGCCATCTTTGAGCAGAATGAGAATTTCAGGAAACTTATTCCCCCCTCCAAAATGAGTGGCATGTCTCAGTGTAAGTTAGTTCTGCAGACTCTTTTATAATATGCATGCATAGTCAGCATAAGTCCATAGCATAATGAGAATGCTCATGGTATCACATTTAAAGGAAAGCTGTCATTTTAAATCCAAAGAAAGATAAAGCTTTGCTATGCCAGACATCTTAAGGAAACCTATTATAGTACAATTAATATCTGATCAGCAGCTTGCATATATGTTGGAGACTGTCACTTCAGAAAATTTGCAGGGCTGTAGTCACTTTACAGCATGTGCAATAGGAAATGAATGAAGGCTAAATACACAAAGCTATCCCAAGAAAGTAATCCTTGTGGATTCAGGGAAAAGAAAGTAAAAATAATAATTTAAAAATCCATACCATTATTTCTTTATAGGCCCAGAAACAAGAGCCTGAAGGAGTATAGACAGGAAAAGTAACTTAACAAAGGTCACTAAAATCAAAGGAGGCGATCAACTGATGTTGTTGCATTCTCACTCTGAAGGGCAGGTTTGAAAAAAAATTAGCCAAAACAATCACCCACAAAAGTACTTTGTGGAATCCCAACCATAAAGGAACAGCCTATGAACTGTTATATCTAGTTATATCTAGAAAGACACTGTCGTAAGAGGGCTATGAAACAATCACTGCTTAGTTTTATGGAATCTCCTTTATTAACAAGGAGAGAGCTCTGTCAAGATCTTTGACTAAGCTCACCTACAATCTGTCTTCCGAACTTCCCCGGAACTAACTTCCCCTGAACCTTGTTCCCTTGCCAAGAAAAACCTTTGCAGAGAAATACAATCACAAAATTAAGTGCATTAACTTTTCTAAGTAGTATTGGTATTTTTGTTTATATTCTCCCGTGTGTTGTTTTAAAGAACTCACCTTCACCCTTACCATGTCTACCCAGGGGAATCACTTTACAAGCTCATGCACAGCTTTCCTTAGTGTTTATTTCAGAATAGATTCTCCATTTTGCACAGTGCCGAAGGCACTAGGTCTTTAGAAAAAAACTGAACATACCTCTAAGAAGAAAAATATCAAGGATTTATTTAAATAAAATGCTTTTTTCCACATCCATATGCAGTTCAAAGTTACTTAACCAACAAATCCCCTCCAAGTACTGTTTTCCTAAACTGTAAATCATTGATAACTCTTTACCAAAATAAGTAGAAAAGCTAAGGTATTTGCTCAGTACTTTTGCTATCTGAATGCCTTCAATAGATATATTTTCATATATTGGGGAAACCAGATACTTTTATTTTATTTTGATTTGTTTTCAGTTAAAATTGTAGGAAGGTAAGAAATTGAACATTTATGTTTCAGTATCTAAGTCAGTTTGATAATCTAATTCTTAGATATTGGCTCTTTGATATCCTGTCTATCTGTCTCTTCATACCTTTACTATCGTCATGAGAAGTTCACTTCTGTTCTTTTCCTGTGGAGAATCCACAAATCAAAATAATTACAAAACAAAGTATTCAAACATGAAGAAATGGACAGGTAGCAAAAGTAAAGCAAGGTAACACGAATGTGTGATCAGAGCATTAGTTGGGAAATAACTGGAATCGTCTGTGTTTGGCAGTTCAGCTGAGTGCACATTATTTGTAGACTGCACGGTTACATTTTAGAGAAAATAATTTGTTTGGAAGCCTTCAAAAGACTGTTTGGCATCTGGAACTGGAAATCTATCATAGTGATTGCTGGTGAGGTTCTGACATAAAGGTTGTTTTGACTAAAAACACAAAGTATAAACTGTATCCATTGAATTTCAGAGATGCCAGTCCTGTGGCAAGAATGCAGAGTAATTAAAGTTTACACAGAATTATGGATACAACCAGTTAATTTATTCCCACACATTGTATCAGGATACAAACATAGATGACCTTAAAAGATGCAATCATAGCAAGTTAGCAAAGATCAGAACTCTGATTAGCCCCTATTATTTCAGAATATGCCATGTTTCTGTATTATACCTGTGTTCAATACTCACCACCCTATGCTGTGGTACATGTAGACTAACAATTTACCATATATCAAATTTTATTTATGAACACTTACATTAAATACAATTGTTATTGCTTTCCAATATTGACACAACAAAAGTATCAGAGCAAGAAATGTCAGACTCAGTACCTTAGTTTAAAAGTGCTGTATTTATTCAAACGCACTACACTTATCTGTGCTGATAGATGTATGCTACAGCCTGAAGACAAAAGATGACATTCACTGAGAGAAAAAACAACCTATAGAGCTCCTGGTCAAATACATTTCTGTGGATCTTTAGCTTCAGCTTGTTGAATTGTCTTAGCTTGTCTTGGAATGAACAGAAGTATTCAATGCACTAATATCAGATTCCATATTGTAACTTTAACAATACCCTGACAGCCCTCATGGCCCTGTTCAATGTTGTGCATATTTAAAGCAGTCCACTTTCCCAGAATTTCCATTTACATTACTGTAATCCACTGTATATAGTCATGGTGATTCAACTCGGCCAATAGTCTGCAGTTTACAGTCTCCCTTTCACCATTCCTTAAGTACGCTCATGTGGCTCAGCAGTAAGATATGCCTTTTTGCACTAGCAGGAGTTTCTTTTTGATTATTCTGCTTACACATTTAAGTAATTGCCACTTCCTTTTGTGTATTGCTGCAAGACACATTATAAAAGCATAAGAAACAAGAGATTTCTGTGATTAGCCAGCTTGCCCAGCCTTATTTTAAACCTCAAGAGATAAAACAGTCAATGGAGAACAGTTAACGACCCATGTTATGTAGCTGCTTAAAACAACCTCATAGTTTACAGAAGAGCTTCCTTGAAATACATCATTTAACCTAATACATCGATACTATGGCAATCCCTGTAATTCTTCTATTTTGAATGAAGTATTCAATTGTAATGAAAATATCAATATCTTGAAGTGAGAACATTCCAGCACAGAAGTGTTGCCAGATACTGTACAAGTGTATACTGCATTATAACCCTAAACCATTCCAATGCTGCCCTTTCTCTGATCTGCATGGTAGCCTGTACTACCACATAAGGCATTTACGTGTGTGCTGCTTGCATGCACAATGAAGCAGCATAATCAGATCTGTTACTTCTTGAGAAGCATCAAACCTTTACCCCCTTGCAAGTCTGACGCTATAGTTGCTGAGCTCACTGCTCCCACCTTACCCTTCAGCTGGCCTCAGTTATTTCCCAAGGGACACATTCAGAAAACTGACAGTTACAAGAACAGTAGCTGGTTAGCAAGAGCAGGTCTGGGGGAGGGGAAATTCCAAACCAAGAAAAGCTTCTCAAAAAAAGGTTAATAGCTTTCCAAGCTTACATGAAGACTAAACAAGGACAAGCCTAATAAAATTAATTGCTTCACAATAGCAAGCTTTGTGTTTATATTCTGAAAATACTGTAAGCTGTATCTGCTTAAAACAATATTGAATGGTCAGGTGCTTTCCAGTTTTAAGGCATGTTAGCATAATCAGCCTTAAATTAAAACAGATGGGAATGACAGATATGTTAAGGTTATTAAAGACCTCTAGAGGATAGAGTTAAATAAGGTTACCTAATCCATCTTAGAAGGGTATTATGAATTGCATCACTTAAACAAGAATAGCATTATTGCATCTATTTTAGATTTTACAAGACTAAATAAAATTACCAACCGAATGTAACTAATGGCAAGTGCACAACATCTATATCTACTTGTCTCAGCTGAAGAGAAACAAACAGAATGTGTTTCCTGATATTAACAGGCATTCATACAGATCTTTTAAAAATAAAGGTGATTGCTCTCTTGATGTTGCAGTACATAGTGAATTGATCGCCAAAGAGCATTGTTTATCAGCATACTATAAATCACCGTACTGTATCTATTTAGACAGAATGAGAATTCTGCCACTAAACCTTAAGTATTCTGGTATAGACTTCTTAAAGCTTCCTCTAATCAAAACCCAACCCATCAAAGCTTGCAACACATCACTACTGGGCACCTGTGTAAAGTAAAATCCAGTTTTAAGTATTAACTTACTCTCATCTTCATATACGCAACACCTTTTAAGGGCTCATTCTTGCCCCAGTAGCTGTGATAAAATCATCTATGATAGGTATTGGTTGAGGTACACAACAAGTGAAGTAGGAACCAGGACTCAAGCTTCTACTCTTGCACTGTCACCCTGTTTCCTAGCTGTGAAATATTTTTCAGATCAGTAAAGTTGTCAACAGCTTATAGTCTACTAGAGAATGGAATCACAAGTGAAGTGGGAAACATGGTTAAGAGCCTCATCATTTCACAGGGAGAAAGACCTCAACCCTCATGCACTGGGTAAATTCTTGGCACTGGGCTCTTGTGTAAAAACATCTTTATGTACTTCTCCAGACAAATGGATATTTAGAAACTCAACTAGGTAGTAGTGTTAAACATGCTTTCAGAGCAGAAATGCCAGAATCACCTTCCAGACGGAGAAATAATTAATGACTCTTGTTTGAGTTTTTGTGTGAATTGATAGTAATGTTCTGAGCGTCTTCAAAGCTATGATGCTTCCTCAGTATGTACAAAATCCATACGATATAATTTTATATCCCTTCCCTTCTCCACTTTATGTACCCAGACTAACAAATCCCAGTTCTCAAGGTTAACTGAAGATCAAGGAACAGCTGAGATCTGTCTCCCAGAATCACTTTCCTGAATTTGGATGCCTACACTCAAATTCTGTTTTGCAAACAGCTTGGAAATTACTTGGATTCCCAACTTCAAGGTGAAAGGTACATGGACAATTTAATTCAGTGGGAGCATCCAATATCTAAATTTCTGTGCTTGCAAACATCAGTTTTGCAAGTGAGACTGAGACTCTTTGAAATTCTGCAACATGTTGATTTTTTGAAAGTAAATGACCCAACACCTATTTTTAATATATGATTTACAAATAGCATCAACATCGTTGTATTTTCCAATACAGCTAATGTAGTAAAGTGACCAGGGATCAATTTGCTAACTTCCTTACCTTTTTAAGATTAAACAAAACATCTCACTCAACTATGAATTCCATTCAACTATTTAAAGAAATCTAAATAATTGAAGTTTTCCTTGTCCATTTATGTAAAACAAAGTTGTTAGGTCACACAACCATCACCTATTTAAAAGCTTGGCTACATTTGCCAAATTGCGGGACAGTGACAATAGCTGAGCACATTCCAATCACCCAGCAGGTTTAAGAAGTAACTGAACAGAAATCTAACAGCAGTACAATTCACTGAGACTAAATTCAATCAGCACTCAGAGGGAAGGGGAATTAGAATTAGCATTCTAAATATGTGTCTGTTAGATTACATATACACCGTTTTCTATTCAGTAGAGAAAGTTGCAGTGCAGAATACAAAGTGGAATCTTCCCAGGTGATAAAAAACATGCCAAAGCAAGTACATTAAGTGAAATTTAAATGCATAGCTTGGATAACATCAATATTTATAGAACCAGAAGAAAACGTTAGACTCACAGCTTCATTAGAGAAATCAAAGATCAAGACAAAAGATTACCTTTATCTATAATAGCCCTACCATAAGCTTTAAGACAGAGACAGTATATTCATCTCAGTATGCTGCTACTTTCCATTATTCTAGTTACAGATGTTTTTCAAGCAGTTTTGCATATGCTAGAAGTTATGGCACAGGTATTAGCTAGACATAACAGAGATACACATATCTGCAAATAGCCTAAGCTGATTGATAAGTGATTTCTGACAACTTATGCAAGTCTTCCTTATGAAGTTCCCTTAAACAAGAACAGTATCTTTTCTTAAACCCACCTCATAAAAAAGGAATCTAAAAGGTTCCACAGAAAACTATTTTTGTCTCAGAGGATTAGCTTTGAGGATAGCCTGAAGAGGCACTTGTAATAACAACAGGTTCTGGAAGCACACAGGAAACATCTCTCAAGCTGCAACAAATGCATAGCAGAAACAAGGAAGACAGTGTGACACAACTACATTTTCTTGCATTATTATTAAATAAAAAATCTCAAAATTAAAAACAGAGATCAGCTACTTCCCTTTGCCAAATAGGTCATATTAATAACTGGGGCACTACCTTTACAGTGCACTTTGGTTCATTTTTTCAGTGTAGAACTAGAAACTAATTTTAAAATTAGAAACAAAGGGTGTCAGCATCATATGGTTTTAGCAGCTTTGGCTGCTAAAAAAAAAAAAATTGCTTACAGTTAAAGTAATTAAAAAACATTACATGCTACTTGAAGGGCACTTGAAAAATACCAGCTAGTGTATTAACAGGCTAAAAGCTAGTGGCACCAACATTCTGCTGCTCTCTGAAGCATCAGTGCTACAGCAGACTCCATTCTGCGTAGGGGCTAGCCCTGTTTGCAGACCTGGAGCATTACACTGGAGCGAGGAAGGAAAGAGGCAGCTGGGCTTCAGGAAAGCATAGACAGATTTATCTGCACTGCGTGTGTGCCAGAGGATTAGTTGCCTCCTTTCTCTGCTGTAGCCCTCCTTTGCAAGCTCAGTCCCACACAGGTTTGTTCTCCCATACCCACAGGCTACTAAATAGTTGTGGAATGGCAAGCTCTTCTAAACAATCATCACTTATTTTCACAGCACCATTCAAAAAAAATAAATATCTAATGAAACTAGCACCTTACTACTAAATACATTGTTTCAGTACATTAGCCATAAGATTCAATCTCAAAGACACAATATATGTAGCAGCCAGATTTCAACACTACTGGAATGCAAAGGCTTGAGCAGAGGTCTGTGTTAGTATCCTATATGTCAAAATGAAAAGTGTTAGAAAAAACAGCAGCTACATCAATGAATGAATCAAAAATACAAGTGTTAAAGAGAAAAACCTCAGGGGTGCTCACATCCTCAGGGGACTGCCACTTTTTACAGCCCAAGCAATCCTCATTAGCACGTTCAAGTACAACATCTGGGCCCATCCATACAAGGCTACAATGTATGTAGCAAAGTTGACAAAGATTTTTAGAAAGCTTAAGAGCACAATATCCATTTATATAATCCAATATGCCAGGGTTATACAAAGTCACAGTAAAGACAGTTTTCAGAGTCTACTAGACAATTTTTTTGGCTGCTAGGGAATTATGATAGCATTAAATATATCTGAGTTTATATCAGCCATAGCACACTGGTTTGAATAGCATTATTGTTCAAGGTTCCAGTTGTTCAAGATACCCCAGCACTTACTATTAATCACAGCTGGGTACTGTAAGGTACAAGATAAGCAGCTGTCTAGGTCAGAAAAAGCACCAATATCTTCACTGCCCACCTCAAACCTGACAGTCTTGGAAGGACTTGCAAGCTATTGTTGTCTCCAAGAGGAAAAGGAGAAAAAAATCTGGAACAGAAAGTTAGGCATAGTAAAACTGTGTCCTGACACAGAAGCATCTTTACACAACTCACCTGGCAGAAGCACCAGGCCTGACACTTGCCCTCATCCCAGATTTGCTTCTGCTACATCAGTTTTCCTTTATCACTAAGAAGCTCTGGGGTCATTCTAGATAAAAATGCTCTGGAGTTAATAAGGAATGGAACTGTAGAATGGATAACTACAGGAGCAGACGACTACTTGTAGCACTTCATTCCAGTTAAGAGCACCTTGGCAATAAGTCAGCTGAGGCTTGCGGCCAGTTGTGTTGAAATACCATCTATACTACAAAAGACACTCGTCATTTCTTTCACCCAGCACTGTATTTCCTAAGTTAAGAGCAGGAACATTGTCCTACCTCTCCTCTCCCCAACAGTGTCTCAAATGGGAAGTCCCTAGGAGACAGGTGATATTCAAAAGAAGGGAATGAAAATGGTATATTAGAAGGAAGAAGAGTAACAGAAGTGGGCTACCTGAGGCTACCAGGACTGCAAAGTCTGCTTTTGTGTCCAGCTTTACCTGTTAGCGGATACCATGGCAGATTTCAAGACTTAACAGTAACTTCTGATCCTATCACATCTCATTTGGAATTACTTTTTTTTTTGTAGCTTTAATCCTTGCTGTCTTCAATCCTCACTGTGGATTGTACCAAGCCAGTTATAACTCCAACACTGCAGCCCCAAGAAATGCAAAGCAGGCAGCTAATTAATTTTGTTACAGCGGTATGACTGAATCAGTATTCCCAGTGAAGAGTTAGAGAATCTTCAGCTAATCTACATGCACCAAGAAGCATCTAAAAATACTTACTCTAAGTGCTACTACAGAGGCTTTTCACTTATCAGTTGTTTTTTGAAGGGCCACTTTTACATTTCTTGCAGTAGATGCAGTTGCAACTTATGTTTAGCTTGGCGTCTACTTGGTATTTTGTTGGCTTGATATTTTAACATATACACTACACTTCAAAATCTGCACTGAAACCGTTCATTGTTTCCTCAAAAAATGAAACTATTAAAGATGTAAGACTTCTTCCAGAAATTTAAAGTTCTGTACCTCTGCCAAATTTGATAGTTTCCATGAAAAGCAAACTCCCCTCTACCCTTGTGCCAATAAAACTGTGCAAATAACTCCAGTTCATTCACCACTCCACTAGGATTTAGCTGCTTCATAGTAAACGGGTTACACTCTAACTCTTGTGCCTTGCCCAGCAGCATTAGGCAGAGGAGTTACGCTGAGATCAGTCTGGATGGCTAACTTCTACCTTAACTGATGAGCCAGGCAGAGTTCACACTTTCACCAAATTGCCACAGTAAAAGAGTTGGTGCTCTGCTACTCTTCACTTCTACTACAAGCTCCACAAATGCACGATACATTTTCTCAACTACTCAGCAGGCACAGACACTAAAAGAACTTTAGGTTTTAAAACATGTTTGCCACACAATATACAGTTAGTTCATAGTGGCAAAACTAAACTCTCCCTACAGATGCTTTTTCCAGGGTCAAGTCAACTGTCATTTTTACTACAGCTTTGACTGTTTCTTGATGTATTACAGGGATTTTATCTGTACTAAGTTCTTATTAGTGTGTAGCCTAGTCTTCTGTGAAAGATTTTTTTTTCCTTCAGTATTTGAGTTACGATATTTTGGTAGGAATACAATTAATGGTATTTTATTTGAGTCTGCTGTCTTTAATCCAATATTATGACAGCAATAAAAAGCTTGGAAAAACTCTAGAAAAGATACAGAAATAGTTCTTGTCCTCAGTAATAAGCATAAGAGCCAGACATCTTGACTGTGTTCTCAATCCAGCTCAAAGCTTCTATCACTAATTCAATTCAGCAGTGAAATAAAAACTCACAGAAACAATTTCTCGATAGCTGACTTCAATAAAGAGTTTGAAAGTTAAGTAGGTGACAAATTACCAGGGCAAGCAAATTTAAAATTTAATATGGTATGCATTTAACTTTTCATTCATAAGGCTTTTCTCTTTTTAAGGGAAAATAAGACTCTATTCAAGCTCCTCAGCAGCATAATTAGGAAAGAGTGGTAAAAAAACAGGGTAAAAAATCACACAGCTGCATAACTTGAAAAAAAAGCAGGAGGAAACTGGGCAGAAACAAACTTGCCTCATTCACACCACAGAATTACAGAATTCACTTTTAGCAACAGAAGTTACATTTTCAATCACACGGTCCAGAGTTTTTATGATTTGAAAACAAACTTTCATAGCTATTAGGGCTCTGGAACTTTGGGCAGATTATTGCAGCGAACAATTGAACTCATTCCCACAAGGAACAAATATTGCCAAGTTAAACACTCTGCTTTAGGTTAGACTAGAACAGGTGCTCTATTTTAATACTGCAGCAACGCCCACAAAGCTCTCACTGAGAAATTCTGTTTCTCTAGGGGTTAAAATATTTCACCTTTCCTTAAGATAACAAAAACTAACTTCCTTCATTTTGCAGAAAGAAAAGGATACTGTCACATTGTAGAAATTGGTGTGGTGCTTTACCTTATGCAATAGTTGAGTGCTATCTTTCTCCATCTTTAAGTTTCTCATAATCCTACCCCCTTCATATCAACACTAGATTCAAACTTTTCTTAAAAGGATAAAAGGTTAGAAAATGAATGCTTTATAACATAAGTGAATGTTTTAGCCTTGGCACAGAACTGCTAAAGAAATGGTCAGAAAGTTGACAAGGAAACTCTAAAGTCTTTACAGCAAAGGAGTGATGAAACCTTTCTATGAACTAAAAATACTCCCTGAAACAAGCCTTTACTCTCTCTCTCCTGCTTGCTTCCTTATAGCTATTATCATACCTAGTAAACCAGCTTAGTAACAGTCATCAAGAGCTACTCATTCCACTTTGAAGTCCTCAGGATTTTAAGGGGGAGGTGTGAAACATTAGGAATTAATCATTAGCATCCTAACAAGAACTGAGAAAAAACAGTTGTATCACTGCTTGGTTATCTTGTAACTTTGCAACTGCATACATAGAAAGAAACAATTAAAAGCCCTACATAGAAGCTGTTCCTCAATATCTTCAACAATTTGGGCAAGAAGAATAGGAACCAAACATGAAAAACTCAACAAAAAATAGTTACCCATATAAGCCAACAGTTTAGGTTTTTAATTATGATTTTTAAATTAGATCAGAGCCATAGTTGTAGGACCATAAGTTTGAAGTAGCTGTAAGAAGCTTTTCTCTAACAACCATGAATATTTTTTTATCACAAACAGCTAATCTGCCTTTTCATGTGCAAAGAAATACTTCTAAAAAGCAAAACAAAACCATTTTAAAATAAATCCACCATAAACTCCTATACTTTTTACTGCCATACTATATACACAAGATTTTAAGAGCTAGCTCATGTTCATAATGGTTGTTTACACTTAATCTCACAAGGAAATGCGGGGGGGGGGCAGCAGGAGCCACCTATATAAGGCAATGGTTTGCCCACCTGATCCTGTGAGGGTGGCAGCTGGGGTGGGTGTCTGTCTGTCTGTCTGTGAGTGGGGGGACAATCCTTCTTAAGGACTGGCAGATGCCTGTGTGGGTGTGATAGGTAGAAGGGGCATATGGTGGTATTCATAAGGTAAGGGACTAGGTTGTTGGGTTTTGGGTTGTTTTGTTGTTTTTTTTTTTGTTTGTGTTTTTTATTCTCGGAGTTTGTTGTTTTTGTTTGTTTGTTTGTTTCTGGGGTGGCTTGAACCCTTGTGAAAGGTGAATAGCTAATGAGGAATGCAGCCTTGCCTAAGAGAAGCAAAGTGCTTTTAAGCTGTTTCCAGTTGCTGTGGGACCAATAAGTATACACTGGAAGATGGTGGAAAGATTTGCACAGGAAAGGTGTACTCTAGTCTGTGCTTCCCGTTGTGCAGAGAGAAGGCTGTGAGGCAGAGCATATGAGGGTGTTTCCAAATGAAATCCCTCAAGTTTGAGAGGTAGCTGGACAGGCGTAGTTTCCAAAGCAAGGAACTGCCTTGGGGACAGGGAAAGTGTTGCCTGGGAATAGCAGATGCCTGTGTGGCTTTCATGTGCTGTGAGGGTGATGAGGTCAGCAGAGGTCATTCATGCAATTATATTTGCAAGCTGAATATCTCATGTTTGGCTGGTCTTACGTCAGCAGAAGGGTTCTGTTGCAGAGGCTGGAGCCTTAGCTAGGATGGGTGACAATCCTATGTGCTGCTGTAATTTGGAGAAGTGGAAGGAGTTTGGCTGCAATGATGTTTGTGAACTGAAGCGTGTTTCTACGGGCTTGTCTTGTGAAAGTTTTCACTGCAGAAAAGATTAACCTCCCTGAGGAGGGGCAGATGCCTGTGTGAGGTTTACATTATCTGTGAGGGCAGCAGAGCTGCCAGGAATGTGCAGAGGTGATGGTATTTACTAGTAAAGTACCTTCTATAAGAGGTATTTGGGAGGGCTTGCAGCCTGGAAAAGGAATAGGGCAGCAGGGGAGAAGATTTGCTCAGAAGGAGCAGATGCCTTTGAGGGTGGCAAGGTGAAGTGTTCTGCGGTAGCGCAGGTTCATGGGCTGATGTATTCAGGCATGCTTCCAGTCTAGTGAGAAGAGAGTTGTTGGGGGAGGGTGGCCTTCTGCAAGACTTGTACATGGATGTGTGCAGCTTCCATATGGTATGAGGGTGGTGGGGGTGGCAGAAGAGTGCAGTGATGATATTCATGAGCTGAGTGCCTCACGTTTGGGTGGGCTTGTCTTCTAAGAGAGGACCTGTTATGTGGGGGACCTTACCCATGAGCTAAGTACAAGCCTGCTCTAACATGAGGCAGTGTTGTGAAATGTAGCCCCCACCCTAAGGTGGGGCAGAGGCCTTTCTGTAGCTTTTGCTTTCTGTGAAGATATCATTGGTGTCAGTACTGGTACTCAGGAGTGGAGTTGTATTTAAGGTAGCTCATACTCTTATTTAACGCTCTGTCAAGGGCCAAATCTTTCTGTATCAACAGTAGATTTCAAACAGAAAGGAGGAAACCTAGAACATGCACTGGTATGGTGTTTGCAAGCAAAGTGCTTCATGTTCAATTGTGTTTGAAGTTTTTTGTGAGAAGGGTACCATAGGGGAAGAGCCTTGTCTACCTGTGAATGCCTGAGCACAGCTTCTACTTGCTGTGGTGTGCTGGCAACAGTGTTCATGAACTTGAATATTTGTTGTTTTAGGGAGCTTGTAGCCCTCTGGAAAGGGGCCCTCAGGTGGGGATAACCTACTCAAGGAAGGGCTGGGGATGTGCTGGGAGGAGCTTTGTCTAAGGGCCGCAAAGGACTGTGAGGTGAGATGAGGGGCAAGAGCTTGCTGTGGTGATTGCATCATGAGCAAAGTGAAGCCTGCTTGGACAGGTTTGTAGCTATGCAAAAAGACATGTTCTGTGGAGTAGGGAGAAAGCCTTGTTCTGGAGTGACCACTGCCTTTGAAGAACTTCTATTTGCTGTGTGGGTTTTGTAGGCAGCAGAAGTGTAATAAGTGCTGTGATTTATGTTTGAGAACGGGGTGGTTCATCTTGCGGGGCAGGGAGGCTATTCTGGAAAGTAGAGTTGAGTGGTGGATAGACCCTTCCCTGTGACTGGCAGGTGCCTGCAAAGATGACATGAGCTGCATAATGAGGGATGTCTTGAACTTCTATGCTTGAACTTTTTCCTAAGGGGTAGTTAATTTTCCACCTGTCTCCCACATTTTAGATTTATTTGCAGGGAGAAATAAGCAACAACCTTAGCAACAATTAACATTCCCTGGTATCTTACTCATTATGAGATTTCCAGTACTGCTTTTCTTAGCTGCCTTAGTGTAGCTTTCTCTGGAGTCTTCCACCCACTTAAGCACCTCTTTAAAACAAATTCACAGTAAACTACTGTAGACCACCTCAGGCTTTAGCTTCTATTCTGACTAGTCTCTTCAGACTCCTTGGTGTAGAACACCTGTTTTTAAGACTATTACACTTGGATTTGTCGTTTCTCTTTCCTATCCTTCTTTATCACTGCCTAGCAGAGGCATAAGCTCCATGTTGCCCAGCCACATCACATCCTCTCGCAGCACCTACCTGTTTCCAGTCTCTTCATCTCGTGGATTTTGGTTTCATTGTTGCCTTTATGCCACGTCCAGATGGAACCAGGAGAATGAACTTGAGCAGATAGGCTTTTGCAAGCTGATCCTCTGAAGCTGCAAGTCCTTGTGGTGCCTGAAAGGCTCTGCTGGTATACTATGGGTGGCTGTAATTCCCAGTTTAGGAATCCCTGACTTTGTTCTAGTTAATGCTAGTGGTCTTTTTAGAATTTGGACTGAAGTTACTCGGGGTTATAATTTAACTTCATTGGTATGAAACTACTTTCATTCCAAATATTGCCCACTGTGCCAAGAACACTGTTATACTTGGGATATTCACAGTCAGAGCAAAGGTGACTGATTAATGTCCTGATCTCTCTTTGCTGTAGACGAAAGAGGTGGTGGGCAAAAGCTGAAATTATAAGAAGGAGAAAAAACTGACAAGTGTGGTACTCTAACACATAAATCCTCTTTGCTCAACATGTAGATTATAGATTCATCTATCTGAAAACCTACTAACCTATCATTGGATAGTGCTGGAGGAACTGTTCCAAAGGAGCTTTATGCTCAGTGCTGCAATTTGTAACAGCATGGATTTATTAGTTTAGAAAGATACTGTGTATGCTGTTATAACAGTTACATTAAAAGATAATATTGTTTTACATTCTGTTATTTTCTCATGGCTGTTTAGAATTCTCTTAGATGTAATTACAAGAGCATGCTGCAGCATCAGGTAAGGATGTAATCTGTCTGTTTTTTGCAATCACTGATTTTTAAGAAATGAGTTTTGGTGTTCTTAGCAGTACTATTTTGAAGACTTCTTTCAGCTATGCTGGGTTTGTAGATCTAGATTCTGAACTGCAGATACTGACCCAGTTTATTGAAAGAGAAATGTCCTGTGAGATGCTAAGCTTGATTCTGTCTGATAGTGTGCGCTCTAGACTACTGTGACATTGGTATGCACTGCTAAATTTCTGTTCCACCAAAAGCAGGTTTATCTTTAAATGCCTTAAGGTAGTATTACTTCAGGGATTTTCAATTGCTATGGTAATTTTGCTCATACTATAAGCCTGTGAGTATACCTGCACTCACATGTACTCAGGCCACGTTAGTGGCTGTAGATACAGCCATGATACAGCAATTGGTAGGAAGATATGCAATGGTTTTGTCTAACTGGGAAATATTTTATGTAAACAGATTGCTTTCTTCATCCAGAGTTTTTGTTTTTCTGAAAAGAAACAGAGTAGACAGTATGTTGCCTTCATTATATACTTGTAAGGGTTCCACTAAATCAGGTAGAAAGCTTTGAGCCAGACTTTGAGGGTCTACTCTTGTCTACTAGGAAGATAGCAGTCTGCGAATGTCTCAACTGGAACCACAGCAACGAGGAGCTTATGAAAAGGAGATATTGCACCCATCAGCAGACGTGCCTCTCTGAACAGTGCAGAAGAGGTAAATCAGTAGTGCTGGAGATGCCAAAGTACTTTTTTTTAAAAAAAAATCTTTTCCTAAATAGCAACTAATAATTTGCAACAAATATGCTATCTTCCTGCCCCAGCACAAAAATGTAGGAGCTTTTACCTTTTTACAGTGGCTAGGATGAAGCATAAGGTGCAGAGAGCACCTTCTAAACTTGTTTGAGGCAATTTAGAAATGCTATCTTTTAAAGGCATCTTCTCAAAGCAGTACACTTTCTTATTTTTTCTTGTTACCATTTGCTTTGTATGAAAGTAATCTCTGTTTTGCCTTTGAAGATGTTTTGATTTTGTTGATACCAAATAAGATTAAAATAATCCTAAATTGGATAATGTAGACTTGGAGATTCTTTACATATGCAGTAATATAGTTTCTATAGAAAGCTGCATTTAGGCAAATTCTTTTTTTAACTGAAAAGTCTCCTGTGTTCTGTCCTGATTAATCTTTTTGCAGCATTTAGATGAAAAGGATGATTACTCTCAAAAATATAATGTATTATTTTGAGCCTGATCTTTTCATACCACAGTTACTCACCTAAAAAGCAATGGCTGATTGTATTGCACTGTGACAAAGTTTTAGCTAGCCTGACCTTTCAGTGGCTACAGTGCCTTACACACACGGGATTTCAGGAGCCAATAGGATCAACAAGTGAGAGATGAAGCTTGGTGTTCATAGTTACAACTGTTTGTGATTGATTATTTAATTGCAATGCAAAGATCATTAATATTTTTGTATAAATTTCATAATAGGAAGGAAGGATGCAGTGATCTGTTATACTCAGATAAAATCTTTAGACTGTATTCAGCTGTGCATGCAGAAAGTGATGGACCTTTTGCCTAGAATTCCAGATTACTTTTTCTTGCCTTTGCCAGCAACTGCCACCTAGTGTGAGCACTAACAGGAGAGATACCAAAAGTGCAGAAGGAGGGAAATATATGTAAAGCACACAATAGTTTTCCTTTTATGTTGCTGTCCTCTTTCTTAACCAGGACTCTTAGTTGTACATTGCCTTTGAAAGAGGGTAAACTCTAAAACGGGTGTGATGTTCGCTCGACAGTTGGAGTGCTGTGTTTTGCTGAGGTAGATCTAAAAATGTGGTACTTGGTAACAAGGTGCAGGGATGTTTAGACTAATAATATGAGAGATTGGTGGTGAAGTATTTGAAATATACTGAGTGTATATATCTCTCACTGTGAAAGATAAAGGTGACATTGCTGTAAGTATGTCTCAATTAAACTTTTCTATTAATGACAGATTAGTCTTGAATGGTGGCTTGAAAATGTCCCACCAGAGAATAATAGGACACTTAATTCGAGTGTGTTGGGTGACTTTTTTTTTACCCTTGGGCATGATTCACAGTATAATTTGAGAACAATATCTTAAATATCCTCAAAATATTTTCCAGAGTGTTTGTTGGCACAGAACAAAACTGGATTCAATGTTGTTCACAATAGGTTGTTTCAAAGCTTGTTTGACTTCTTCAAAGTCTCTTGTCTTATTTTTACAATAAAGCCATCTACCTGATGAGAACTGAGATTAATTTCACTGAATAAAACAGCTTTTAAGGCTTGCTTCTTGATGTAATTGAATACTTTGAGACTTAGAGTAGGTAAAATTTTGGTGGGGTAAGCTATCCTGTAATGTGTATCTTCAAGCTTCAGCACCATGAAATTCTTCTCGGGTAAGATTTGCTCTGATGTCAGACACTCCAAATGAAATTCTGAAAGAAATCCAAACATCTTCAAAGCTGGAAGTAGAAGACACAATATGATGATTCAGTAAATTTATGTTTGTATGCTTTAGATAGATTCTTTTTTCACAACACATTTAGTCTAGTTGATGCTATTTTAGAAGGGAAAAAAATGCAGTGTCTTTATAGTAATGGAAAGCAAAAGTTTTTCGTGAGCTTTATTATTAATATTTGGAGCATTGTAAATAGTTTGGGTAATGGAAAAATACAAAAGCTCTGAGTACAGCAAAAGTGAAAGTTCTTGTTAGCTTTTACCAAGCTTTATCTATGCACAGATAGACAAAGATTGCACTCCCTGCATAACATTACACACACATAGTGACGTAATAGTCTGTGGGTCAAATCTCTGGCTGCCAAGGCAATTCACCTGGCCTGCACCATGCTTTTGACAATCCAAGAATTTCTTGGCCTGGCAAAAGAATGAGCCACAGGCCAAATTAACATTCTTATGGTAGCTGCTTGTTTTCAACTGCTGTTTTGAGAAAGTGTTGGTCTTCTCCCCCTGCCAAAGGTTGATAGGAAACTGTGAAGAGCTTTGTGATCTGTGCAGTAAGGCCATTGCTTCTGAAAAGTATTATGCCTACTGTGCCTACCTGGTGGTTTGTGTCAGAGTGAGACAACTGAGGTGTGTTACTCTGATAGCCACAAATGGCAATTTTAGCAGGAAGGTGAGTGCTCTTACCATATTAAAACCGTGTTCACAATCAAGGAGTGTACCTACACAGTACTCTGGGGAGAGGGAGTTTATACACAGCCAGCAGTGAAATAAATAACGTTAACTGTTCAGACTAGAGTGTTGTTCTGAACCAGATTTTAAATCTGCTTCTAACCCAACAGAAATCCAGTTGAGTATCAGTGTCTGAATTGCACCATAAGTTAGAACGATTATTCTTAATCAAGATTACAAAAAGATAGATGCTAGGGCAAATACTCTTACACTAATGAAGATGAGAAGCTGTAAGGTCAAGGAAGCTGACAGTGCCATTCACCTAGATTCATGAGCCAAATATATTCCATCTGAACATCTCTAGGGGCTGAAAGACAGCAGGAAGCACTAAACCACAGGGGTGACACTAGTCACATAGTGGAGTGACTGGAGAAACAGTGCATTGAAAACTAAACCTCATCTGGTACCTTGTAGGAACATCTTGCCTCGTGGCATGGAAGCCTCTAACATATGGATCAGGTGGTTTGGGAGAATTTTCAGCACAAAATGCTAACCTTAAAAAATCGAAAGGTATCTTGGAACAATTTTTTTTTTCTCCCCTTCAGGAAGTGTGTTAAGTGGCAAAGAAGCAAATCTGAGAGCCAAGGTAGCACTGCAGTCAAAAATTAAATAATGTCTGATGATATTAACACAGCTTGAAATTAGATTATGGGATGTTCAGGGTCAAGCTGTTCCTGATGGAAACATTTGGTAATTTGTACAGGGAAGAATAGTTCCAGGAGAAGACGTGGGGAGAAACCCTTTCCAAGTGTGGTACATAGAACGATCCTTCTTTGTCGGTGGCACAGGTTGCTGTCCTAGGTGGTGCAAAAACTGAAGGAAGGCTGTTTCTCTCTCCATTTCTCTGGTTTAAACCTTCTTTCTCCAAAAGACTGAAAGTCTCATTTGTATTTAATGAGATGTTTTGGAATATGAAATTCATAGACATGACATTGAGAGTTAATGTTTGACAGCATCCCTAGTTATTGTGAGGATTACCATGAAAAATTACTTTTACTGAAATCCTCTGCAGTATTGTTTTTAAGCAGAATTTGTCAATTTTCCAGACATACTTTTCATATTTTGTAATATTGTACTTGATAACACATACCAAAACCTTTGTTGGGGTTATTAGGATCTTCGCTGGTTTCAAACCAACACAACTAAATATTTATAAACCTTCTTACAGATAAAAAGCAAATGGTGCAGCATGTGCACCATAATACCATAGCTGCATTGTCAGTCATCAGTTCTTTCTGTGTTTGGATGTGCATGTGTTTCTTGAACGTGCTGTAACTCATTGCTATTCCATATTGGTGCAAATTCCTGAAAGTCAAGCAAGCATGCTTTTTAAACAGAATCCTTGGCAACGAGAAGAAAGGGGTGGGGGGAATCCAAAGGGCTTATTTTTCTAAAGATCTTTTTCTAAAGATCGACAGAGGCTACAAGTTGAGAGGTGAATCAAGTAAACTGGATAATGTCCAGAAAGTGAGATTAAAAAGAAAGGAAAGAATCTTAGGCTCAGGCAGCAGAGTGATAGAGTAATTTTCTAGGACTTAATAGTGTGACACCAGTGAGCCTTTTAGTCCTGTCTGCCAGTGTATTTATTTCCTTTCTAACTTAAGTTCAGTTTGCTTTACTTTTAATTCTGTCCCCAGCAAAAGAATGAGTCACCTCTTGCAAGTAGATCCATGTTCCAGAACAATGCAAGTTTTTATACATGAGCTGAACAGTTTTCAAAGTCATGAGAATGTAAAACAAACAGGTTCTTTAGAATGTACTTGAACTGCTGTTGATCACTAAATAGTTACAGACAGAACCTTTGCTGATGCAAACAGGCGTAACCTCCACTGATTCCAACAGGGCTGTGTTGAGCCTTTAGGATACAAGAAGATACTGGGTAGGGGGCTGCTACCATCTTATTTTCAGGTTTTGTTGTAAGGAGTCTTGCGTAATTTTCTCTTGAGTTATATCATATCATTGCTTGCAACAGGCCTTAGATGTTGAATATATAGAGTTGTTTTAATTTCCCTCTGCTAATATTGTCAGCCTGCTCAATTATACCAGTTATTTGAATTGAGGTTCTACATTTGCTGGAGCATTCATGGGGTTCTAGATCACCAGAGACCCAAGTAAAGCTCTATTTCCTGTAATTTATTCCCATGTCCAGTATACAGTCAGTAGTATACCAATTGGAACAGATGTCCCAGCTCTAGGACTGAAAAGTAAACAAAATATTAGATTTCTGATACTTGTATTGGCTGTTTAGTCCTGTGTGGTAGACTGGCTAAGACACTTTACACTCTCCCATCAGATACTTACTTACACAGACATTCTCTCTGATTGTGCTCTCCAGGCTGAACAATTGCAGTGCTTTCAGCCTCTCATGAAAAACTCTCCAATATCTGACCTGTTTTCACTGGTCTTGCTCTGGTATATAATGTCCTGGTATGAACTAGAACAGAGCCAATTCTGTTCAGTGATTTTACTTTTCAGCTCAGTCTCTAAGTAACTGCACTTTCTGAAGTTAACATGTTTTTGCAGACAGTGTCTGCTTCTAGAAGTGGTAAATGCTTGGTATTTATAGCTATTCAAAAAGGACTGGTGTGTGGAAAGGGTCTTGCTTATACTTGCTCCTCTGGAGACCAAGGTCGCTGCTAAATCGTGGGGTTGCATTAAGAACACACCTGTGGGGAGGAGTAGACAGGACAGGTGACCCTAAACTGACCAATGAGGTATTCCATTCTGTATATGTCATATCCAGTATAAACCTGAGGGATCACAAGGGTCAAGTTCTCTTCTTCATTGTCCCGTATCTGAGGAGGACTCTGTTCTGCCTTTGATGCCAATCTGTATGATCCTGAGATCAACTCCTGAATCCAGTTCCAAACTCCCTCTGGGTCCAGATGGTGATTTAATTGCCACTGGGGGGTTGGGTTCAATATGGTGTTTTTATTTATTTTGTCATTATTTTCATTCAAGCTGGTTTGGTTTTCTTTTCCAATCCATAAGTCTCTGTCCCTTATTCCCTTTCCCTCTGGGAAGGGAGAGGGGTTAATAGGGAGCATCTGTCATTTGTCTAGTAGCCGGCTCAGCCCTAACTCTGAACATACTTTTATCTGTCCTTGTACCCAGGGAGCCCAGAATTGTGCACAGTGGTCCAGATATGGTCTCAGCAGGACTCTTTGCCAAAAAACTCTTCAGACTTTTGTATAATAATGTGGGCTTTTTTTATCCAGCTAGTTAAGCTAGTTGAATTTGCTACAACTTCTGTAGCTGTTACACTGTCAGATTTGCACAGGAATCTTGAGTAGGTGGAGAAAACTCAGTATGTCTGCATTGCTATTAAGAAATGGGATGTCTGCTCTTATCTATAGCCCTAAATTCTTTGCAATGGGTAATACAAGGACAAAAGAATGAAAAGCTTGGTTATGTAGCAGTTCCTGTGGAAAAACTTGGTAATTAATAAAAAAAGTGCAGTCTAACAAAAATCTGTAAAACACTGCACAAGCTGATTATGTGTCTCTGTCATCTGCAAGCAATTGTGGTCTCATGGTCTCTGTGAAAGTATCTTTTCTAGACAATCTAAAGTCAAAATTACCAATAGTACCAAGCAAAGGGAACTGTTCAGGTAGCGGCTTAGATGCAGATATCCTGAACCTTCTTCCCATTACGCATGCTCAGTTGCCTCTTAGCAAAGGAGCTTGTCTTGCACTCTCTTTCCAAATGAATCTGCTTTGGTATGTGTAAGGGATACAAGCAGAATGGTTTCTACAAGAAGTAAAA
>VWZY01006257.1:460802-472968 GCA_013399075.1 Chloroceryle aenea
AAGTCAAAACTCTGTGTGTGTGGGGAAACCCAACAAACAAAACAGACATAAAATGTCAAAGGAAGAGCGTACCTCTGGATGTGTATGCTGCAGTAAGGAGAGTTATATCCAACAGTGGTGTTAGTGCCTAGCTTGTTTGCTTGTCTGTTTTTTTACAGACCCTGAATAGCCCCTGCATTGCATTAGCTTTCCCATTTGATATCATTTGACTTGATCTAAGTGACCACTTCTGCTATAATTTATGTGCATTCTTTAAACTAGAATTTGAAAGTAATTTTATATAGATGAGTGGTTTAAGTTGATAGCTTAATGATTTCCCATTCTTAAATTATTATGCAATGAAATAAGGAATATAATGTGAATACTGAAGTGTCTCAGTAAATTCTATTTTTGCTCAGTTCCAGCTGCAAGAACAGACTTTGTACTAGAATACTGAGTTACAAACATGTGCAGAGGAATGCCCAGGGCTGCCCTGCATTCTGTGCAGTGTCATCACTATTTCCTAGCTATAAAATGTGCCCTTCATCTTGGCAGATAAACATTTGGCTGGCTATCATTACTTATGCTTATCACAGCCCTTATGCTTTTGCATAAATCATTAAGATTAATTTTTAATGTAACCTAGATAAACAGAATCTCACTGTACATTGTAAGAATTTTCAAGTTACCACCCTCTTTCATGAATACCTGTATTCATAAGCAACAGGAATATCACAGTGATGCTTGTCGCACTTGTTGCTTTCATGTTGTCAAAGACAAGTTTGGAAAGGTATGCGTGAGAAACCTACTGCTGAGACCTGGGGTAGCGAGTTTCCCATAGCATTCCTAGAATAACAGAGGAAGAAATATGCAAATCACTTCAAACCCAGACACTTTGGGCACAGCTTACAAATTAGTCTTTTCGGCATAAATCCTAGTTCAATAGCTTAATTATTCAACTGTAGTTTTGCACTCCTGCTACAAAAGGAAGGAATTTCAAGCACATTGTTTGTGAGCTGCTTACAAGCCCTCCCCTATGAACCTTGGACCTTTTCCTTAACTGCAGCAAAGCAGGCTGAGAACATACCACAAAGGGTATGCTGGAATAGTTTTTTAAATGTTAATGAATAATATGAGCACTTTATTAGAGAACCCTTCTGTGATGTGCTTCCAGTCACTGTACAGGAATGTACTTGTGCACACAATGTTTTATTTGCTGAAGAGAACAAATCACTTTTTTGATATCCTTTGACCTTTTTTGTTCCCCTTTTCAGCTTTTCAGGTTGTTGATGTAAAAATTCTGTGAAACAGGGCAGGGTAACTGGCAGAGAACAGTGTTCTAACATCTACTATAAGTATTTTTGAAGAGCCATGATCTAGTCTGTATCAAAGTGATTAAGGAGATCCTTTCTATGCAACAGTATTAATCATTCCTTCAATTATGTTCCTGATCTGCTTTCTGAGCTCTGATATCTCATTTCTTCATTTCATATTATGTGTGACAGGAATGAAAAGTGGCTGTAATTATATAAAGTGGGCGCTACTTCCCGTTTTAGCTCATGGGATATAAAGAAAACCCCACAATCCTATTTGTATCTGTCATTAAAAATCTGGGGAACATTCTCACTTATGGAGAGGATGCAACAAAATTGATGGGAGTAATTCAGGTGTTTTCCCTTAAAGCAGGTTGGCAACTTGAAAAAATGTGCTGTAAATTAAAACCGCTCATCCAAGCAGCTGTAAATTGCACGATTAGCACTTACTCAGCAAATGACTTCCTGTGGACCTCACTGACCTTGTCAATATTATGAGGAGCGTGCCTTCAGATGGAGAGAAATTGCTTTTGAATAGTTGTTCTGAGAATGTACAAACAGGCACTTCTGTAATAGGAGACAGGATATAATTATTAAAAAATATGAGCAGCTTTAAACCAGGAAAAACATACAAAAACATTTATGTTGATTTGGTGTTCCTGATTCACCATTTTCTTGCTTTTCTCACTCTTTTGTGTTTAAGGCTATAGCTTCAACAATCAGGTTTTGTGTTTGTGGGGTTTTTGTCATTGTTTTGGGTTGTGGTGGTGTTGTTTGTTTGTTTGTTGCTGTTGTTTTAAACAGTGTCTGCTGGTTTGGAATGAAGGTCATTAGCTGTCATATTTATGTAAGACCGGCCAGTTGCCAACTTAATTGAACTAACATGCAAAAGTAATAAGGCTTTCTTATTGTAAATTAACCTTATACCAAGAGTTTTACTCTTGGTATAAGGTTAATTTAAAGCCACCTCCAGGTTTTCTGGGAATCCAAATCATGCATCCTTAATGGTTGCAATTGGCAATACTGGTGAAATGTGTTGCTCTGCAGCAGCTTTTCTTGTACTTAAATAACTTCTAGTAAAACTACCTAGTGAAAAGACATTATTTCAAGGCATAGCACTCATTTTAGTTTTTGCTAGATTTTTTCCTTACTTTCTGCATCTCCAACATGGTACACAAGATTTAGCAGTGACCTTGGTCTGCACACCAATCCTTGGTGGTAACTCCAAACATCAAGCATTTATCACTGCCAGAAGCAGACACTGTCACAAAAACATTTGGTAACTTCAGAAAGTGCAGTTACTTAGAAGAACTGAGCTGAAAAGTAAAATCACTGAACAGAATTAGTTCTAACTCAAAACAGGACTCTCCTTTTTTTTTTTTTTTTTGCTATTCATCTCTGACCTGATCTACAAGGTAGACAAGTTACAGAACTGTACTGTGCAATATCTTACTTCTTGATAGAAGTGATTTTATTTGCAGTTTGAAGGATTTGTGGTCTTTCCTATTGCTTCCTGCCCATCTACAGTAATGTCCTTGGTAGCAGAAATGATCTGGAGGTTAAACCATGTAGCTCAAAGAAGCATAGCTTGCTTCAGACAGTTTTGCTATGTGCTGAGATAAGTTGCAACTGTTCCAACCTAGATAAACCAGCAGAGTGCTCTGGCATGCCTTGACGTGTTCTTGGACTCAAGGACTATGGAACTTGCCCTCTATATCTCTTGAGGATTTATTAATTTATTTATTTCACATATGAGTCTTTCAACCAGCACTAACACTATGCTAATGGCCAGAGTTTAAGGTTGTTAGGTGTTAGATATAAATTCAGATACTGTCTGTGCTAAAGGACTTAATTCACACAATACCCAGCTGTCTGTAAAAGCCATTTCAATAGAACAAGAGAATGGAGAAAATAGCAATACAATAATCTCCTTAGGGAAGATGTTAAGGCCAGAAATTTCATGGCTGGTTCATTTTCAATACAGTTGGAAAAAAAATCTCATAGGAAGAACTGATTGGGAAAACTAGGGAGAGTCTAGGCTGCTGATTCTCGATTGCATGCACAAATGCAGCTGATCATTTGCAGTATATTTTATCTGCAGATGCTCAGGTTTTCTCTACAAATGAAAACCAAGTTTCACCTCCTACTATATTTTCCCTAAAGGATAAGGAAATGATAAAAAGGTGGTAAAATAGCTTGCCCAGCCTTACACTGTAAAGTAACATCACAGGATAGAATCCCTTCTGATTTACATACTGACTATTTGCAACGCACTTTGCTCTTACCTTCAGCTGCAATGAGACTAATAACATGGCTCTCCTGTTGTCATTGTCTGGGTCAAAAGTATTAAACCCCAAGTATTCACCACTGCTCCCTTCAATCCATGTTGTCTTAAATACAGAAATCTGTCTTGAAATAGAAGTCCAAAAATGTTCCACTACAAATACTGCAAATTCAAGCCAACTTACCATTATCTTGTATGAATGAATTTCTCTCTTTGCAGAGCAGTGTAGAAATCTGGATTCCAACACCAGTGTTCCTACACTGGGGACTTTCACATTTGGTGTTCAGACCTGCCTGCCTCTACAAATAAGCACAAAATTTCAGAAAAGAATAATAGGTCAAAGGCTTATATCTCTATGGCAGTAAGCAAAGTAAGCAGATAGAAGAGATTGTTAACTGAATCAATAGAGAAAATCTCAGGTGTTCTCAGTTGCCAGAAAGTCTCAAGTGCTTACAAATTTCTGTGTTTTGCATAATTTTAACAAATTGGCCACCAGAAAATCACATGCTAAATAGTTTATGGGCAGTCCTGGGGAAGGTTAAGGCTTGTATCTTAGGAGTAATAAGCCATGTTTGTCAGGTATCTCACTGCTGTCATAATGATGCAGCTCTGAATTTGCAGGATCTGCTCTGTTATAAAGCTGTTAAAATGCAGTTACATTCATATGGTACACCTTATGTTATTTAGATAAAATTCTGGTAAATTCAGTAGCAGCAGCAGGCTTATGAGGAGTGATCACAGTACATGTTCCAGATTCCACAAGTCTCTGGGGCTTTGCTTTTTCTTAGTGCAGCTGAATATAATGATTCATTTTATGCTTATTAACTGTTCAGTTATTAAGGATGTGAATGTGGAATTTATTTGTAATTATAAATTTAGTTGAACAAACTGAGTTGTCCCATACATGTAGCCCTCATCCTGAACCAGATAAAGAATCAGTCTTTAGGTTAAATATTTCCCTTGATGAACTTTGGACTTCGTGGGCTACTTCATGGGTTCGTTTCTATGCCTAAATAGAAGCTAACCAGTTTGATTGCATTTTGCAGAAAGTTAATGCTGACATCTAGTGGTAGCTTTTTGTACGTACAAAACCCTGACAAATGCTATGGCTTCGTGAGTAAATACAGCTGCTAACTTAATACTTTGATGCTGCCTTTGCAAAATCTAATGATGTGATATTTTCTGTTATAAACAGCCATATTGTGGGGGACAAAAAATAGTACCCATAACAATTCTATGCCTTTCAAGTGATTTTACTGTCTGTAGAGAAGAGTAATTGGTGATTGGGTGCATTTCCCCTAACTTCATTATAATTAAAGTACCTAAACTATAATATTTCTTCTAGTTCTGTAATTAATTCAACTGATAAATAATGCAGTGAAAAAGCATATAAAAAAAATCTGGGAATATTATTTTATTATCACTCTATTTTTATTCCAAATATTAGCCATAATAAAGCAGTGTCACAGATCTCAAAAGTTAAAGGAATTTCAGCTAATCTATTCAATATTTATTTGTCCATGTAGTAAACTATATATGACCAAATATGCTGTCTTTGCTGCCTCCTACAGTTTCTCCAAATGAAAAATAAAAAGTTTCAGTGCTTTTACTTACAGGAATCTTTTCAATACTGCTAACACAAGGAATTAAAATCAGAAGAGAAGCATAGTAACTTTTATCTATTCACAATGAGAGAGATTATTCATTTATATAGTTTGGGGGATCCAAATATCTATTTTGAGACACTTTGATTCTGTATACACATGCATCTGTTTTCATTATAAGCACAGATATTAGGCAGATAGATGAAAGGTGCTGAACTTCACTCGAAGATAAATGAATTTATTTTATGGTCATGTTCATGTGGATAGATGAGCCTCATTTTACAGAGAGTTTCCCAGTGTGGTCAGGAGCAGCCTGGCGTAAATTCACCTTACAACAGTTAACTTCTGTGGTGGAATTAAAAGGGAAGGTCAATGTGAGGTCACTTTTGGGCAACCCAGAATATGTACTTTACTTTCCTAGTTATGCATTGTACCTTATTCTTGACATAAGCCTTCCATGCTGAACTGAAGTAGGTTACTTAGATGTACTGAAGCTTCATTTCTCACCTAAATTCTTAGATGCCAAAACAGTTGGAGGTATTCACCAGACAGATGCATACCATGGCAGAATTATAATTGTCACTCAATCGTTGTACAGTAAATGTTTTGTATATATTTGTACATATTCTATATCATTATTATTATCATTAAAGGTGCTCTAATTTCCTTTTCTAATTGCTAAGTCTCTCTCCCTTATTCCCTTTCCCTTCCTCTTTGGGAGGGAGGGGGGTTAACAGAGAGTGTCTGTTACAGGTCTAAGGGGCCGCCCTGACCCTAAACCGTGACAACATGTCACTATATTTTCATGTAGTTCAAAATAACATTCAACATAAGGTATACCTGTGTAAGCAATGCTACAGCTGAGTGTAAACTTTTTACAAATATAATTATTTTCAAACAGATCTTTAAACTCTTGCAAACCAAATGGTTTTGTAGTAAATCAGGGGTTGATTTAATGATTCTTACTGTATCAGAGGTTTGTGAACAGTTGGAAATATTTATTATGCAAGATTTTAGCTGCTTAGAGCAAAGATGGTACAACACACTGCCACACAGACTAGCTTCCAGCACAGGTACTAAGTGACTTAAAGCTCAATCTTTAAACAAACTCCTCAAATTTAATTCTCTGCTTACAAATGTTTCTAACAGTGAGCTTTAATATTCACTGGAAGACATGTAAGGCAATCACTGAGAGCTCCTTTCTTCAGTTTCTGGGTCTTAATATCTGTACACTGAACTTATTTCAGGCTATGGGGTCTTCTTTCCAATGTTTTTGTTTTAAATGAACGTCAGGGATTTTTTTCTTTCTCTCAAAGCATTGAAGATTTGTTAATCCTGGTGTTCAGACAGGATGTGCTTCTTTCACTACATTAAGTGTGCTGGAGTATCAGGCTGGGGTATAAACCATTCATGTGCTCAAAGATCATGTGGTAAGATGATTGGCTTTTTTACCCTTCTTTGCCCTGTATGTGCAATAGACCATTCCACAACAATTTTTGTTATCCAAGGAAGCTACCACTTTCACTGTTCTCACTCCTGTACTTTTCCTGTGTAACAACCTGTTTGCCTTTCAATTTGTACTACAGGTTTAAGTTCATTACACAGTAGGTAGTGTTTTGTGGTCTGTGACAGTGGCCTGTGCAGATGTTCTGCAGATTCCCTTGACTGAGACTGTTTTAGAACACTCTGTAAAAGCAGGAAGCAGGTCTGAATGACATGGACAGTCACTTCCAGTTTTATTTGGCTGTGCTGTTTGGCAGGATTCTCTGTGGAATGTAAAATCATCTCTTGCAGAATCTTTCTAGCTCTCTGTACCATTTTAAATTAACAATAATCAGGAATTGGTTGCATAATACGAAGTTTCAAATGGATATTAACAATGCATTAGATACATTTAAATAGTCCCCGTGGTGTCCTTCATCCTAAAGCCATCTTGCATCTTTCCTGCGTTACTTGTAGTGAATGAGAAATCCTTGTTTCTGGTAAATCAGGTCAGAATTCAGCCAATGTAACCTGCTGTGGGGCAGGATAGCACTCTGAGATGGTTTTTTTCTGTATGCTCCATTCTGCTCCCTGGTCCTTATGCTTCCTAGGTTTCTGTCTGCCTGGGGTGAAGTCTCATTACCACATCAGGGACTCCTATTTTACATGTCTAATTTCTATATCTTAGTTTCCATTGTTTGCATATATGCACAACACACTAGAAGATTCATTTTTGCCTTCTCTCTAGCTGTGCTGAACAGAGTGGTGCCCCATACTTTCTTAACATTCTACTGCAGTTTTAAGTTTCCCTAGTGCAAATCAGTCAAAATGTCATTGTTAGATTCCCCACTGGGTCAAAATTATAGCCAAGTGACTGGGGCATAAGGTAATTAAGTCCCTTTATGGCTAATAGAGAACAGCACAACTATTACCATGCATGGGATCATATAATTTGTGTGCAAATGCCAATTTGTATTTGCAAACAAATGTTTCCAAATGTATTTTGTATGCTCAAAGCATTGAGCTGTAGGCAAAAAGAAATTGGCCCCGGGAAATGCATTTTGTGCTCTCTCTACATAAATATATAAATCATAATGGTCTCTAATTTAAAGACATTTCAGACCCAGTGCTTTACATTTTGTTTATAAAATATTGTCTTGGGTTTCAGCTTTTTTAGATAATAACTGCTCTCCAAAGTAGTTATATTTCCAATACTTACATAAAAATTGCCTTACAAATGAAATTAAATTGGAAATGTTTATTAACTGTTAAACCTAGTGGGTTTTTAGCTAGTTACAATAAGACATACTTCTCTTATTTTTTTGTGCCTTAGTTTTGGGTAGAAGGAATCGAAAGATACTGTGTCACACTTTATTTATAGATAAAAGCTTGCACAACCTTAATCTTTGAATAGCAATAGATGTTTAAACTCTGCAGATTAATTTAGTAACACTGATGCACTGGTGTTGTGATTCAGTTGTCAGATTTTAATCTGTCGAGATTATAGTTAAAACCTGATAGTTTTGATAGCAGTTATGATTGACTTTTCTTATTTTTCTCCTCTGTAAACATTTTTTCTTTTACTGCTACTCTTGTAAAGAGCATGGGTTACAAAACTGCACTGTTAACTTAAAAGTGACTAACTCCTCATTCCTGTAGCTCTAGGATTCTGTCTTTGGGATTAGAATTCCCTTGATGGAAAGTAAGGGCATTAACATAACATGTAATGGTAGCAATGCATCCTTGTTCTTGCTGAAGCAGTGGAAGATACAGAGAAAACGGTTGCAAAGGCTGCCTTTGCAACTGTCCCAGTACAAAGAGAAGAGGTAGTTTTGAACAGGAATTCATCCTAGAGTTGTGTTTACCTCTTAAATTGCTTCTTGGATAAGCTTAGTAAAGCAACCTATTTATACTGAAATGAGATTTTGTGACTGCTCCTACAGTGCCAGAGATTTTCAGATACTGTGACTTGTTCTGCAGTTGCAGTCAGTACAACACATCAGGAAGTGTGTACATCATGTGACAAAGCTCTTGAGCAAATGCTGTATAGTTTCTGTGCATGTCCACTGGCATTTTGCATGTTGTTCCCAGGTGATAAGCAGTTTAGAGCTGCTGCTCATGGCTGGCTACTAGATAGCTTAAATCTCAAACTATGGCTGGAGTTCTCTACTACCTTCCCAGGTCACATATTCATCTAGGAATAAAAAAGAAATGCATGGAAGCAAATTCTCCTGTCTTGAAGCACACAGAGGTTTGAGAGAATGCTAATGAACATAGCCCACCTTACCACTGAACTGTATGTCAGTCCTCAGGTACCCTTTTCCACTTTTGTGTCCTCAAAAGCTATCGTTGTAATTCAATTTCTACAAGCTGCAAATTAGCAGTGATGAGTGAGCAGCCTTAAAAGAACTGTTTCACCCAAAAGGCACCTGACCTGTTTCATTCTTCAACAGCACAATCAAATTTAGCTGAATTCATGTAATCACAACATAGAAGCACCATCTAGTCTCCTGTCTCTGGAGGTAGATACAGTCTAGCTCTGTCTGCCACATTATCCTCCCTTATAGTTGCCTTGGTGTTGCAGGATGTCCCTTGTCAAGACTTGCCTCAGATCTTAACTGACTGCTTTCTTTTTCCTGGTAGCTAGACTCACATCCATTCCAGACATCTTTAAGTTCTATTTGTATGAACCCATTCATTGCTGAATGGAATGTCTGAATCCAAACAATCAACATGTGGCACTTTCACCATTTAAACGGCTGATAGTCATGGCAAGTGTCTGCATGTGTTCTGTCATTTGGGGTCTTCCTCTGATGCTTGCAGTATGACTTGTACCTTATAAAAACACTGAAACCCAATTAGCCATGTGCTAAGTTAACATACTTGGTCTTTATCTGGTCTTCAGATACAAACAGTAGTATTTCTTTTTGCTTGTTTTTCTAGATTATGTTTTGGTGACATGTTTGCTCTGGGAGTGTTCCGTGAGATACTGCTCTTATGTCCGCACCCTTCTGTGCTTATAGCCTGGTTAAGCTATGTCTGTGCAGCACCTAGTTACTCTGATGGTAGAGATATGTGAAATGGCCACATCCTTGGAATTTTGCTTGACTGTCATTTGTCACCATTCAAAACCAAATCCCTCAAGTTGCTTTCCTTGATTGCAATGTGGGAGCATTGCCTAATTTTTTCACTATTATTTTGTTGGTGTTTTTTTTGTGGTTTGTTTTTGTTGTGTGGCTTTTTTTGTTTCCTAAATTATTCTCTGAACATGTGGATTGTTTGACTTTCCCCTCCATTACAAGTTTCACATATTCTTTCCATCACTTGAAAACATATAGTTTAAAGCAAGCTACAGTGGAATCATGTGAGTGATGTGATTTCACACCACTGAAATAAGCACAGATGTGTCCACTTTGTCTTCTGCCTTAGAAATGCACAACCAGTGCAAGTTCAGCAAGTATAGTATGCCCTAGAGTCTATCTTGCACAGAGTCCTGGGTTTGGCTAGGATGGTGTTAATTTTCACAAGAATCTGGGAGGGGCCACATCCGGAATAGCCAAGTGAACCAGCTAGTGGTATAGTCCATATACTGATGTCATGCCTACTATATAAGGGCAGGGCTGGGCTGCTTCTGGGGCAGTGAGCTGTCATGTTGAATATCACTTGTTTTTTATATTATCTCATTAATATTATTGTTGTTACTGTTTTTTCTTCTCTCTGTTGTATTAAACTGTCCTTACCTCAAGCCACAGGATTTTAACTTTTTCTCCTGGTTCTCCTTCCCACCCCTGCCAGAGGAGGGGGAAGAGTGGATGGCTGTGGATGGCTGTGTGGTGCTTAGCTGATGGCTGGGCCTAAATCACAACACACTACTATCTACTGATTCTTGTAAATCATGCTGCAAAATGTCTAAAAGAGCCTTGTTGCTTTGAAGTTTTTGTAATACAATAAATGTTCTTAACCCCAGTGTACGTGCTCCATGAGAGTGGAGCTTTTGAACAACTTTGTCCATTGTCCCCCCGAGCCACTGGAAGGCATTACTGATAAAGTTAGCGGCTTCATCAGCATCAGACGGTTTTTGTCTGTTGTGCCTGAAACAACTCCAGCTTCCTAGTAGTTCCCTATATGTACAGGGAAGGGAGGACTGAGAGAGAAGAAATTGTTAGGTGAGAGCAAAAAGCATGCTTTATCTGTAATATGAGTATGCTGTCAGGGGAGATAAGAAGCAAAATATCTTGACAGCATTGTTATGCTGGAATAATGATCTACAAAGGTTGTTAGTTATTATGCTGCTTTACCATCAATGTGATATCTTCCATTCCAAAGCAGTAGTGTTACAATACACAAAGGGAAAATCCTCTTTGAGTAACTTAGTGACCTCAGGTAGCTAGCTGTGGTTATGATCAAATGTATCCAGTGCAAGAAGCACAGAGGCAGCATGGAACAGAAATTTTCTCTTCCTGTAGCAAGATGAAAGGGAGGATCATGGTTTAATAGTAAAATGAGAATGAAACAGGATTTAGAGATTTTCATGTCCAGAGGAACTTATTTCTGGTCTGTGTCTTAACTCCAAGAGTAGCTATTAATTTATATTAGGCAGTTGCTGGAAGAATTCAGAAAGCAGGAGAAAGAAGTAAGGGCCCTGAAGTCCTTGGTAGCCAGATAACTTCCCTTGGCTTCACAGCAAATCTGTCAATAGTCACAGATTTAATGGGATATAGATTAGAAACTGGCACAGTCTCCCCTCCCCAGAGCTCCTGGCAGGTGGGTGGTTAACACATTGCTGCAGGCTGTAATTTCAAACTTTGAAGATTTATTGCCCAGGATTGCTCTTTTCTGCGTCAGTCTGCAGCTATCCACTCTGCACTCAAGAGGGACAGCACAACTACCTAAAAATGTAAAGTGAAGTATGGCTAGATGAGACCTGCAGAGAATTCACCGGTGCCAATGTAACTGAAACAGCTGCACCTTCTGTCATTTCCAGAAGATTGCCCTGAAGAAGCCCACGTCAGGAAACTGAGGGTTGGGTTGGTGGGAAAGCAGGGACATGTGAGTCTGCAAGCGGTATGACAAGGACACGTCAAAAAGCTGTACCTAAAATTTTTACTTTTACTTTTAAAAACAATTTCACATTTTTACTACAATAGAAGATATTTTATTATCCTTCTAAAACATATATTACTCTCTCGCATAAGCAGAATCCTTTAAAAAAGGGGTGATCTGTTTCTACATTAAAATCGTAAGGTTCCTATCACAGTGATCTGTTAGTCAGCATATCTGCTTTTGGGATATGTCCCCGAGGATTTTCAGAGACACTGGAATGAGCTAGGAATAAATTCTAATTGAGTTATAGGTAGGATTATGCGGTGCTCCTCATCCGTGACACATCTGTGCTCTTAAACCAGCTTCTATCAGCAAATCACGACTGCCAACTCCGAGCTTAGGAGCGATCCTCACCCGCCGCACTTCGGAAACATCTTCACGCCGGGGAAATGCGGTGCGGA
>VWZY01006257.1:472977-485217 GCA_013399075.1 Chloroceryle aenea
CCCGCACTTCCCACAGCCCGCCCAGCCCCGCTTTCGGTTTCACTTCTTCTGGCGCGGGGAAGTTTGTTTGAAGCGTTTCCTCACGGTTTTCGCGTGTTGAGAAACTTTTGCGGTGCCTGGATGCCTCCAAACTGAAGGAGATAAAGCCCGCAGAGGTAAGTGGATGCCATTCTTCACTTCTTAGTAAGAAATGCGGTTATCAGGGGTACAAAGCCAAAGTACTGCTCCGGGGTTTGGGCGATTTCTCTTAACTTGCATGTTAACAAAGTCGGTGCTCCTGCTCTTTGCTTAATGAGAGTGCTTTGGTGCTTGTGCTCCGATGTGGTGTCCCCCAGCTGGCATAAGAGATTTTTGTGTTTGAAAAAACAGAAAAGGCAATATAGGTTAAGTGGAAATGACCCTCCCTGAGTGAGGCTGGAGGCTTCCATGCAAAGTTCCCCAGTTTTACTTAAAAGTTCTTTCTCATAACACTAAAACTGTCATTCTTTCATTTGTCCATTAAATGTTTCTGTAACTCCATCCCTTAAGTCTGACAATAGGTGTGTGTTTTCTTCACTGACCTTTGACTCAATCAAAGCATGAAACACCTAAAGCTGACTCTAGACTTCCTGCAGTGAAAAAAACCAAACAGCTAAACAAAAAACCAAACCAGAAGAAGGCAGCTCTTTAGGTCTCACTGAAAGTCAACCAAAGGACTCGGGTTTGTGTTTTCCCAGTACATTTCTTGTGCTTTCAAACTTAAAAATGAACTGTCAACAGCTGCAAAAGAGCCTGGCAACTATCTGATCTCCCTAAAACTAACCCTCAGAAAGATGCAAGCCAGAGGTAAAGCTTTTGTTACAGAGAAGCTCCCTCTTTGTTATCCTTAGCTATTCCAGCAGCTGGGGTGCAGAGGCAGGACAAACAGTTCTTTATTTCCCTCAGCTGCAGGGACACGGATGCTGTGTTCAGCAGCAGCTGTAGCAGGTCAGTCTGTCTGCAGGACCATCAGGTTCAGTTGTTTGCTGTCCCCTCTCCTTCCCTGTTTGCCTGTGGCAGGTAAGCTGCAGGAGGTGGCTCAAGCCCACCTGCAGTGTTCAGCAGGGAATTGATTTTTTTATTAAGGTTTATTTAAAATCACGTTTTGCAATCCTTTGCATATGCATTTGCAATGCTTTAGGTCCCTCTTTCTCGCATCCCCACACTCACTGGATTTTACTGATGTCTCTCCCCAGATGGCCAGGTTCCTCTAACAGAGAGGGTTCTTCTCTGGCCACTATGATGTGGTTTACTTGTCACTGGAACAGCCCTAATGCATGCCCTTTGAAAAGGCAGGTCACCTACAGAGCCAAACTTTGCCTGAGTCTGACCTAGTAAACTCCTGTTTAGCTGCAGGTTGCAGTGTCATTTCCTCAGAGTGTTTTGTTATGGTAGTGAAAACTTTTAAAACGGCATCAGTTCTGAAGGTTTGGGTTTTTTTCTATACAAACATCCTGGCTTAATTTCTTTTTTCATTTTTTGCTATTGATCAATAATGTAATGTGCTCAAAGCTAGATTAGGTTAAACACAGGTTCCAACATTCCAAGTAAATGCAAATTTGAGCTGCAGAGCAGACAAAGATCATATTCCTGGGGGTTAGTCTTTCAAGAAGCTCTTCTAGTTACCTGTTAAATCTCATAAGGTTAATGTCCCTTCTATAGACTGTAGTGGGGCACTAATAGTCTTCTCTACCTGGGAGCCCATCATGCCAAGATTTAACTCATTGGTAAACTGAGGTTGGCAGGTAGGCTTCAGATTTGTTGGCAGAAGGCCGTACAGTTGTATTATGTTTGTTAAAGCAATGCAAAAGAGAAAATGGTTGGAAATCTGCATTGCTAATAGATAAAGTGTTGGTAGCTTTTTGAACATAACCATTTTTAAATTAAGACAATACTGTTGTTTTTAAAGAAAAACCCTAATTTGGAGAGATTATTAGATTTACCTCTTTTCAGAAATGAATGCTACTTTATAGTAAAAAAATACCATTTGCTTAGTATAAAACTAGGTGGGTTTTTAGCCTGGTTTTCCTAGCCTTCAGTTTAAGATAGAAGTTCTGTCAAAATGATTGTAATTTGTACTGTATTCATTTTGCCTTCACAGATAAAATCATGGGAATCACTGTCCTTTGGTGGAGCAGCTTGTCTGTCAGATTGATGTCTGTCTGCTTGCTGTGTGCATCAGTTGGAAAGCAATGTCAGATCCGAAATGAAATGGCTGACTGCAGTCACCTAAAGCTGACTCAAATTCCTTCTGATCTCCCAAACAATATAACGGGCTTGGACATTTCTCATAATCAGCTAAAACAGCTAGGTCCTGCAAATCTGACCAAGTACAGCCAGCTGGTTTACCTGAACGCAGGCTACAACACTATCTCTAAACTGCAACCAGAATTATGCCAAAATGTGCCCCTGTTACAGATTCTCAACTTAGAACATAATCAATTGTATAAGATCCCTGACAGAGTCTTTGCTTCCTGCACCAATCTGACTGAGCTCAATCTAGGGTACAACAGGATATATATAAAAAATGATCCTTTCAAAACTCTGGAGGTAAGCTTTAGAAATACACCTTTTCATGTAAATAAATTATAAATGGGGAATCTACTGTATTTTCCAGTGTGTGTACAGAACAGCATCTGAAAATACCCTGCATATAATTGTCCTTAATTGTTTTTCTAAAGAAAAGACCTAGTGGCTTCTTGTGTTAAAGCACACTGGAATCTCAGCCATCCTGATGAGTCAATGCTCTCCATCCCCTTTTCCCCTGCTGCATCCCACCAAGGCACCTCTCCATACAGGATTTGTGCTGAGAGAAGAGTAGCAGCAGATGATGTGTAGGGTGAACTGGATGGCGTGGAATCTAAGCTGCCTGGTGTCTAAAAATGGGAGCTGTCTTAAATTGTCAAGGTGGAATTACTCAGATCATGAAGGCCAGTACTTAGGCTGAATGTAGTGTCACCCAGTACTCTGGGGGCTGAGAGTAAAAAAAAAAAATGTTTTACTCTACCTTTTACTCTACTTCTCCTGGTAGTTTACTGGAGGCTAAATATTCTTCTCTGTAGCATCTTTGAAGTTGAGGGACCAGTACAGGAGACAGAAGAAGACTGTTCTATTGCACCAGGCAGGGAATGTTGCAGAAGGAAGGGGCTAAGGACAATGAAACTAGAGACAATTAATTGTTGTACAATATTCGAATGAGTGTGCATGTTGTTTTGAACAAGTCTGAATGTTTCTGCTAAACTCAGTATTCTAGTTCTGTTGCATAAAATGTGCTTTCTGACATCATAGGACTGCTGACACTCAACTAAGTACAAATGAGTACAGCCAGCTTGGTTGCTGTGAACAGAAGTTTTAGCTTTCCTTGCTTTGCTGCTGCCATGTTACTGATGGAGACCAGGCTTGGGGCACCGCGAGGCACATTCTGTGGAGTCACCTTTAGAGTAGCATCTCCTCCTCTCCAAGTGCAGGAGGAGTCTGAGCACCTGGGCATGAGCTGGAGTATTACAAGGTGTACAGCACTGACCTTTGCAGGCTGCTGCTGCTGCCTTTTCACATTCCTTACTTCCATTTATGAGGGGTACAACACAGTGAAGAGAATTGTGACTGAAGCCACCTGTAGGTTTTTGCTTTTATCTCTTCATTTGGAGCAGGGGGCTTTCAGTGAATTAAGGAATTCAAGCTAAAGTAATTTTTTGCCTTACAGTAGATACTTTAGCAGGTGAAGATTATGAAGACAAAGTTACAGGTGTGGAAGATACACAAGGCTTCTTCCTTAGAAGCTTGAAAGCTGCCATTTCTCTATTATAAATTTAAGTTAAATGTAGTATTGCAACTGATTTCAAATCATTTAGACCCTAGTGCAATATTTCAAAATGGTTTTGTATTAACTAAAATAAAAATTTTATACTTTTCTTTTTCCATCTTCTCCCCAGAACTTGAATAGTTTGGACCTGTCTCATAATCTTTTGAAGTCAGCAAATTTAGGATTGCAGCAACAGTTGAAGAACCTTCAAGAGCTTGTGTTGCATAGCAATCAGATCACTGAGTTAAAAAAGGAAGACTTTGATTTTCTTAGCAACACCTCATTGAATACTCTTGATTTGTCATCAAATCCACTGAAAGAGGTAGGAAGCATTTCAACAGAAATTCAACAGGTGTAAGTATAAAATGGAACTATCCTGATATAGCCTTTATGATTGTATGGCATTCACAATACATTTTTGATCCACTCAGATCCAAGATAAAGCCATTCTGTTGTATACAGCATTACTCCTGACCTCCTTTAGTGATACGCATAATTATTTTTCTTCCACTGAAACTGTCAAGATCTGGTTTCATGTAGATCAGAGGTCTCAAGCAAGAGGTAGATCAAGTAGCTCACTGAACCTTTACTGGGGATTTTCTATGCAGGATTTTATTTTGTGGTATATGCTGAACAGCTGACATACTTTATAATTTAATGAGAAGTATGATGTTAGGCAAGGCTAGTACACAGTTTAGATCTTGCATCCTAGTTAATTAAAGAGAATACGCATTTGTGCCTGTGGGGTACCCCAGAGAAATAATCGTTGCAGAAAAGTATACTCCTTTAAAAATACAAGTGGGTGCTTTCTCTGACATGTACCTCACTGTGTTCTGACCTGCTTCTCAGTGCTACAGCATGATACTTCAAAGAGTGATGGTACATGCTACAGTTCTAAATTGGTTGACCTTCAGCATATGAATACTAAATTTGTACTTGAGTTTCCTTGTTTTTTTAATTCACCAAGTTGATAGATCTGTAAAGACCAAGTAAAAAGAAATTTCAACATTTTAAAGTGGTATAACCTTGTACTACTGCTGAGAGACAATCTCACTATTGTCTCCCTTGGCCACTTCATCCCTCCCTCTTTCTGGCCATGCTTTAATGAGGCTATGCACAGGATCATGGGGGAAACCCGACAGGTTTTTTGGCTTGTTTAGCCTGTAGTCAGGCTGGTTCCCTATCTGGTTCACCATGTTACTGGATATATGGCCATACTGGCACAAGGGTAGAGCATGTGGATAAGTAGATGGAACTGCTCCTGTCTTGGGCACTGTGACTTTAAGGTACCTTAAGCTGCTCTGATTTTACGGTACCTCTGTCTGAAAAGCAGCCTTATGCATTTGAATTGTTCTGACAAATGGGAGTATTTAATCATTCAGCTGATATCTGAATCAAGAAGAGGGGCCAGAACTATGTGGAGTCTTGTTATTTCTATTGTGGAAGCAAGTGTGTAGCATTGCATTTCATGAGTGTAGCTTTTGCTTACACAGAGAAACTGGTTTTCGTCTTGACTGTCTGAAGACCTAAATAACTTTAGTATAACTAGTTTTGTACTAGTATATTGGAATCCCTTATAGATACTAATAAAAGAAAGCTGAAGAAAGAGATTATCCCAATTTCTAAGATACTTCTAGTGAAATAGTACTAGTAGTTGGATGCAAAATTGTAATTAACTTGCATCTCAGTAAGCAACTTTCTACCTTCGTCTAAAAGAGTACTACTCAGAACTGCCCCGATCATGCTACAAATTTTAGAACTATTATCGCAGGAAGTATAAACTCAAGTCTGTCTGAACTTGGACGTGGAAAAATCCGAGTGTAGGAGTTAATACTCTGCTTGAAAATCTCATTTGAAAACCTTTAGCTTTATGGGTCAGCTTTCTTACATAATCCCCTTGTTTAGGTCAAAACCCTGTTCTTTTTTTTCCTTTCAGTTTCACACAGGATGTTTAGATGCAATTGGGAACCTGTTTGGCCTCATACTGAACAATGTTGAACTTGGTGAAAGTCGCACAAAGAAACTTTGTGCAGAGTTATCAAACACAGCAATTCTGAACCTCTCACTGAGCCATGTGAATCTTTCATACATTGGCAAGTCAACTTTCCAGGGGCTGCAAGGATTGAATCTTACAGTTTTAAACCTTTCCCAAAATTCTCTGTCTGTGATAGAAGATGACTCATTTCAGTGGCTCTCAAGTTTACAGTACTTAAACCTGGAGCATAATCACATTCATGTATCTTCACGTCTGTTTTATGGATTATCCAGCCTCAAACATCTCAATCTGATGAATTCACTTACTGGCAAAGTTGAAGATTTTTCCTTTCATTGGTTATACCACCTGGAGTACCTTATAATGGATAATAACAATTTTCCAGGAGTTACTGCTAACACGTTCACAGGTCTGAACAACCTGAAATATCTGAGTCTCTGTAACTGCAACATGAACTTACAAAGAATAACTAATAAAACCTTTTCATCACTTGCTAATTCCAGTTTGCAGATTCTCAACCTCACAAAAACAAGAATCTCTACAGTGGGAAGTGGGGCATTTTCCTCCTTGGGACACCTGAAAATTCTTGATCTTGGTCTCAATGAAATTAGTCAAGAGCTCACAGGTCATGAGTTTAAAGGTCTCAATAATATAGAAAATATTTATCTTTCCTATAATAAAAATTTGACTTTGCAAAGTGAATCATTCATATTTGTCCCAAGCCTTAGAAAACTGATGCTGAGAAAGGTAGGCTGCAGTAATCTGGCACTTTCTCCTTCACCTTTTCATCCGCTACAAAATCTAACTGTCCTGGACATCAGCAATAATAACATAGCAAACATAAAAGAAGACTTGTTTGATGGACTCCACAAACTTGACATTCTGGATTTGCAGCACAATAATTTAGCCCGACTTTGGAAACATGCAAATCCAGGTGGCCCTATTCTTTTCTTAAAGGATCTTCCCAACTTGCGTATCCTTAATTTAAAATCAAATGGGCTTGATGAGATTCCAGTTCAGGCTTTTAAGGGTCTGTTTCAGTTAAAACACTTGGATTTAGGATCGAATAACTTGAATTTGCTTCCAGCAACTCTGTTTGATGACCAAGTCTCCCTGTATTCACTGAACCTTCAGAAAAACCTGATAACCTCAGTTGAAGAGGAAGTGTTTGGCCCAGCTTTCAAGAGCTTGAGAATGCTTGAAATGGATTCCAATCCTTTTGATTGCACCTGTGAAAGCATTGCTTGGTTTGCTGATTGGCTTAATGTGAGCCGAGCGTATATACCTGCATTGCAGTCCCAGTACATTTGCAACACCCCACCTAAATATCGCGGTAGCCTGGTGTTGCATTTTGATAGCTCAGCCTGCAAAGACAGTGCTCCGTTTAAACTTATGTTTGTGATCACTACCACTACTGTGATGCTACTCATTGTTATTGTTCTCCTCATACATTTCGAAGGGTGGAGAATAGCTTTCTACTGGAATATTTTAGTAAATCGAATACTTGGTTTTAAAGAACTTGACAGACCACAGGAAGAGTTTCATTATGATGCCTATGTTATTCATGCAAGACAGGACAAGAACTGGGTGTCTAAGAATTTCATCTCTCTGGAAAAAAATTACCATTTTCAAATCAGGTTTTGTCTAGAAGAACGGGACTTTGAAGCAGGCATATCTGAACTGGAAGCCACAATTAACAGTATAAAAATGAGCAGGAAGATTATTTTCATTGTGACTGAACATCTATTACAGGATCCCTGGTGCAAAAAGTGAGTAGGGTATGAAATTTTATATGTAAGGGGGAAAGTTTTTAACAGTATTTCTTTTAACAAAGTAATATTTTTTGTATGTATAGTTTAATAAAAATAACACAAATTCTACCTTAATATATTTACTTAATATCTAGTAATTTCAGAATAATTCTGAACTTAATATTAATTGCTCCCCATGTAAAAAAAAAAAAAAAAAACAACCTGCTGGAAAGATTCAAATTTCTACTCTTGAGTGGAAATTTGATTTTTTTTCAAAAAGTCAAACTGTCATCTGTGCAGATTACTTTCCTCAAAAATTACATGTTTGAAGAAGAGCAATAATGGTTCCTAGCATCCAAAGATGTTATTTATTTACCCTTATATGAGCTCTTTCATCTTTCTTATGTAGTGATCTTGAAGGAAAGAAACTTTGATAAATAAGGCTATATCAAGACAGTAAACTTAGGTTATATTTTTAGGGGATAATAGTTTTTCTTTAGTTAGAAGGTAACTAATTTAATGACAACTTTTTATCATAGAATAGACATTAAGTCCCCTGTTTCAGTCCAGTCCTTGAATTTGCAGTATGCTATTATTTGAGCTATTAAAATAACTGTCATTTTTAACTTTTGCATGAAAGAAACCATGTATTTTTTCTTATTTTTGTTTCAGTTTTAAGGTGCATCATGCTCGTCAGCAAGCTATTGAACAAAGTCGTGACTCCATCATATTGATCTTTCTTCATGATATCCAAGATTACAAGCTGTATCATGCACTTCACCTGAGAAGAGGAATGTTCAGATCTCGTTGCATCTTGAACTGGCCAGCCCAGAAAGAACGAGTCAGTGCATTTCATCAGCAATTAGTGATGGCACTTAAACTGAACAGTAAAGTACGCTAAATGTCGAAAGTTGGTTTGGTATTTTTTCGGTAGTTGTTTGTTTGTTTTTTTTCACTATCATGGGAAAGCTAAAAAGCATTCAGAAAGATCTGAAAAATTTGATCATATTGGAAAGATACATAAGAATCACTGTAATTTATATTTGCTTGTCTATGCTCATGGTTTTTGCTGATATTTTAATTTACCTGCATAGAAGTGACATGTTAACATGGATCATGACTAACAATCATTGCAGTCTGTCTATCAAACATATGGTAGAAATTCTGGAAAGCAGTAAGAATGACTGACTGATATTCTAGGAAAAATGTCTACCCGATGAAGTGCAGAAAAGACATAGACTCTTTAAAGGAATATGCAAAAGAGAATGCAATAGTGATAAAATAATAAATTCTGCATAGAAGGTAGAGTGGACAGTGTTGCTTGCTTTCATAAAACAAAGGGAGATACAGTGAAATTAAAATTGCAAAGCTTTCCATGAGAAGCACATTAAGTAACATGGAAAATTATTTCTGTATTTGAAACCAAGGAACATAACAGAGTTTCAAAGTGAGTTTTAAAACCTTTGTTTTACAAGAAAGCCATAGAAAGAAACTTCACCCTGTCAGCAGCCTATTCAGAGCATGCGGTGATTGCTTCTGGGTGGGGCTAGTAGTGGTGATTATCAAAACTAGGTTTTCACACTATTGAGTCAACTCATGTAATCAGTGGTATGATTTTTTTTTTTTTCCCTTCCCTATTGAAATTCAGATTGCTGGCAGAAGGGCATTTATACTGAGATATGTCCCCTTAATTCTTTCAGTGCCCATAAAACTCTAGGCCATCGAATAGAACTTGCATCAGTATGGAACAGGGCCAAGGCACAGCTGGTTCACCTCTATAAAACAAGTAAAGGCATAGATATTTCTGTAGCATAACCAGAAGACAGCTTCGTGGGGGGAGGTGGTGGTATGGTAATTTTGTTACTGAAAACTTTGTTACTAGTGAAACAGTGACAATAAAAAAAATAACCTACTAAAAGAAATAGTCTTAAACCTTATAAAAATTATTAGTGAATACAGTTACAGGTAGAGTGGGAGAAAATCTTCAAAAGTAGATTAATTTTTGTTTCCTTTTTCTTTATGACTGTATATAGTTTTGCCTTTGATTGATAAAAGAAAATGGTAAAGAAATCAGAGTAAAATCTGTAATTTATTCTTATATATTCATCTGGTTTGCTGTTTACAGAAACACGGGCTAGTTGGCCATTGTGTGAGCATTAAGATTCAAGCTTATGGGCTAGTAGTAGCTTACCTGGAGAGAGCAGAGAACCAGCAAAGTGTGCTCTGAAATGATTTTTACAATATTTGAGAATGGTTGCAATTGTATGGAGTTTTTGAACAGAAATTATTGTAAATTAGACACTAGCCAACCGTTTGTATATTTTTGTTAATATTTAATTGCTTCTCCAAGCACCTTATAAAACTGCCAATTTTTAATAGATGTGTGATCCTCCAATAGCTCAGGAATATTTTTTAATTGCTTTTTTCCCCTAACATTGCCTTCATCAATTTAAATTCCACCATTAATCCAAGAATGCTGTTTTACTCCTTTAGAAAACAGCTTTCAGGTAGTTCAGTACTTAAGAAATCATGATAAAAGGTGCTTAAAATGTTATGTGCGTAGTTGAAAAAGATGTTTTTTTTAAGAGATGTGTGTTATGATAAAAAATATAAATGAGAAAAAGAATTAATGAAGTGGATTTTGCATGCTACAGAAGAGTGAAGAGGGTGTAGACTGTCTTCATTTTTCAGGCAATGCTGAGTGAAAACAAAAAAGGCTTTGTTTACAGTTGAAGTGATAGATGATGATTCCCTAATTACAGTAAGAGGATTGTCCCCATTGTGATGCTTTCATCTCCTCTTTCTCACCTTTTCAGGCAAGTGACAAATTCTGTCTTTATGCTTAGGCCATGAAAGTTGAGGAGGCAAGTAGGTAAGGATGGGGTGCCAGGTGTGCACCATATCAGTCATCCTTTCTCTTATTTAAAGACTAACATGTAGAAGGGTTCCTATGTTTCCTAAATCCCTAATGACACAGCAGCAGAATTTCTCATTCCACACCTCTACAAATTTTTAAATGTTACCTGTTTACATGGACATTAAAAATGGCCCAGAGATGAAGAGAATGCATGGAGAAATGCTGAGGTGAAATGCAATGCAAGATGTCAGACTAGTGAAAGTCATTTTAAATGACAAAAATATGATGACATTCTAAACAGTTTAGTAGCTACCTTCAGTTTAAAATAACTTACAACAGAAAAAGAAATTATAAAGGCTCCCAATGAGAATTAGATTAATGCCAAAAAAAAAAAAAGAGGAGGAAAAAAAGGCACAAAAGCAATAAGCACAAGACAATGGTAATAATGAATTATATGAAAATTTGATGTCAAGTATAAATTTTCCCTACTTTTCTGGATGTTGCTTCTACTCTGCTCTTATACATTTGTTTGACAACATTACTGACAGTAAATAAATGGACTTACTTATGGTGAAGAGTTTTAGTGAATAAGGATTAACAGTTTATATCTGAGCTGGGTGGTTTCTTTGCAAGGGGCAGCATCACACTATATTAAGGTGATTTGCTGAGGAGTTGGTTGCCAAATAAATGAAAGCAGTTCCAAACTTGTGGTGTCAAAGATATTACCTAGGACTAAAGATGAATCATCTGTATTGAAAGTAGACTGTCTGAAGGACTTGAGCAAGGCAGAATGCTAAAGTCTGCATATTTGGGGTGGAACATGACTGTTTCAGTGGTCTTGAATACAAGGAGTAAGGAACAAGTTACAAATGGTGGTGTTCATTATAGATTCTATTCCAGGGCTGTTTCAGAGTTGTAGCCAACTAACACCAACATGCTCAGTTATGCTTTCACTGTGGCTCAGTCACTACTTTTTGGCATAGTGAGGAACAAATGCAGGTTGTAGTGCTGTTGTGTTTACGTTTCCATGATGTTTGGTCAGCACATATTTATTTCAGTTCATAAGAAAAAAGGCCAAGAATATTCCCATTTCATATCTCGGTCCTCTACTTTGTGTGCTTCGCTTTGATGTGCTAGGAAGACAAGGCAGGGATAAAATTTCCCACTTTGTACCCTTGGTTGTCTGCCAGCAGCTGCCACCTCAAAGTTGACAGTACAACTAGTTGCTTGATGTATGATTCTGAGCTCCTAAGTATAAAACAGCTATGCTCCCTTTGGCCTGTGCTGTTCTTCGGGTGTTTCCAAGGGCAGCTGACACAGTGTTTGCCTTGTCCGTAATACCAGCCATTAGTGTCCCCAGACTGTTGCTGGCATGATCACCCTTCTCTCCATCCAAACTAACAGCCCTGTGTTGCAAAGCTAGGCCAGTATCTGCTTCAGATACTCATGTGTATCCGGTTGCCTGGCTTGTGCTATTGCTGCTAGCATTTGTCACAAAAGAGAGAGGTCTTTGATCCTGACACCCTCTGCTGCTCTCCAAGCTGCCTGTGATTGTTGGTAAGCATCCTTGCACATCTGCTGTTGCCCAACATAGTGTAAAAAGCCGTACTGGATTGGGTCAGTCTTGTTCCCCATTTCTGTTAATTTTTTTCTGTGCAGAAATCCGCGAAGGGTATGAAGTAGGGTCCTACGACCCTGGCAGGTGGCGCTGGTTTATGCCCACCTATTAGGTGGGATTTAATTAAAATGCAAAGTCCACGCTTCGTTCCCTTCACTCAGGGGCTGCTCCAGGTGACTGCCCTACGCTACTGACTGCCAG
>VWZY01006257.1:485270-498329 GCA_013399075.1 Chloroceryle aenea
CGGGTGAGTGTGCGGCCCCCGACCCCACCTCGGGGGGAGCAGAGGGGAGGGCGTGCGTCTTTCACCCCTGCGGGGTACACCCCTACCCAGCCTTTTCTGCCTGTGCGTGTTCTGAGAGGTAGACAACGGCACCCTAGGCTGGCGTCTCCTTCTCCCGGTGTTATGCTCGAGGTAGGAAAGAGCACTTACAAAAGCAAAGACAATGGTTTGGGCAGGGCCCGTTCTCGGCGCCAGTAAGAAGCGAAGAGCTGGACTGTTGCTGCGGGTCCCCCTTGAAAAGCGAGCGGGGAAACGCAGGTCAGAGCTCAGCCCCGCACGGGCTGAATAAAACCGCCCCCTTCCCGAGGGGAAGACGCCTCGGTGTGAGCAGGGGGAACAACCGAAGTCCAGAGGGAGCGCAGGATACTGAGCTTGCGTAGGGATCGTACAGGTACCGCATTCAGGTGTACGACTTGTATAAAAGTCTGTCCTCAAGTTGTAGCTGTGCATCGAACCAGACATTATAGCCACTGCCTTGTAATATCTAAAGAATCGATAACGGGTATGAAACTTTGAGTGCTTCTGTGTTAAAACTTCAAGATGCACCTTGAAACTGTTTAGGTTTTGCTGAAGATCAAAGGACCCTGTTAAGTGCGTGTGTTGTAGGATTCGGTTGGTGATATTTCGTTAAAGCAAAGGGATGATAAAGCAGAAAGTGTTTTCTTAGCCTGTAAAGCAGAAGAGCTTGCTAAAGTAATAGTTGCATTACTGTATTGGTGGAGTATTTTTCACTCTTATGAAACAAAATTCGGGGCTTCCAAACCCCCTTGCTTTCTAGCACTCCTCACTGATGTGGGAGGCTGGGTGCGACTGGGTAAGGACTCCGAGAGAAATACCCCCTAACGACAGAGTTGTTATTAAGCAGGCATTCCTTATTGCAGCGCTGGGGCAGCACTGGGGATTCTCCTCCACAAGTGCTCCAACGAATTAGCAAAACACACCATCTAATATACATATTAATCATACATAAAACATACATATTCATCAAATTTCCTGGAAAGGGCAGTCTAACGGATTGCTGGAATTAATTTACATAGTCCAAGTATGTGTAATGAAATTAGGGTTAGGGTCTTTTCCCCCTTCAGTCGTCGTTCATAGTCTTCCTCACACTCTTTGCTAATTGAACTCTGGGCTTCCTTTGCTCATCCATCCTGCGGCCCTGGAAGGCTCCAAGATCAGTTTAAATTATTACTGGTGTTTATCTTGACACCTTGAGTCCTTGTTATCAGGGTGCTCTGGCTTAACGAACCATTTCAAGGCCTGTCTCATCTTTGCCAGGTGAGAAATTTCAGGCTTCAAAACATTTCATTATCAACTCTACCCAACAAGTAACTAAACTATTTGAGTGAGGCTAAGAAAAGAATACAAGTATGGCTAATAAGATGTAAAATTTCTGTGCAGCAACCAGGGAGATCAGTCCTTTCACTTAGGAAAAAAAAAAGGCTACTGTATATATTACATGAACATCCGTAATTGCTGCTTCTGTAACACTGAACTGTGGTAGTCTTTGATATTACTGACAGCAAGGCAATATTTTGTCAAGTGTTGATAGGAATTAATATGTTTTGGAAAGTTAAGTTCTTAACTGTCTTTAGTATGCTATTAAACTTTTAGATGGATTTTAGAAACTCTAGTTTTATTTCCATGCAGCATGATATTTAAATGATAGCTCTCTAGCTTTCCGAATCAGTCTGTAGTTCTTCCCTGGCAGAGAAATCGTGCTTATTCCCCGGTGTCCACAGTCTTGAGAGTAGGTATGCTAGAAGGTAGGCACATCTTTAGCTCTTTTAGAATCACTTTGTGGGCCTGGTGTCTGTACATGTGGCTGATCTGTTTTTGAGTATGCTAGTAGTGTTTGCTCTTGTAAGCTTTAGTAGCAACTATGTTTTGAAACTTACTGCCTGCTCTGTTTTGGAAATAAACAATCTGCAAGTGTTTTATGCCTGTTTAAACTGATCTACTGACTTCAAGGAGTGTCTCTAGATGTCCTGCTGCTAAGTGTAGTCACCGTTTGTTAATCTTCTGATTTATCTACCTCTTCTATGATTTGAGCACATCATCTCTGAGCCTGCTTCAAGAGCTCCAGCCTTTTTATCCTTCCTTTCTGAAGGTGGCTCTCTATTCCCTTAATCATGTTTGGAGCCCCTCTCTTATTCCAGTATGTCTGTCTCAAGATGCAGGAATGAGAACTGTGCACAGTATTCTGTTGTGGACACAATAAGGTTTTACACAGCAGCTGAGTGATGATTTACATTTCTGTCTTGGTATCCTTCCTGATGTGGGTCAGTGTTTCATTGGTGTCTTTGGTTGTCACTGTATATTGAGTCCAGGATGACTCCAGGATTACTTTCTGAACTGTAACTGCCAGTTCCAATGTCAGCATCATATAAGGGTGCTTTAGACTGTCAGTGGTTATAAACATGGGAAAAAACAACATGTGTTTGTAAATTCATTCTTTTATATAGATATTTATAAATTTATTTTAGCAAATAGTAAATAAATTTAAATATTATAATTGCCAGATAATTAAGCTATGTAACACTGTGAAAATAATACAAGTAGGAACACAAACCCTCCCTGATGTACTTTCCTCCTACTTTTCCTGCATTTGTGTAGAATAGCAGCCTTTCTGGAACAGGGAGGTTATTCTGGTTTGAAGTGTATTAACAGAGTTCTGCTTAGAGGTATCTGATGCTTTAAATAAACAATACCAGAGCCGAATCAGTGTTGTTTACCTTTAACTCCCTAATAGCTGTTTTGGTTTTTAGTACTAAAAGTAAAGCCAAGTGTAATGCTGTATGAGCTGGTATTCCTGTTGAAGTGCCAATGACTTTTATCATTAAAAAAAAAAAAGGGGGGGGTGTGTGGTGTGTGAAATGAACTCTTAAGAGAAACTAATTGGTTTTATTGAGATGAAGAACAAACTATTACATTAAAACTGGTTCTGTGCAGCAAAATACTTTGGCTTGTCGTTGAAACACTTCTAACTGATCTCCCCTAATTATCCCCCAAGAGTTACACTTTTGTATGCATGGTGGCATTTCAAATATTTTATTCATAGCACTCAAGCTTATTCTTATAAGGTATTGTGTGTCTTCAAAAAACAAAACCAAACCAGAAAGATGTAAAAGGAGGAATAAGATATGTCACTTTGACAAGGAAAGTCTATACCTCTGCATTAGCATTTTTTAATTAGATGGTTCCACTTAAGCTTCTAGAATAAGTATCTTAATGAAATATTGAAAACTTTAGTATTCCTTGCCTAGAGTTCTGTCCTGGTTTGGGTGAGAACAGAGCTGGTTCTGTTCAGTGATTTTACTTTTCATCTCAGTTCTTCTAACTGCGCTGTCTGAAGTGAGCAGCCTGTTCTCACAGACAGTGTCTGCTGCCAGCAGTGATAATACACTATGGTTGGAGTTACTGTCAAGGGTTGGTGTGCAGACCAGGCCACTGCTGGATCTTGTGCACCACATTGGCGGGTGCAGAAAAGTGAAAAGCTGCAATTGCAGGGAGGAGTGGCCAGGGCAGGTGACCCTAAACTGACCAACGAGGTATTCCAGCCCATATCTGTCATACTCAGTATAAAACAGAAGGTTCTAGAGGGTCCAAAGCTCGCTCACTCTCTCTCTGTAGGCTCCTGGACTCCTCTCCCTTCTTGGACTGCTTTACCAGCTTTGCTCAGCTTGACTCTGGTCCTCTTTTGGTTCCTTCCTTGGAGCATCCCAGGAGGACTCTGTCTGTTCTGCTTTTGATCCCAGTAGGGGATCCCAGTACCAGAATCCATCTCCTGAACACAGCTCCCGTCTGCTGCGGGGCCCAGCCTGGGATTCCCCCGGTGCCTGCTCCACAGCATCAGTGGTGACAGTGATGGAATTGCCATCAGGGTGTTTGGGTACAATACTGTTTTTCTATAGATTTGTATGTATTCTACTTTTATTATTATTTTCATTTTCATTCAACCTGCTCTAGTTTCCTTTTCTAATTGCCAAGTCTCTCTCTCTTATTCCCTTTCTCTTCCCCTTTGGGGAGGGAGGGGGCTTAGCAGAGAGTGTCTGTTACAGGTCTAAGGGGCTGTCCTGACCCTAGACTGTGACAAGCTCAGATATGAATTTGGGAGTTCCAGAATATGATGCTATATTATTGATCTTTAGACATAGGAAGCTTTTACTTGCCCAAATGAAGTTCCGCTGTGACAAGTTGTGTTCCTGTATAAGATGTTTTAGAAGACATTATCAATGGCCAGTGAAGTTTCATTAATAACAATTCAACTAGGAGTAATTGGTTAATAAATGAAAAGGTCTGGTTTATGTCTTACTATTTTTTTCTTAGGTGCTGACAAGTTGATAGCAAAATATGCTGAAAGCACAAAATAGTGAAAATCTGCCACTGATTTCTTTCTATCTTTTCCAGGTGCTCTGAATTTTCTGAGCTCTGCCACTACCAAAACCTGGTCCTAATACCATGTAGGGCTAAACTATAGCAGTATTTTATAAGATTTTACCGTTTATTTGCATAGTGATTTCATATCCTTCTAATTAAATTGAAGCAGTAATGAATAAACCTGTTTTTCTTCAAATGGAGAAAACCCCCACTTTTATTACTGTTGTTTGAAAAAAATAGAATCTCTTATATATAATGGTGAAATTCCTTGGGGGAGGATCATGAGATGCCATATGCTACACTTAGAAAAGTATGTTGGAGTACACCAAGAGACATAGTTTCTCTTTTTAAGAAACATTATTATTTCCATTCTAATGTCACAATAACTAGAGGAGGTAACACCCCTTAGTTTATCTAAAGGTAATTTGGGCAAGGCTTCAGATACATTGTTTAGGAGGGGCTAATGTTTTGAAGAAAACTAATTGCACCACTCCCCATTTTCAGCACAATTCGAACACATGGAAAAAGTGTTTGTGGACCTGGTATGAGGAGGGTAGCTTTATCTGTGATGTAAAAATGTCTCTCTCTTCTACCAGCTTCTATTTTTCAGTAGCTCAAGCTTGGGCCTTCAAAATAATTAACTTTGAAAATGTAACTTGATGACCTGTAGAAGAGGATGGAAACCTGAATTCCCTGTCTCCTGTTTTAACCACTAAAAGCAATAGATCTCTTTCATGCTGTAATGCACTCTAACCTAGATAGAGCACTGCAGTGTTACTTCCATTTCCATTGTTGTGCTGATCTAAAAGAGTACATGTAGTAAGATGGTGTTTGCCATGGCCTATGTTTTTCATTGCAACTAAGTGTAAAATAGCCTAGAAGTAAATTTTAATTTTACAGTGTACCTTAGAGGTTAATGTTCATCTAGATACATGGAACTAAAAAGAATTCCTAATTTTTTATTGTATTATATAAAACATTAGGTCTTTCTTAGTCATATGAGATTTCCAGCAAGTAGCTAATTAGCTAGAAAGGAGGAAAAAAAAGAAAGAAACCCAAAGAATCCCAATTTTCCTCAAAATGCTTTTATTGCTTTCAGATGCTAAGACCTTAATTTTGTATATATTCAATATTAGTCTGTTTGTGGGAAACTGAGGTGGTTTGTTTACACCCAGGCACATTTTATGATCCAGTGCTGAATGAGTGGGAACAGTAGTATTAGCCATGGAAGGGAGAAGAGGAACGGCCCTGGGGCCATATTTTTATGATTAACTGTGTTTGTGAATTGCCCTAAAATCTTTTGAGTTGGGGAGTTAGAAATGCATTCTAGTTTGTACTATTTGGTTGTGGGTTTTTTTGTTTGGTGGGTTGTGGACTGCTCCAATAAAGTAAAAAGTTTTGGATCCTGCAGTAGTTCAGTGGGGGTTCACGGTCTTTTCTGTGCTAAGATCACTCCTGTCAGCTTGATCAGGTTTTAAAGGAATTAGATATTTCATGTCTTCACAAAATACTGAACTTTGTATTGGATGAGTCAGTCTTTCCTGGTTGTTGCCATGATCTTGTTGGAAAATTTTTGAAGTGGTATGCATGTATACTTGTGCATGTGTGTGTGCATGTACACTATATGGATAATAGAGGTGGGGATTTTTATGCTGTTTTGACTCCTTTACTTGAAAATGCATCTTTGTAATGTACACAAGTTGTCACACAGATTATTTTTACTGGATAATTTCTTCTGAAAGGGAAGACTTAAGTAAATATAAATCCCTATGAATTGTTTATTATGGTTTATTAAGCTATAAAACTTAATGTAGAAGAACTAAAACATGACACCAGAACCCAAACCTTCTGTCTTGCTTTCTATTTTACAATGTATTTCCAGTGGCTTTCATGTTATTTCCAGTTTTCCACTCCTTTTCCTGTTATTTCCCCTCTTCCTCCTGAACATTTCCTCCTGCTCATTGCCTTTCACACCATTTTCAGAATGAGTGAGATTTTACATCCTTATTCTTGCCTCTCCTGACTAGGTGTGCCCAACTTGTAATAGTCTTCAAAATATGTCTTCTTTTGGCCATGTAGATTCTTCTGGATCTATTGGTTACTGTCTTATCATCTAAAATATGTCATTGTATCTCAACATTTACCAGAGTTTTTGAATGAATTTAATTTTAGTTTCTTTAATTTCAGGTTATATAGAAGTTATATAAAGAGAGTAAAGGTTTCAGGTTATATAAAGATAGTCAAGTGTGCATATATTTTTTTTTTGTTCCATATTAAAAATAAATGCTTTTCAAAACATTTTTTTTTAAATTCAGTATTTTTAGAGAGGAAGAAGTTTAGCGTCTGTTCTGAATGATTTATATAATAAGTTATCCTTCAAAGCTTGATGAACAAAATAGAAACAAAGTTCTCTTTGATGTTATGCTGCTGAAAGAAATTTGTTATACAAAGATATTAAGTGAATTTCCAAATGTATAATCTTGTTACTAATGTACAGGGAAAGTCTTGTGGACAACTTCCAAGTGTTTTGTTAGGGTGCTACTCCCTCCCTGTCGGTTCAGATACTTGATCCTGAAGTAGTAAATGCTTCCTATCAGATCGAAAGTAATAAACCACCTTCTCTAAGATGCTAATTAGCATTCTTTATTATTGAAGTTAATTAAGATGATATTATTTTTCTTTGTTAATTCATAATTTATATTAAAAGTAAAATTTACTTCTGCTTATAGAAGAGGTACTTAACATGCATACCGTACTCTCAGAAATTGCTTATATTTCCTAGAGCCAAGTATTGTTTATGTTTCACAGTGAACCAAGATTAGAAATACATAATACTCAACAAGCTCATGCCATCTTAAGGGCTATATAATTTTGAAAAGCATTCAGAATTTTCAGAAGAATAAAATGACTGTATACAAGTAAGCCTAGCTTTAAAATTGGAACAGTTTATTGTTATTCTCTCTTGTAAAAATGGGAGCAGAACTTGACACAGATCACGGTTGCAAAAGCCTTGAATCTGTTTTATGATTCAATATGAGAATGGCTAATAGTAAGCATTCCACTTAACTGTATGTAGTGCACATTTTCACCTAAGATTCTGTGTTGTATATACATTTATTGTTACTGTATTAAAAATTATGGCCTGTTTTTCCCTCATTCCACCTCTTCAGAAGTAGCCCTGAAGATGCAGAAGGATGATATGTGTGCTGCTCTTTGTGGTGCCAGTGGTTTTAAAAAATAAGAAATTGTGTTCACTTATTTTTAATTTATTCCAGATGTAATAATGAGTGAACACCTTAACCCTAAGGAGAAGCAAGTCTTGGATAAAAGAAGGGTTTTGAGTGCAGTCAGTAAATACTGAGTGCAAAAGGCTGCCACAGAGGACCAACAACCTGCAGGTGGTGACAAGGGCAAGCACTGAGGGATCTCTATTTTCTGGGACTTGGGTTCCGAGAGAACCTGCTGCTACCTGAAAGCAAAGAGTGTTAGTTCTGAGCTTCAGTGGGCCCTTCTTTTTACATACTGCTGGCCAAGACCTTTTTCCTTTTACGCAGAAAACATGGAAATGTAGAAATGTCTGGGTTGGAAGGGACCTCTAGAGGATATCTGGTCCAACCTCTCTGCTGAGAGCAGGGACATCCTCAACTAGAGCAGGTTGCTCAGAGCTTTGTCAAGCCTCACCTTGAATGTCTCCAGGGATGGGGCCTCCCTGGGCAACCTGTTCCAGTGCTCCACCACTCTCGTGGTAAAGAACTTCCTCCTTATTTCTAATCTAAATCCTCTCCTTTCTAATTTAAAACATTGCCCCTTGTCCTTTCACTCCAGGCCTTTGTAAACTCCTTTCTTGTTCCTTTTGCTTCTTTCTTTCTTGTTCCATTTGTTATGCAGTTGTTTCCCAAGACTGAGATGTAAGATCAAGGTCATTCTGGAGGCCATTTGCCTACCTAGACCATAGTTATCATGAGATAATGAGGATGTATGTTGATCAGCTATGTTGCACTGATGATTGATGATATTCCTTTGGCTAAGTCTTTCAAGATTGCCTCCTCTCTGGAGCTGAAGACAGTGTATTTCAAAGCTATCACCTTTTTGAACCGAATGTAGATTTTGTGACTGTTTAGTAAAAGATCTTCAGCTACATATGAATAAAATTTACATTGTGGCATATTATGTCAGATCAAAAAGATTGTCACCTGAAAACTCATTAACAGTTTGGCTGTGTGGCTGTGTGAATGCTCCCAGGGTAGTCTAATTATCAAAGCATCAGTAACCCCAAAATAGTAAGTGACGTTTCTGGAAAAGGAAGGCCCTAATCAGGTTTGTAGTAGGGTATCAAGGATCCTTGTATTCAATCACTACATGAAATTATCATTAATTGTCATGGCTTATTTATTGTTTGTGTTCCATACCACTATTATTCCTGTGAAGCAAGCAAAGCAGCGTTACTCACCCTAAGATACAGGCCAGGCAGATGTATGGTCCCCAGGTGCAGGGGAGCTGCTTGGCACGCATGCTTAGTGGGTGTCCCTTCGGAGACAACGCGATCTCAGTGGCAGGACATGTGCAGCTCAGCTCATCCATTCCTGAGTCCAGCTTTTGTAGAGCCCCCGAGTCCTGGCACGCATGGCCAGTACATGCCAGGAGGCAGCAGCTCAATGTGGCAACCCTTTTAACTTTTCTTTCTAACTTTGGAGGACACCTGTCAATCTAGCATTTCTGATTTTCATCGACTTTAATTACATCTTGAGTTAGATGTGAAAATAATGTGCTATCATGACATGATACATCCTATCTCCCTTCAGAACTCTGACCTCATGTACCATCTTCAAGCTCTTTGTCTTTAAAACCCCATGCAAGGTATGCATTCTATGTCAGGTTTCCTCTTTAATATCTTTTTTTTAATAAATCTCAAACCATTTTAATTCCATATTTATTATTTCTCTTGTCTTTCTGTTCTCCTAAATCAAGAATTTCTCCTTTAAGTTGCTGTGATGCCTTCATATCAAGCCCTTCATGTGTGATGGGATATGCTTTTCCTAACTTGTAATGAGAAAGGAAATCTGAAGATCTAGTTTTTTTTAATCTTTTTGTTCATGCAGTCTTTTTTTTTTTTCTCCTGTTTAGTCTACTTTTCCTGGTATCTGATGCCTCCTCTTAATGTAGACGAAAGGGCTCTCTTACCTCTGTACTGCATTCTGACGTTGATGGTATAAACAAACTTGTAATTCAGTTTGTCCTTTAAATGTAGCTGTGAAACTTCTTTGTTTAACTGGCTTAGTATATTTATCCCTTTTTGATCTAAGCAACTAGGCAAATTTTGTGTGTTGCTTTGGGAAAGGGGGGGTGAGGAAATAAATATTTCTTGCAATTAATATATAAATGTAAGGTGGACCCAATATAAGAATGTTTTACTCCCAAGGAGGCTATACGGAGGCCTTATCCTTTCCAGTAAATAAATTCCAAGCAAAGATCTTAAAATTTGACTGCAGACACATGCTGCTTCTTTTGCTCAGGCCATCTCTCTTCCTGTTTTGCTTCTTATTTTGCTTGTATTTCAGTCAAGATCCTTTTTTCACATCATTCAACCTCATGAACAGCCTTGTACTTTCCTTGATTTTGACACAGTTTGTTTGAGGCTATTCTTTCCTCTCCAGTAAGGAAATTTATTGACTTGGAGCAGTCTGAAATAAACAGCATACCCAACAGTTTGACTGAAGTTAATTGAGCTTAGTATAGAATTATTTTTGCATGTTCACTCTATGCTACGAATCCTGCTTTTAAAGGAAACTGCATGAACTGCATGCAGTAGAACCAGTCTAAATGCACTTCATTGTTACATTATGTGCCTATTTATTGATAAGCTGCTAGTGGAAATGGCTATCCTCCAAGCTTTTAAACTTTAGAGAAAAGTTCAGAGGTTTTTTTCCTTCTTTTTCCTTCCTTGTTTTCATTCGTCCACACCGTGGGTGAGCTTTTTTCTTTTTTCTTTCTTTTTTTTTTTTCTTTTTAGCTAGAAAAGTCTATCCCACTGCCACGTTTGTGCTAATGCATTCCCCTTCTGGTATCTTCTATTGAGATGAAGTATCACCTTGAACATTTTGTGTTTCTGGAGGTAACACAAAACTGGAGTTCTGTCACTGTGGAAATGCATTTTCTTCTTTTTTAATCATTTGAGGTGTAATTTACAAGGTATAACGAAGGGGGAGGAAGGTGAGGTCACCCAAGCAGTCAGCTGGGGTACAGAGAATGACTGTGGATGTCAGTCTTTCTCATGGTACTGATTTTGTATAATTATGTAACATCCATAATCAATACCTTTGACACAAGGCTTAAAAAAAATAAGTGATTGATAACTTTGTATCTGCATTTTCACTTGCAATCCTCTGCTGCTTGCATATGTGAGCAAGGGAAGCCTACAAATACACACCATCCCTGGACTGGTAGCATAAATCTTTGCTGCAAAGCTTGCTCTGCTTGGATGTTATGTCAGGGTACATGCTCTTGGCCCTTTGTTAGGAGCTTTCCTTCTAATTTGTTCTAGCAGATTAGAAAATAGAAACCCAAACAAACAAAATACAATAACAAAACCAACAACCCAAAATAAACCTCCCCAACATACTAAAATATTTGTATTTGTGTACATGTGTGGGCAGGTCTTTAAGACAGAAGCTGGATGATGGCTAAATCCCTTCAGACTCTGCATAGCATTACAGCATTCAGCTCCCTTAGCTCAAAACAGGGTTTCAGGGTACATAGTTTGAAGTAAGATGTAGAAAATCTTCAGAGGATTTCAAACAAATATTTGACTTCATGTTCTAAATACTCTTGGAAGTGTGGTTGTAGTTCTTGGAGCTTTGCAGTGATGTAATGCTGTATTTTCTTAACCTGGACATAACTTGCTATTTGGTACCTTCAGCTGCTTTTTGCATACATGTAGCTTTACAAATTATTAAGCGCTGCTTTCATTTATTATTTATTTATCCACCCCCACCGTGTGTTTGAGATCTTTGACAAATCTGCTCTTACAGGAACAATTGCTATGGACAAGGAGAGTTGTTACAACAAATCTTTGATAATGTTATGTTTTACTGCATCAGAAGAATGTGAAACTTTTTTTTTAGAAAAAGCTGTAGATGATGAGAATGCTTTAAATATCAGAGAAAAAAATGCATAGTCATTTTCCAAACACTTCTCTTAGCCTCTCTTGTATTTTGTTTGGTAATGAAACTTTATATATCACTTTAGCACTGCTCTTTGTTTTCCTATAATGAGAGGTTTTATATGCTATACTTTTACAGCATTTTTATTCCTTTCTTTTTTCCCACTAAAAATACTTATTGTGTTCCTCTTGCTTAGGAGGAGATGTACTTCCTCTTCTCAGAGATGCTTTCTGTAAAAGATGTAGGCACCAGAATTTATATACTGGAGCTGATGGGCTGCAGTCTGCCCTTGTCACCCGTACTCCAGGAGGTCGGTGATTTGCACAGGGATAATTCAGAGCAGAATTAAATTAATGAACAAGGAAAATTCTTAATTCAGTTGCCCAGCACCGTAGAACTATTTGTGTGAGTGTTGGTTTTTGTTTCGTATTNTGGAGGCGACAACGTTATTTTCTTGCGCCGTCACCATTTAACGTCTGCTGCAGCTGCAGAGATTTGGGCTGAGGCTGGAGAGCAGGCGGGAGCTGGCTGCTGCAGTCCCTGGCGTTTGCCTGACAGCACTGGGAAAGTGTGCTACTGGGTCTGCTGAAAGGGGCTTTCCCCTTCGTTTTATTTTATTGCAGTCGCTTCCTGGCTCGCGGCCCAGAGAGTCAGGGGGAGTAGTACCACAGAATGAGGTGGAGTGATGCGACATAAACACATCGCTGGCTCCATCTCCTATCACGTGTTGTTCAATTGAGCATGATGCATATGCTTTGTTTCACAGAGAAAGACAGTAAAATATTATTGGTGGTATTTTTGTGGTTTTTTTATGTTTGTAGGCTCTGGTTTCCTTCAAAGGCACCCTCACAACTGGGGATCTTTGAAGAGCCAGAAAGCCACATAGATACAGGAGCTCCAATCATTGTAGTCGGTTCAGATTGCCAAAAGTCTGTCAAGTAAAAGAAGCAGCTGGAATACAAGAGGAAGGTTCTTGCACAGGCAAAACAGGGCAGCAGCAAATGGTTTCCTTTGCCAGAGGTGTTTCATAAGAATCTGTCCTAGACAGTTCAAGCTATTTGACCAGGTAAAGGGGTGAGCAAAGAAGTGGGAAGGCTTGATGGTGATGGGTGCTGCTAAGCTGTGGAAAAATACTAAGGACAAGGATCAGCTATGAAAAATAATTGAGAAGGACCTTGAAAGGTTGCCTGGGCAATGCATGGCAAATAAAATGGCAGANAGGAAAATTCTTAATTCAGTTGCCCAGCACCGTAGAACTATTTGTGTGAGTGTTGGTTTATGTTTCGTATTGTGTTGTTTTTGTTTTTTTTTTTATCCATCAATGCAAGGGAAACCCTCTCGGGGCAGAAAGACCCTCAACCGAGTTTTTTGGCTTCGTGTTCGGAAGTGAGAGATGGGGGAGATACCACCCCTCCCATGCAGGCTGAGGCTTAATTTTGCAGGAGGCCCTTTTGGGTAGGGTAGCCCGGGGGGGGGTGGG
>VWZY01006257.1:498432-549464 GCA_013399075.1 Chloroceryle aenea
CTGCAGCTGCAGAGATTTGGGCTGAGGCTGGAGAGCAGGCGGGAGCTGGCTGCTGCAGTCCCTGGCGTTTGCCTGACAGCACTGGGAAAGTGTGCTACTGGGTCTGCTGAAAGGGGCTTTCCCCTTCGTTTTATTTTATTGCAGTCGCTTCCTGGCTCGCGGTCCAGAGAGTCAGGGGGAGTAGTACCACAGAATGAGGTGGAGTGATGCGACATAAACACATCGCTGGCTCCATCTCCTATCACGTGTTGTTCAATTGAGCATGATGCATATGCTTTGTTTCACAGAGAAAGACAGTAAAATATTATTGGTGGTATTTTTGTGGTTTTTTTATGTTTGTAGGCTCTGGTTTCCTTCAAAGGCACCCTCACAACTGGGGATCTTTGAAGAGCCAGAAAGCCACATAGATATAGGAGCTCCAATCATTGTAGTCGGTTCAGATTGCCAAAAGTCTGTCAAGTAAAAGAAGCAGCTGGAATACAAGAGGAAGGTTCTTGCACAGGCAAAACAGGGCAGCAGCAAATGGTTTCCTTTGCCAGAGGTGTTTCATAAGAATCTGTCCTAGACAGTTCAAGCTATTTGACCAGGTAAAGGGGTGAGCAAAGAAGTGGGAAGGCTTGATGGTGATGGGTGCTGCTAAGCTGTGGAAAAATACTAAGGACAAGGATCAGCTATGAAAAATAATTGAGAAGGACCTTGAAAGGTTGCCTGGGCAATGCATGGCAAATAAAATGGCAGAGAGAGATGTGTGTGAACGAAGGGAACCAGCTTTCCATGTGGAAAATGTGCTGTGAGCTCACTGTTAAGTGCCTGGGAGAGAGATCTTGGTGTTAGGACATAAATGAAGTTTTCACTGGACTGGACTGTGCCACTTTTTGTAGGGCCTCCTGGTGCTGACAGTGGCCTAAAGGAGATTCCTAGGGAAGAGAGAGGAGGAGGATTAGAGCAAGTGTGTAGAAATTCTTTCTACTGCTGTTGTCCCAGCATCCAAGAATTTACCATTCAAGGTCTTCCCTCATGAGAAGTTTACACTTGCAGGTTTTTTGGTGCCTTTAGCCAAGGCGTAAGGAGTAGCATTTGTGATGTGGTCAGAGTGGGAAGTTAGATTTAGACATAGGCATTTTTGTAACCTGTGTAAACGCAAGAAAGGATAGGAAGAAGGTAGAGCAATCCTAACTGTTGCATGGACAATATACACTTCTTGGCTAAAGAAATCAAGGAAACTCTTAAACTGTCAGCTGTTTCCTTACAGTTACTCATTCACCAATGTACTTTGATGCAATCATCTTGCTATTCACAGTTATGAACCAAAGATTTTATGAGAGGAAAGTAGGAACCTCCACAGATGAAGTAATATGTTGCTCTTAAAGTGTTTTTGAGGAACTCTTTGACACATCTGAATATATTCTGACGAGATTTTGAAGTTTGAGCATGTTTTCAGGTATTTGGAGAACCAAAAATAGGCAAGTCTAGTCCTAGCATCTCTTATGCTGGAAAGGCATAATATTAGAATATTTCAGGCTTGGTTTTTAATACCACGTTGAGGCATCTTTGGTAATGGATGAACTGATACTTTGTGGCCTGTAAACTTACTGAAAATATGCCTAGGTTTCCTGATTTACTAGTATCTCAGTTCACTTAAAACAGCCAGAGTTCATTGTTTGGCAAAGGCCATCGTTTGCTTGGCACTGTATCTGTAACTGCTGTTTATGCAGAGAGATGCCTGAGAAAATGGGTTCCATGTTAATGATTGAACAGAAGCACAGTTAAATAACTGCTGTGTGGACCATTACTGGTTTGGTCCTTTGCTCTGTTTCTGTAGTAGTGAGGTGCTGTTGCATTTGTGCATGCTTCATGCAAACCTTAAGGTGCAAAACTGAGGGAGAATGCCTGTGGAGTAAAATAAATTTCAAATTATGTGTACATTTTTCTATTAAAAAAAAAGTAAGGTAAATAACAGTTTTAAAATAATGTGGTTTGCTTCAGGCAGATTTTTGTGTTGGAAAGGATTGAAAAATTTAAGAGAGTTTGTCATCTTTCTTCATTCTGCAGTGGAAGTGGGAGTTAACCTTATTTAATGTTATGGAATGATGTGTTTCTGTATTTCTAGGAAGGGGCTGTCCAGAGCTTCCACAAATCAGTGTTTTTCTGCAAAAAGTGGAGTGTCTCTTCCAGCAGTTTTTGAGAGAAATGTGCAGGAAGCCATTGACAACTACACTTGGTATGCATTCACTTCTGAAATGGTACTTCATTAATGAACTCTTGGCTTAAAGCATTATTTCAAGATTGGTATTAATTTTCACTAGTCATGCTTCAGTCATTCAAGCGAAGGATGACTATTAAGTAAGGAATTTAGGGATTATTTGAATTTGCAGCAAGCCAGCACTTTAATCAGCGAAGATGACTATGTTCAGATTTCTATATAGGTTAGTTTAATTTATCATTACTTTTATTTTTGATAAATTGATACATTTTGATAATTTACTATTTATAAAATAAGAAAATATGTCTATGACCTTTCCTTTCTGTGATTTACACACTACTTTTGTGTTATATTTGTTGCTTGGAATATATTGCTTTGTTTTTTTTCCTTCTGCCAGCTGAGTAATTCCTCTCTGCCAAGGAATGTGCAGATTGCACATAACACAGGATATAAATTGATCTAAACAATTGATGAGAAGGTTTGAAGTTTACTTCTGGTTTGTGTTATGAGTTGGCATATTTTTAAAGCATAGTGAAGGGCACTGATTTAGCTTGGAAGGGAAGTCAGACTTCATGGTTAAACATAAATAATGCTCCCCAGTGTTACAGGTCAGTTAACTTTCAAGAAGTTTCATTCCAGTTGGCACTGGTGAGAATTGCTTGTCCTGTATGTCTGACTGCCCTGGTTTTCAATGCATCCCAGAGTGGGTGGTAGCTGGCAGGGACCAGCTAAAGCTTTCTGAGAGCTGGAATACCAGAGTTCAAGATTTAAAGTACAGCAGGTTTAACAGCATAAAAGACATTACCTACAGAGATGTAACTCAATGCTGTTCGAAACATTTATAGAGATGTTATGCTCAGTTCTGCATAATTTGCTTATGATAGCTTCTAACAGGCTTATAGAAGGTTTATGTTATCATTAATGTATACTTTCCATGTGCCCATTAGCTAAATTGGAGGAAACAGAATAATTATTAGAGGTGAAAATTCTTGGGGGGGTGTGTGTGTGTAAACACATGGATATATACCATATATATAATACCCTTACAGTGGCAGTGATAATGTACATATGAAAGTGCAACACTGCTGGAGGAATTGCCTTTAAGACAGTAAATAGGTACAAATAGGAGCGTGCATTTATTGCACAGTACTGAAAAGCATACATTTGCAACTCGTCACATTGACTCCAACAGCACGTCTTGAATCCAACAGGATTATGTATCACTGTTCATTTACCTGATCAATTGTGTTATTTTTAAAATGTTTATACAGAATACCACCGTGTTCTTCATTTTAATCTGTCGTCTTCTCGCAGTGAAGCCCTTTCATCACTTTCATCTAGTGGCCGTACAACACCCACGGAGCTGAATAATTCTTGGTCTGGAATAAACAGCTATACTACTGGTTTGTCTACTGAAAGAAGCTCAGTTTACTCCTGGAGGGATGATGTATGTCACAGAAACTTTTACAGTACACTTTATCTAAATATTGTGGAATAATTTTTATATAAAATGGACATGCAGTACATGTCCTGTAGGAGAAATTAACCACTTTCATTCATTATAGGCTAATGAGTAAGTATATTAATTGAACATCCAAAAAATAGCCGCAAGTTGGTATCAATGCAGTTGACAAAGAAAAATGGAGTAAGAATATGAAACAATGAAATTTGGGGAAAACAAACCTGTCTTATCAAAGAAGGTAGGATTAGATTTCTGAGTCCAAGAGAATGATAAAATATGTTTCCAAATACTGCGTAATGCAGGTAATGTCTGATATAGAACTATTCTCAAAGTTTTGAGTCAAAGTACCATAATTAGCATGCATGTAAATGTCCCAGTCTGAGTCAATATTTAGCTCTTGCCTAAGGACAGTTCTGTTTCATAGAGGATGCAGAGAGAGGTAAGCCTGTTAGGGGGCTGACCTCTGAACAGGCAGGCAGCATTGAATAAATCCCAAAACATTGCAGGCACGTCCATTTTCATTTTAAAAAGCTGTCGATGCTCCTAGGGTAATTCTACCATATCTTTCCTAACCTTTATGGTGCTGACCCTATCTGTTGCTGCCAGTGCTCCAGGAGAAACCCTGGTGCTGGATCATACAGTAACCTGGGTGAGAGTTTCCCTTCCTTTTCAATGTGATCCCTTCTGTAGCATGAAGTGGTTTGGACACTCAGCTGGAAGTGAGCAGATATAATTTGGGCCCTGAGTGTTATCACTTCTTTCTGTGCTTCGAAGTGTCTAATGTAAGTGGCCAAATACCATTATGAACACTCAGCCAAGTGCTTGTTTCCAACATCACTGGATGAAGTCAGGGTCTTCCCTGCTGCTTTCATATGCTCCCGTGCTCACCTTTTTCTGTTTGTGCTGAGTTGCAGCTTCAGTGGTGAGGTGTAGAAGGCCGTTTTGTCACACTGACAAATGTTTCCTAACCTCTAGTCTTAGCTGTTTTACTACCTGGAAAAGAAAAGGGCTGCTCATTATAAAGCAGGGAGCTTTGGTACTGTGGGTCACAGAGGTGGAGTGGGCATGCCTCGCATTGGGGTAGGGATGTAGGCAGCAGTCCAGGTACCTTACAGCTGTTGTTTTCTGTTGCCTAATTGTAGGCAGCTAGTTTGTTTTTGCTAAATCACCTTGTTCAGGTGATTTGCCCGATTTTATTCAACTACCTGGACTATTGATTTGTTTTTTGTTTTTCTTTTTGTCTCGGAAGAGGTAATCTGTAGATCCATTTTGAGATGCTTGTCCATATCTGTCCCAGTTGTCCTGTTCTTTAAATACTGTTGCTTTTAATATAAATATCTACGCATATTTACTAACAACAGTTACTTTTGTAATATGTAGGAATTTGATAAAGCTAACACACAGAGAGTGCATCAGTTGTTTTGGGAGATTGATGAAATGCTGTTTGAAGGAAAAGTGACTTCCCAAACTCAAAGCTTGCAGGTAGAATGTGCAGACTGGGTTGAACAATTTCCTCATATGAGGTAAGGAAATTTCTTTATGGTGCTGGTTTTAACCTGTTATCACTCTAAATTCTTGGGGTGCCCTCACACAAACTTCTCTTGATGGTATTGTATCAGTAACACTTATATTCAAATCTAAATCTCTGGGACTAAGCAGGACATCTAGGTGGTGGTGGTGCTCTAGCAGCTAATGAACTATTTTGCTTCATATAATGACTGGAGATAAAGATTATTATTTTATTATTATTATTTTAGAAAAACATGAGAAAATAATGTACCATTTTCATAATGACATGAGATTTTCTAATTTAAGAATGTCTTATGAAGAAACATTTATTTTTACTGTAAGCAAAGACATACCATGAAATTCCAAGAAATGTTTATTCTTTTATTGATTCTCCTAAAAATAAATAAAAAAGGTATCCACATGCTTCATATGTACTGCACAGGCGTAATGTCTTCCTAGGCTTCCTTGTCTTCCTAAATCAATGTAAAATGATGTGTCCTATTAATGTGGCAATAACTAGTTGAACAGATAAGAGGACTCAGACATGACCAATGAGAATTGCCTTGCATAGATGTGCAAAATGTCCAGGCAGCCTGATGACTGCTGCTTATAACACAGGGAACAGAAGTCAGTGTTGCAATGTGTTGTACTGTCCTGCCTACGTAAGCGATGGCATGTCATTCGTAGGGAGATACAGCGACTATAAGCTCGTCTAAGCACAGACCTACACGTGTCTATCTTATAGTCAGATGGTTTGTTAACACCATTAAAAAGAATGCTGTCAATAACTGGTATGCTTTCAGTGCTTTTAGGTAATTTGCAGATGCTTGTTGCTAGTAAATATAAACTAAAATCAACTAACAAAGCTTGTCACATGTTGTCAGGACCAAGAGAATTATTAAATAAATGCAAGGCAGATTTCACTAGAATATTTTACCTGTTTTAGATACTGTAAAGAAGCTGCTAAAATGGAGACAGGTTTTTGTGCTGTGTAACTAACTCAAAATACTAAGTTGTTTCACTATATTTTCAGCATACCTTCACTAAGGTGGAGGGTTTATTTAAGTAAGTGACTCCTTCAAATTAGAGGTTTTTTGATTCAAGTCTACTGCTGGCAATAGCAATCAAGTCCATAAGGATTAAAAGTGAACTGAAAAAAAATCTGTGAGCTCTGTCATTTTGTACTAAGGAAAGTGGTATATCCTGTGGTTTAAAAAGGGAAAAAAAAAAAAAATCATTAAACTTAAACTTTAAAACTCAGAACAGCTTTTGGGTTACCAGGTTTATTTCTAAGAGTTGTGCTTCAAAGAGCTCACTGGCTGTCTTTTTTTTTTTAATTTGTAAAAAAGCCACGATGACTTATGAATGCTTAGGTCAGCCTGGGGGCATAAGTATACCCGAAAACTGTCACCAATGAGAAAGATCAGATTTATTTAGAGAGCAAGGTTTTTGTTCTTGGCTTACAAATTAGAAAGTAAAAAAGACTTGCTTAGACCTTCATGTGGCATTAAGTGCTGTTCTGTAAAAGGCAGTCTCGAGAAAATGTGTTCAGGTGAGTCTGAAGAGTGCTGCTTGCACTACAGATGTGACTGGTTAATTCTTGCAAGATCCCTTGTGAAAACAGTTCATTAAGCAGTGATTATTAACTAACGATATTGTGCTCAGAGATTACTTCAATGTACACAAAATTAGTCCACAAAATAGAGTTAATTTTACCTTTTCTCTCTGTACTTCATGCATTTTGGAGTTTGTACATTTTCTGAATATTAATTCTAGACTTTACCCATGTAAATATGTTGGATTAGGGCTTCTGCTTGCATTGATGGCTACTGGAATTGGATAAGTGAAGTCATAGTAGCTTTTATTTATGTTCTGCATCCATTTTTAAACATTCTTAGGAAGCTTTGATAATAAAGGAAGTGTGTTTACTGGCCTTTAGAACAATCTTAACAAGTTCGATTTTTTTTTCTCTTAAAATTAGTAAGCCAGAATCTCATCTTCTGTACACCAGCTTAGCCTTTAATAACTCAAATACTAGGCAGTGTTAATGTATTACACAAAGCCTTGGCCCCTCCATAAATTGCTTTCTCAAAGCAGATGTAAGGTGTCCTTTTGTGTTGCCTGCTGTTTGCAGGTGTTCGTGTTCTTGCTATTTGCATACAGAGTAAGTTTCCAAGATACTGCTCACTCTCTCCATTTCATCTAGGGTTCTAGGAAAGCAGCTCCTCTTGCCAAAGGATGAAGGCTTTCAGCATTTTCAGAGCAGAAGCAATACCTGTGTGGATACTGAGTGTTTACCTGGCCTCCGTGAATGTGCTAGTAATATAAAAGAGTATGTTAATTTTTTAAAGTTTTCTTTTTGGTCTTCCGTCTTCAGAAATATGTACACTTATTACTGGAATGTTTCATAACACAAGTATAATTAAATATGTACTTTGAATATTTAATTCAATTTTTTGTCATTTTTTTTTTTCAGGCTCTGCATTTCAGGCTCTAAACTGATCCCAACGTCATCTCCAATACATAAATCACTAGATTCAAGTTCCACTAGGATTTCTGCCTCTGAGTCATCCATGTATTCATTCCTGGAAGAAGAAATCTATGATGTGGATGGAAAAATAGAAGAATATCTTGCCTTTGACAACAAGGAGCCGTAAATAACAGATATATGTATTTTTGAAGAATTTAATGAAAAAAATTATTGAACTCAGGGTTCATAAATTGTGTTTCTTTTCTGTAAATTAGAGTTCCCTTTGTCCCTGTGTTCAGTAGCGCAGTGATCAGAGCACTCACTGGGCATGTGGAAGTTTAGGTATGTTTGTCTTCATAGTGGCTCAAAACTTGCATTCCACCCTTGTTGGAGGAATGTGTATCAACCACTAGTTGTTTTGAGGTGTTTTGTGTGTGGAGAGTCAATAAAATAAAAGCTTAATTTTGAGACAGAGAGTAGAATGAAGGAATCGCTTCTCCCCAAGTGAGTGCCTTGACCACCAGGTGGTTTAGGGTCACTATGTGTTCTCCTTGTCAGCCCTAATGAGTCTTAAATGCTTTCTGCCCAGTGTATAATAGCTTTGTGAGGAGGGTGCAGGTCACAACCTGCATTTAGAGCACCTTTGTGAGTGATGGGAGTCATGCAACTGTCTTCTTGACAGTGCAACCTAGGCTTCTTGTGAGCTAGTTGAAAGTTCCAGCAGCTAGGCTTCTGGGTGGATAAAAGACAATAACATGCTTTTTTCCTAAAAGAGGGGGAAACTTCGGTAGGACTAGTGGGGGACAAAGCATAGTTTTTTGTGCACTTAGAGGAAACAGACAAAAAGCTCTTCTCAAAAACTGAGGAACCTGATTGAGGAACTGAGGAACCCTTTCAGTCTTTTTTTACAAGAGAGGGCCTGGGTGGCTGCCTCTTTCAGAAGGGTTTGGATTTAAGAATCCTCTTGGGATTCTATTCCCTTCATTTTAAGGAAATTTAATTTGAGAGACTTGTCTGAAGGTGCATTTCTCTCCTTTGTGCCTCCTTGACATGTTGTTTCTTGTTTTCCTCAATTCTGAACTATCTTGTTTTCCAAAACCAAAACATTAGGAGTTACAAAGCCTGATAAAAAAATTGGTTGGTCATTTTGTGAGTTGGATTGTTTAGCCATGTGTCAGTTAAAGTTAAGAAGCTTGCGGTCCAGTTTGATGAAGAAGTGACTGAGAAGAGAAAGGGTAGATAGTAGAAAAAAAACCCCAAACGACATAAAAAAAATTGCGTTTCCTTTGAAAGGCATAAGACAGCATTGAAAAATGAAAAAAAGATAAAACTTTCTTCCTGCAATGTGTATTAGAAGACCATGTTTGGAAATGTTGCTATTTTATTCTTTCCAAGGGAAGGATGGAGAAAGGGCAAAAATTAAAAAGATAACTGTCCACACAGTAATGGCAAGGAAGGTGAGCATAAGGCTATGGGCTCTGCTATTCTTGTCAGGCTGCAGAAGTCCTTTGAAGCTGTTTGTCTGATCAGTGGTCGAGTTGTGCAGATGCAGGTACACAGGGTGTGATAAAAAAGAAATGTTCTGTGTGACAGTCCTCCTGCCAAATGCAACAGACATGGGTTCCCTTACGGTAAAAAGCACAGGATTTAGCCTCAAATGACTAAGTACTACATATAAAGCTGTTCCTTCTAGAGCTGCAGATCTTTCTGTTGTAATGCTCTGTATGGATTTTTTTTTTTTTCATTTTTCACCTGCAAGAAAAAGAAATCATTAGATATATTCAATTGGTTCTGTTCCCATATATATATACTCTGTGCATTTGAATTTTTCGTGATTTACATCTGGCTGGCTTTTCTTTCATATATATGTTTCTATTCATTCAATGTATTAGAGGGAAGGGAAAGACCATCAAAACCCATGAGAATTCATTTGAATTTGCTTCCTTTATTAGTGATGATGAGAACTGGGAACAAATGAAAATGTGTATTGCTGAGAAGAGGAGTAAGCGTGGCATTCCCCCTGTTTCTCCCAATGCCTGTATCAAAGATGCTGTGGCTTCTGAAGTATTTGATCTTATCTGGAATAATGTAATTGTAATGTTGGAGGAACTGATTAAAAAACAATGGGAAACTAGTATCACAGGTATTTGGTATTTTCAGAAAAGTGATTTTTAGAGATATATATATATTTATTTTATCCCCCCTTAAAATGACCAGATTACCCAAGCTTTATTTAAGATAACCATGTTGGTAGTACAGCACTACAAAATATGTAATACCTTGCCTTAAGCGTTTGCTCACACATACCTAAGATAAGGTGATCAGGTTTAAAAAAAAAATAAATTTAGTCACTGCATTGGATACAAATTGATGATGTTAGCAGAGGTTCACTGATGATGTTATCTGAATCTGGATCTAGGATTCAGAGTCTCCTAGTCCTCATCATTTGAGCTTTGTTAATAAAAGAACCCTTAGGTAGTTGGAGTGTTAAAGGGAGATACAGTGTCTTGCTGATGGTGCAGGTGTTTGTGAGTTTACTATAGGGTGAAGAAACATCAATACATGTAACTTTTAATGTTTCATATTCTAAGAGACTATAGTGAGGAGAAAAAGTTAGGAAAATTATCTAGAAGTGAAATTTTAGTGTGCATGTGTTGTCTTTGGAGACTGAGGGAAATTTCAGTTCTTCTTTCAATGTATTTTGAAAAGACAGTAACAGAAGAATACATGGGTGTGGATTTTGGAAATTACCTCGTATGTATGGTACACTCAACATCAAGTGTAAGTCTACTATAAAGTAAGAAATGGCACAATTGCATGGAATACTTGCAGCATCAGACCTTAATATTTCAGGTGTCCTTGAAATATAAAAGGGCTTTTCATACCACAGGTGGATTGTTTAGCTCAATATTTTAGTTTGGGGAGGATAGCTTGGCAGTTTTAAGATAGGCATGCCCTTTTACCTTTATGAAGGACATAAACTTATGACAAATAGATAGCTAACCAAAGTATTTCAGCTAGGAATGTAAAAGAATTGGGGTTTAGAATAGAAGTAAGGTGGTAGTATATACTCAAAATGAAATGGTATGTAGCTGCTGTCAGACACGGATAAGATCAATAGACTTTTTTGATATCTTTTTATATTCTTTTTTTTTTTTTTTAAATTGGGTTTTTAAAACTAATGTTACAATAGTTTTAGTATTTTTTTTCTTAAACACACCCCCTCCCATCACCCTCCAACTCTACTTGTGTAGATCAACTTGTTCATCAATGTCAGAAAAAGCATATACAAATGGTTATGCTTTCAGTAAAATATAATTTATGGTAGATTTTTAGATATCATGGAAACTTAAAACTCTATGAAAGTCCTTATTTACTGTGAAATGTAATATTATTTGAATACCAACAAAGGATGGTTGAGAAACTTGCAGAGTGTATCTTATTCACTTTTGTTTTGTTTTTTTTCTGCTGTGTAGATTGTAACAAACAGGTGGAAAAAATGAAAGCCCTTACAGCAAAACTGCCCCATTTGCCAGTCATTCGTCTTGCAGCAGATACTGGGAGCGTTCCTCTTTCCAGAGGCTCTGAAGCACGAAGTGTATCTTTTGGTTCTCATTTTGTTTCTTTGCAGGTAAAAATAACTTTCTGTTAAATGATGTTCTTTATTTTGCTAACCATGGACATATTGCTGGATGAGGCTGTTTGTGGTTTTTTGGTTTTGTTTTGTGGGTTTGTCAGTTGGGGTGTTTTTGTGTGTGTGTGTGGTGGGGTGATTGTGTGTGGGTTTTTGTTTTTTTTTTTTCATTTCTTGTTTACTATCACTTGTTCTTCTTTTGTAGTTCTAAAAGGTGACGTTTACCACTAAGATACTACTGAAGCTGGTTTGCAAAAAAGCACTTGTTAGACTGTATTCTGTGCTTAGAAAATAATTATGCTTTTATTGTGGTCTAATCATTTCCTCTTGGTAGAATTAAGAAAACAAATCAGGCTTTTCCAAGACTGCAGAGATGTGAAGTTGCAATTTGATGTGATTTACTCGCAACCCTATGTGTTTCAGGCTCTATTTCTTCTTCATTTCCCTTTCCTCTAGTTAAAGGGGACTGTGCAGTACATCCACCAGCATGCTGACACTAGGTCTTACCCATCTCTTTGGAAGTTCATGTTTGTATTGAGAAAACGTCCTTTTTTGTCCTGCTTACTGCTGTTTGCTGTCTTCTGTTTTGCACATATTTTTCTTTTCCAGCCTCTGTTGTTGTTGGGTTTTTTTGCTTGTTTTCTTGTTTGTTTTTCTTGTTTCCTATCCCGTCTCTCTTTTCAGTTCAAGTGACTTTCTTTTCTTCCATCTATGCTTTTCCCATGCTTGTTAGGTAGTGAGCTAAAAAACATGGAAGAGATAGCACAGCAGTCTGGGTGCTTCATGTTGATGTACTTGGTTCTGTAGTGGTCACAGCAGCCAGCAGCAGTGAAATGCTTCATTAGATAAGTAATGCCCAGGCTCTGTGCCTTTGGGCTGGACTGTGCTGAGGGAAAATGGAAACTTTGGAGAATTGAACTCCAGCTTCAGCTGAAACTTGCATTGTAAATTGAGTGGCAATTCAGTAACTAAAGTACTCAAGCTCTGTTTGTAAGATTTTGTTTAAAATAAGCCAAACAATTTGCCCAATCTACTGCTGAGAGTTCTACTGAATCACCTTAACAACAACTTTTTTAAGAAACAATTAGAATATCTCCTAGATACATGCTTTCTGATGTCTTCCTTCAAAAAAAAAAAAGTAAAGGTTAATGTGTATTTGTTGCTTTTACTAGGTTCATCGTTTTGCTGGCAACTTCTGTAGTGATTTGAATGGTGTGATGACAATTCAAGCAAAACCTCTCCAGCAGAGGCACATTACCACAGTAGAAAAAATACAGTAGGTGTTGGTATTAATGTTTTCAACATGATATAATTCATACTATATAAAAGACCTTTTGCAATCATGAAAAGGCAACAGAAGCACAGTCATCTCCTTTGTGCGTGTCACTGGTGTGACAATTATCTGTAGAGGTTGCAATGATACTCTGTTAAGAAATCCTTTTTTTTTTTTTTTTTTTTTTTTTTTTTTTTTTTCCCCTTAATCCTCATTCCCTGTCTCATTCTCCTTTCTCTTTCCCTAGGAATGAGCAAAAAGACAAACAGCATAGCATTGACTCCAGTGCTGCAAATTCAGTGCATACTAGGTTGGGGAGAATTTCTGATAACAGTGTTCTCTTATCATCTCGGGTACTGCTGGCATCATCTAGGAAGCTACCAAGCCATCGTAGGTTGCCTTCTCTCACTTCTGACCAACTCTCCTCAAAAGCTCCTAATATGTACAATGATGAAATCCTTAGGGGGACTAAATTGTGAGTTTTTTCATTTTATTCTTTGCTTTCCTCAGTAATTTACTGAAATTTCAGCAGTGAAGGATTTTGCAAAATACTTGAGAACTAACCTGAGTTTTATTATTGATTCTAGAATTCAGAGAGAAAAAGAAAGCAAGTAGAACCATGTTTTTTGAGGAGAGGCATTTCTTATATTTTATCTGTTGCTATATTATGTGCTATATTATTTTCTGTAGCTGGGCTCTATAAAGAAATGTATTTAATCATTTCATATTATTTCAGTGAAGAAGTCTTTAATATGAGTTTTCCTAAAAGAGGAACCTTTAATATTCTGCAGGGGTGCCAGCTCAGATCATTTATCTCGTGCATCTACAGCCCAGAACAAGTTACCACCAATAAACTCGGAGGCTGTTGAACACTACTTTTCAGTACCTCGACTGCAACAGAGCTCTGTAAGTTGTGTTCGGTTTCGTACTGGTGAAGGACTTCAGGCTATTTAGAAAGAAATTGCTCTGTGTCAGTGGTTGAAATTAACAATTTGACAGTTTGTGTCTGTATTTAATAAGTAGCTTTAACATGCTAATGTGCGTTACATTGGGGTAAGATTAGAGTGCAAGAGAAGCCAGTTTAAAACCTAAAGTCACAAACCAGATCATAGTGGAGAGGCTTTTCTCTGACAATAGAGAAAATTTGTAGACTAATATTAGGGAACAGTCTCAAATCTGTTTGAAAAACAAGAGTACGCTTAAATTACTTTAAGTTGGTTAGTGAAAAAATTTTTATTTTCTCAGAGTTTTGTGTGTGGTTTTTGTTTCTTTGGGGTGTTTTTTGGGGTGTTTTTGTTTTTGTTTTTGTTTTTTGTGGCATTGGAAAATTATTATTCATTTACTACATTCTCTTACTGCTCTCTTAATTCTGTCAGCATCGAGGACGATGTGCTCAGAGTAGAGTGTCAAGTGCAGTGCCTGGTAGTACAGAGCAACGGCCACTCAGAGAAAGAACTGTTATTTTTGATCGATTTTCAAGACCCAACACAACTCATACATTCAGGGTATGTTATGATGTAAGTAGACAAAGCAAAGGGAAGCTTCCATTCATGCCCACTGTGGTCTACAGAAGGTCTCATTTACTGTGTTTCTCCTGATCTCTGATGTACAGGGATTCCTGCTACCCGTAGAGAGGAGGATGGTAAAAGGTTTTGGGAGGGTGAGGGACCTTGGAAAGCAGAACTAGTGTCTGAGGAAGAGATTTTTTTTCAAGTCTAATGTGTCAAATGTTTCCTTCGAAGGTGCCTGTGCAGTCAGTGTTCAGTTTTAGTCCTGACTGCATCTTTGCAGCTTGGTAGGATTCACTCTACTGGACTAGGTGATAAAAACTGTAATCAAAACCATTTCATTAGATCAGCATACCATACTACCTAAGAGTATGTCTTTACTTTACAGACAGACACACCTCAGAAGAGATCGCTGACTCCCATGGATTTTGCTAACCACAGAGGGACAGCTCGAGGATTTTTAATTGGTAGGCAAAGTAAGAATCACTTGGAAGGCAAAAGGCCAACAAAACCAATTAACCCGCAGTACAGTTGAGAAGTGCTCAGGGAGAGCCACTGTGGAATAAAAGAACAACAGGTGAATTTAGCAAGATGTTTTGAAGATTCTTCTCACTGGTATGAGAGCCTTAAGTCTGACTATTGGGAAACCTGCAAAGATTCTTTTGATTGTTGTGATGTGGAAAGAAAAGGAATCACCCTCATCTTAATTATTTGTATTTTTTAATAAAGATTGTTTTAGCAGATTTATAATTATGACAAGAGTATGTAGTGCACTGGCTAGATGTTTTGCAGCCTGCTAGAGTAGCAACACAAGTATATGTTTGTGAACTGTTTCAAGACACAAATTTTATTTTAGTCCCAAATATAAATTTAATAAATGGTAAACTTTAAATGTGGGGAAAAAAAAGAAGATTGTAACTGTGCATTTTTAACATAAGTATAATGATCTCTTAATTAATGAAAATAAAATAGTCTTTTGCAACTATTTCTTCCATTTGTAAGACCAAAAAAGAGAGCAGCCCTGGCTTGCTTAGTTCCATTGTTACAATAAAGCTGACTAGCTAGTTCCTGAGGTGTTTGATTGCTTGTATCTAACCTTTATTTGTCTGCAAGTTCCTTGAGTTTAAATATTTATATAATTGACATAGTAATTAAAAGGTGATGTAAGAAAAAGGGCAGTTTAGCAAACACTGATCTGAGCAGGCTGATGGAAGTAACTCATACATAATACTGGATTCTACTGCAATTAACAAAGCTTTATTTTTTCTAGGTTCACAGCATTACCACAGATCCTTTCAGAGAAATCCTCCAACCTCAAGGAAGAGATTTCAGATTGCTTCTTAACCCAGTTTAGGAAGAAACAGAAACCTCCTGCACTGATGGAAGACTGAAGCACTGAATTTGCCAGCTAGTATCTCCTGTAGGAGGACATAACACAGTTTGCTGGTTTCTGCTAAACCTTGCAATCCTCAGGATGCCTGCATTGCCTTCTTCTAAAGTTGTCTGACCAGAGATTAAAAATTAGAGCAAAATTAAATAAATGGTTGAGGTGTCTGCTCCATTTGCAGAGCCAAGGTGCTGCTGCACTTTTATCTCAGGCTTTCCTCCTTTATATGCTATTCCTTAAGGAATTGTTACTCCACCTACTGAAGAAGATACATTACATTTAGAGCATGAAGTTCTGTTTCCACTTTTTCTTATGTTCTCAGTGTTAGAGATGCTCTAGTCTATCCAAACATCAGTCATATATAAAATTTGTACTCTTACACAGGAGTTTCTGGTATCTCCTCTGTTTTAACTGCTGTTTTAACATTTCTCCATTTTTTTAGTCTGTCTGCTTATTGTAGTCTCTTGTAAATACTGTCTGTCCCTACGTACTTTCGAGATGGAATTCATTCATTGCTTCTACTTACACTGTTCACCAGTGACTGTGGAAACTGCTGGGATAAACTTTGTTTACAGGAAGCAATGTTTTCCCTGCTGGTCCAAACATGTGGATAGATGCTGAGCAATGCTTGGTAAGGCTGTTCCCACTTCTTGAGATTTCTTATAAATTATTGCCTGATATTGTACAAATTCATAATGTTTTGAAATACCTGAGACTTCAAAGCTTTAACATGAGAAGATGCATTTAAGTGTTGAAAGGATTATTTTGTACCTCTTTGTGTAGACCCAAATGGGGAGATCAAAGAGGAGGCTGGACAGAACGCGATCACAGAGACCACAGCCCTGATCGGGTCCGTGGCTGTTTGTACTGTGTGCATTCACAGTCAGGGACTCGTCCTTCCTTCAGAGCCAGCAGTTTAAATGGATGTGGTTGAAGAGCTGTTGAAGGTGAAAGGGAGGAGGAGACAAACTTTGCCCAAATTGTGCAATTAAGAATAGAATCAGTATCTTCTACTTGGGAACTAATAACAGTTCTCCTCGCTTGTTTTTTATGAATGTTCAAGGATTGGTAATCCAAGGCAAAGCATTTGCAATGTATATTTTATATCTGTACTGTTAAACAAATTTCTGGGGTGTTTTTTTTTGTAAGTGATCATCAAGCACTGCATTCTTTTGAGTAAATCAAAGCATTTGTAAATTACTTTCCTGGATTAATATTTTTTTCTTTGGCTACAGTAAGTTTATCATCGTTAATATAATGGTACAATATCTGAGAAAGCATAGTGCTTTAGCTGTGGAAGGTCAATTTCATGCAGTTGTAGGTCAGTTTGATGCAGTTTATTCAGAAATCTTGGGTCAAAAATGACATAATATTCAAAATTCACATTTAAGTTGTTTTTGGTGATGTGTCCAAAATACACTTTTGCTCCTTCCTGTACTCTATAGGTATTGACAAGAATGCAGAGAAATGATGGTAGAATGTGTCCCTTACCATCTTGTGGTGCTTCATGACAGCCCAGATCTTACACTGTGAACTAAATGAAAGATGATTATGCACTGTGTTTGTTCTGTAAAGTCAGAATGTGACCACACAGTGAAGAAAGAGTCTTTAGTTTGTTGTCTGTCAGTCTGTGAAGTACAGGCTGTAGAGCTATGATTCTATGGTATACAGGCACATGAAATGTGGACAGTGAATTTCCTAGAGCAAATGTTGGACACCAAGTCTTCCATGTTACAAGAGTGCAGATGGGCAGATTTGCAGTTCTTCCTGATCTTAAACTGCCCTCTTATTCATGTTCCATGACCTCTAGCTTGCTTCATGTGATGCATAGCATGCTGCTAGATACTTGCTTTAAACATGCTGGAGTTTAGCAAGGATCTTGACAAACCACGGAACAGCGGGACAGAATTTTCAGCTGTGAGCTTGGGGGGGGTTGTGGATGTTCTGTGTGGGAGTACACTTTTTCCTTGACACACAGCTGAATAAAAATAGCAGTGTCATGCTTTGGTAACTGCATAGCGTTAATGTCTATTGGTTATGACAACATAATTGGTACATTATCAGAATTGCTTTACAACAGTAGTCTGTATTCTGGGGGATGGCTGGTGGCCTCCTTTGTTGCAAGGCACGTTATTATCCTGTCATAGAAGATTGTGCTTTCTTAGAGAGGAGGCAAACTTTTCTGTTCTCTTGAGGATAATTCATTCATGCAAAATTTCATGTAGCGAAGGAGCCCAAAAAATGGCAAAAGAACAGCTGTTGCTGTACAGTGAACACCAGGATGCAGAAACGAATAGTATACTTGATTGAAGTGATCACTGCAGCAATCAGTCTGTCTCAGAAAAAGATAATTGTGGTTTCTGTCTCTCAAATGCAGAGAGACAAATGTTAATCTTCTTTACCCGTATGAAGAAAGAAAATCCACAAAAGGATTTGAAGCTGTTGTCTTCCTCATGCTTTGGGCTTTGAAGCCTAGGCTTTTCCACTACAGTGACATGATGTTCAGCAGCAGACTCTAAAATTTCTGTCTGAGGATTAGGGGAGATCTCTGAGCTATTCAGCACTGATGTCTTTTCAAGCGGAGATGTACTGTGTTACTCTTTCTTTGTGCGGCTGGTGTCTGTGGTGGACTGCAAATTGAGATTTTGTTCTTTTTCAGTGCAAGTAACTTTCTCTATAGACAGCTTGATCACATATGTTGAGAAAGAGGTAAACTCTTCCTAAAAAGAAAAAAAGCATTTCTAAATGCATATTATTTCTAGTGACTGAAAAGTTAGCAATGAGATAATCTTGCTTACTGTGGATGCTGTGTGTTTTGCAAGGGATGGCAAAAATGTCAGTCATGACTTGGCTGGAGCAAAGGACTGGTGTAACAAGCACACCACTATTCTTCAAAATGTGTTGTGTACTTCTCTTTTGCCCTTCTGTCGTATCAGATCCATTTTTCCCCTTACTTTGCGTTGGGTTTTTGTTCCTGCTGGTAACGATGACTTCATTGATTATCAAAGAATCCAGACCTGCATTTCAGCAGAAGCCTGCGTTGTCATTGTGCCTGTGGGCTGACACAGGACACATGCCTGCTGTCAGCATGGGCAGATAAGCTTCTGCTTAGGTGAGAGGCTGAGCAAAAGTAGATTTGCACTGTTACATGCATTTGTAAAAGCAAAGATTTACTAACCAGTGGAGTGCCTGCTGAAATCCAACACTGAGCAAGTAGCTCCCTGGGTGAAAAAGGAATGCTAATTGCAATCTGGTAGAAAGCTCCTCTTCTACAGAACATCCTCCAAGGTTTGTAATGATTTTAAGTCTCTGACCTAATTAGGCCTCAGAGATTCCAGACCTCTTAGTTCTTCTTTCTTCCTGCCTTTTGCAAGTAGCGTCACCATGGCCAGCTGCTAGCAGAATTTTGCAATGTTTGCTCTGCTGTGGTCCCTACTGCCTTCCCTGTGACTTTCCACAATGTACTTCACTGTTGTACTCTTTTTCAGTTGTTGTTTTTTCATTTTTTTCCTGCAGAAAGGGTTGTCAGTGGTTAAAAACACAGATTTTTTGACTCGATCACAATTAACCACTTCACCTAATTATTTTCTCCATGAAGACAACAAACTGCAAGGATTTTTATAAAGAAGAGACTATAATCTCTATGTTACAAAGACAAAAGGTGAACCTCTTAATCCAGCACACTTGCTTCCTTCCTGGGATGTCACCTGAACCAAAGAGAAGACTGGCTCTATAGCCTGCTCTATGTTTGTTCGAGAGAGGGTATGTATCTGCTTCTTTCTGTCACAAAATATTCCAAATAGCAGCGAGAGTAGCAAAGTTCACTACCAGCAGTTTACTGTTCAGGAAAATGCAACAGTCAGTATTTATGAGACCGTGATTGCTGGGAGACTGCAAGAATAAGTGCCAAAATTTAGCCCCTTCTGCTGCCAAGGGTTGTTTGCCCTTTCTTAGAGTCTTATGTTCTGAGCTTTCTCAGTTTGTGTTTCTTATCTTAGTTGCTTTGTTTATGCTGTTGATTGGTTTACAAAAATACTGTTGCAGTCAATTTTGGTGCGAAGTGGACAGGAAAAATGTAACTATGGCTGTAGGAAGCTTTTGTGCTATATTCAGGGAGTGAGATTTTGCAAGTTGGGTGTGAGCCCTGTAGTCTTCTCACCAGACTTCTTTGACCACAAGGTTTCTGAACATTGGAGATTTGAGGAGCAGGCACTCAGCAGCTCTGCAGCAGTGAGAAGAGACCCTGGATCCTACCGAGGCAGGAAAGGTAGCAGGGTGTACAGTAGGTATACCCAAGACCTTTGCAAGTTGTGACAGAGGTGCTGGTGCTGTCCATCAGGTTACTGGCATCTTTTGGTGTGTGACTGAGTGTTCAACAGTGAGATCAGTAAAAGCTGTTTGAGCTAGGAAGCATCAGTGTGCTTTGTAGTGCTGCTTTTGACTGTGGTTCTGTGGGCTCTGGTTTGTGTAACCTGTTGAAACTATCAACCCAACTGAAGAAATGTACTCCCCGTCTGAAGCACTTGCAAACCTTCAGTCATTGTGTTGGGGAGCACTGGAGCAGTTCTGTATGTTCCCTAAGCACCTGAAAACAGAGAAAAATAATGTCGAGAAAACCCATCCTTTCCCAATCAATGAAAAGGTAGTTTTTCTTTTGCCAGCAGTTTGGGCCTTTCCTTTCATTGCATGGGCCGGTGCTCCACATCTGAGTCAGAGGAGCCAAATGAGGGCAGGGAAACAGCAGTGCTCCCCGTGGCTGCTCTGCTGTCAGGAAGTTCTTGCAGGCAGCCTCTCCATACATGTGTTTTATATATCTTTGTTTATTTTCCTGTCAGGAAGCTGCACCTCAGTGTGACAGCTCCGCCTCCTGGCTTCGTGGCACAACTGGTCTGGCTGCAGCAGGGCAGATACAGGTACCAGCAGAGCTGGTGTCCCAGTAGGGATCAAGGCTCAGAGCTGGAGGCTGGGAGGTGATAATGGAAGTCGTGAAGGGAGTTACAGAGGGACCCCATCTGCTGCACTTAGGGGCTGGGGTCATCACTCTGCTGGTGACAGTTGTGACTCTGTACTCCCTGCCCTCCCTCATAGCTCACTGGAGGCGATGGTGGGTGATGAAGCCGATCCCAGGTATCGGCCCCTGCTATCCTGTGCTGGGAAATGCTCTACTCTTGGAGCGGGAGGGAGAAGGTAAGGGCAGATCACACTGTGCTGTAGTGCAGCTGTGAGGTTCCTGCACTTTGCAGGGCATTGCTAGAGCAGCCAGTGCTGACGAGGTGCTTGGGTGGTTGAGCTGTGGCTGCCTGGGTGGGTGGTAGGGTGTACCATTTCTTTTAGGTCTCTGTAGCTGTGGGCAGCTTGTAGAGAACTGTGTGAGAAGTGGATGGTGGAGGGGAAAGGAGAGAAGCCGCATAAATATGTTGGTTTTATCAGTCAAAAGATTATCTGGAGGTTCAGTCTGACAGTGGTTTCTAGATGCTGATGCTGGACTCAGACCCATTTCCAGTAGTTGATGAGGTGGAGCATGAATACTGTGGAGTGTGGTTTTGTGACAGGGATTCATGTTGGCTGCCTTCATGGGAAGTGCTGTTTCATGACACAGCACTATGTTTCCATGGCTGTTAGCTGCAATGAAAACAAAGTTTGTAGCTTGTGAAAGAAAAATAATTCTTTAAAGAATTATCTTCTCCTAGATGAGAATGAGCTAGGGACTATAGCATCCTGAGTTGCTGGGTCATTTTCAGACTTAGCTGTGCCTTAGATTCATGCATTAGATGCAAAAGAATTTGCAGAGTATTTGTGGTACATCCCTCAAAAACACATATTTCCATTTTCACATTAATCAATGGAACCTTCTTTTTTCCACGTGCTTGAGAGAGCTCTAATGTGTCTTTGACACTAGGGAATGATGTGTTTGGGTATCTGGTAGGAAACTATGGGGCTTTCCTTTTTTCCTTGATTTGGGGACCTTTGTTCAACTCTGCAGAGGCCTTGGAGGCAATCATTTATTGCCAATGTGTTTTCTGAAAAGACTTATTTAATCCTTGAACATCCTGATAGTGGCCACCTCCTCTAGAATTCCAGAATGAATCTAATTGCCTTCTTTGATGGGTAGGTGGATCTGTGAGCAAGGGAAGAGAAGTAGATGATGTTTAATTTTAATTCAGTTGAGGTCTTTGATACCATCTCACATGCTTGCTAAAGTGACAAGATGTGGACTGGATAAGTGGATAATAATGTGGGTGTAGAACTGGATGGAATGCTGAGCTTGCTGGTATGAAGTTCATCTGGCAGCTGGACAAAGAGTGGTATTTCTCAAGTGGTCCAGGGCATAAATGATTCTGTGAAGCTTTGTGCCCTTAGAGACGAGGGCATCTGAATTGCCAAATCCACAGTGGCCCCATAATCGGTCACCTACCCTTCAGTAAAGTTTCTAAGAGGACAAGAGAGCAGTTTAATCCTGAAGCAGCCAGCTGTCAAAAACCCCTGCTGGAACTGCAAACCACCACTGATGGTTAGGGTTGTGAGAGAGTGAGATGATTTAGGAATGTTGTGTTAAGTAGTAATTTGCTTGCAGACAAACAGTAATAGTGTAAGGGCTCCAAAGACTTTCTTCAGGAGTCCAGCTATCACAAACTGGACATTTCAAGTGATACTGGTTCCTGCACAGTTTTCTGTCATGACTGTGCATGATATCACTTGTGTCCACCACAGATGTAGTACCTGTCAGTGAGGTCTCAGATGGGAAAAGGCTTGATGCTGTACTTGGAAAGTAAATAAGTGTCTTAATATAGCATTTTGGCTAGTGTCACATAAGCCAAAACATAAGCATAGCCTTGATAATGTTTGATGTGTCTCTGATTGTTACCAAGAGCATTGCAATGCAGAAGGCCCGTGCTGTAGTGCTTTGAGACTACTTAAACCAGGCTGCCTTACCTACAGCTAGGAGGGCTGTCTCTAGAACAGAGTGCTTTCTAGAGTACAGCCATAAAGAAATGCTCCTACAGTACAGCTAAGCTAGGTGCAAAATATGCTGCTTGGTCATTGTAGCAAGGTAAAGCTACAACAAAAACATAACTACAGGACATATGGTGAAAAAAAGGAAAAAAGAGTTCTTTACAGATATCTTGCTTATTCAGCAAAACCCCCCTTAAAATAAATAAATCAATCAATCTGATGTGTTTGGTGCTTTTTTTTTTTTTTCCATTCCAGGTTTTTTTAAACAATTACAACATTATGTTGAAGAGTTCAGGAGTTGGCCGTTGCTCAAACTTTGGGTAGGACCATTGCCTATCATGGTTTTGTATCACCCTGACAGTGTGGAGGTGAGTGTGCTTGTCTCCTGTCTGTTCTACTGTCATGCAAAGCAGTGTTCAACCTGTTAGTTTCTATTCTGTCAAAGTAATTTTTTCAAAAAAGGGGCTCAGACTGGTTTTACTGAGATTATCCTCTGATCCAGTGCTAAAGAAAAGCTGAAAGTGGACAAATATAAAAAGCCTGGTCTTGGAAAAAAGTAAATACTGAGGATGACCAGCAAATGAAAGCACTGACTCAGTATCTTTTATAAAAAGAAGCATCTCCTTTAATCTCATTTTCACACATGTGAAAGCTTCTGCTCCCAAGATCAGAATGGACAAGAAGATAGCAAGGAAGATGGGACTACTGAAATATGGATAGAAAGTTATGAAATGCAGGTTGTGATGTTTGTGCCTGTTTGACTAACTTCTGCATTAGAACTTGGTGTGTCCATCTTGATGCCATGAAATGTGGTTGTTAATTTTGCTACTAACAATAATTGTCTTTGAAATGGAAACATAGAGTTGTTTCTTTCTTGGAGTGTTCATTGAAGAGATGGTACTTCTCCTGAGTTTGGTTAAGGCTGGGAGCCACTGGTTGTCCGCTTGAAAATCTGTTGCTTTGTAACACAGTTTTTTTTTCTTTTGGGGGAGCAGTAATTTTAAAGTATTTCATTGTTTCTCAGGATTGGGATATTTACTGAAACACTTGGGGGTGTGAACTCAGCGTTCTCTCTGTGTACTAGCTTCTACTGAATTACTGTGCATTTTACTCAGTCTTGGGGCATTTTTGTGAAGGAACTGAGGTTTTGTGAGGTAATGTCAGTGTGATCTTTCTCCATCTAACAAGCCATGTTTTGTTTTGTTTTTTTTTCCTCTCCTTTCATTCTTCTGGCAGGTCATTCTGAACAATTCAAAACATATAGAAAAATCATACCTGTATAAATTCCTGCAGCCGTGGCTAGGCACTGGACTTCTAACAAGGTACAGTGAAATGCAGGGGCATTGCTCTCTTTCTGAAATTTGCAGGATGTATCATAGGAAGAGGGCTTCGTGGCAGGAATGCTGCATGTATCTCTGGACTGAGATGTAGATAATAGCTGTAGAATTCTTATTCTTTGTGAGGGCCATGGTTGCTCTTTAGCAGCTAATGTTCAAGAAAAATCTTTTGGCAAATTTGACCATTGTAACTTTTTTATTTTTTTCCCCAGAAGCTTTAAATGAATGTGAGTCTTGTGGAGTTGTATCCTGTGGCAAGTGGTGCCTTTTAGTCTGCAATGCTACACGCTGGATGTTTTGAATATTGTGGTGGGTGTTGAGTGGTTGGACTGTGGCTAAACTGTAACCATGTGCATTGCTAATCTCAGCTGGTGATGCTGCAAACAGATAGGATGGGCCTGAGATTGGTGATGCTTTGCTATAGTGTGGGTGAGTATCTACACCCTGTCCCTCATCTTCCTCATGAAGTGGAGGCTTGTAAGAAGTGAGCCTGGGTAAAAGCACAAGTCAGGAATGCAGAGAGGGAGGAGCAATGATGCAAGGGCATGATGTCCTCTGTTCTTGGAAGGGTCAAGGAAGGTTTGGTCTTGATGATCTATGTATTCAAGAGCCAGAACAAGGTGAATGTAGAGTGGCTCTGGTGCCTTTGTGTCAATTCTGCATTTGTGCTAGAAGGTGAGGGTCCCCCTGTTAGCAGTGAAGCTCTGTTGCCCAGTTGGAGCCCTCAGAGGTGAACTCCTTGTGCTTTGTGATGGGACCATGATGTTGAGAAAGCAAGATGCGATCAAGTGGTGTGGAAGGAATAGCTTTATGGGAGAGAATGAAGAATGCATTTTATCCTGAGTTCCATTCATGGCCCTTAAGGCGGCAGTAATCAGTAGCAAAGTGTAGAGAGTTGAGGTCTGTGGGTATCAGGCATGGTGTATCCTCACTGCAAATCTTTTTCCTTACTGGTTGTTTTGACTCCAGTAGACTTCTTGAGGTGTTTTGACTTCGTTGTGCTTGTAAAAGCATAACAGAGAATGTTTGAGTTTTGCTGATTAACTGCAGGCAGTAGTGGTGGACAGCAAGCAGATAAGGTGGAGGAGTGCCTGAGTGACAGGTTAACAGAAGTGGTGTGATGGTTTACCCTGTAAGCAGAGCTGCCAGTTGTGTGTCTGTGGGGCATGGGATTCAAAAAAAGCAAACAAGAACCCCCAGGAAGCTGATGTCACCTCCATGCTCTTTCACTGACATGTGGGAGGTGAGTGTCTGCCTTCAAGCAAGTACTTTGTAGCCACACCTCGAAACAGTAATTTGTGTAATGCCCACAGACCCTAGTTCTCTGCAACCCTCATTTCTCAGTCAGTGGATGAAGGCAAGCATGAGTGGTGACTCAGAGACAATGTGATGACTCGAGGCCTTGATGATGAGTAGCTGGTTTGTCCTATAGGTGGCTTCTGCTTCATCCCTCTGAGCCTGTGCACTGAACAACTAGGAAGTTGTATAGCCAGAAGGCTTGTTGGCATCTCCTTTTGTTTAGAATTAACTGTAGAAATGGTGGCTTGTGTTTTGGAGAGAGCTGGAGTAAGTAATATTTGTATTTTGTTCCTGTCTGGGCAGTGCTGTAGGCAGCTTGAAGAATCATCTACAGTGTGTCCATCCATGGAGGTGTTCAAGGCTGCAGTTTTCACTGTGTACTTTCTGTGATGGTGAGGGTTGGATTTTTTAATTTGGGATTTTTAACCCTTTCCTTCCCCCGTTAATTTTGCAGCACTGGAGAGAAGTGGCGATCACGGAGGAAGATGATAACTCCCACGTTCCACTTCACAATCTTAACTGACTTTCTAGAGATTATGAATGAACAAGGAAGTATTTTGGTGGAGAAACTTGAGAAGCATGTTGACAAGGAACCGTTTGATGTCTCTCTAGACATCACTCTGTGTGCCCTTGATATCATCTGTGGTAAGTCCTCTTCAGTTATTGCAGCAGGGCAGTAAATGATGCAGAGAGTTGTGGGTACAGCTGTGACATGTTGCGTGAGAAGGCAGTCGAAGAGGAATGTCCCTGCATATTGTGTGAATGCATTTCCATCCTCCAAAGGCTCTCCTTTCTCCTTGGGTGTCTTGTGTGCATCTGAGCAGGTGAGTATGGGTATGGTAGCAGCAGTCTGAAGCAAGGTTGTGTTGAGGAGCAGAGTTCCTGGGTGTGAAAAAGTGAGCTCATCACCTGGAAAGGAATTTGTGTATTTATCTGTTCAAAAGACAGTGTGGTAACAGTCAGACGCTGGGAGAAACAGTAACCTGTTGTGTACAAGAACACTATATTTTGACTTTGTACTTGTGAACCAGTGATGAATTCCTCCTCCTAGAAACGGCGATGGGCAAGAATGTGGGTGCTCAAAAGAAGGATTCCGAGTATGTTCATGCCATCTACAGGTAAATGGACATTTTTCTTGGCTGCTCTGTAGTTGGACTGGGGTTGATGCTGCTTGTGTCAGGAGTTATCTGATTTGAGCCAGGAAGGAGGGCCAGGGGGTCACAGACAGAGGTAGAAAACCTAGAGGGCAGGAAAAACTGTAGATTTTTGATGTGTTTTCTGGTATGAGTATAAGCTGAGGCTTTGAAGAGGTGTAAACTGCCATTCAGTTGATTCCTTGTTACAGGAGGTTATAAAAAAAAAAAAAAGGTAGAGCTGCAACACTTCTTAAGAGCATAACTGGAAGAATTGTGAGGGTACTGCTTTAGACCACAAGTTAAAACTGAGGCACTGCTGCTCTGCAGGTCATGGCAGTATTTACACCATGCAAATTGTATGTGACTTCCCAGTGGATTAGGAAAAGCACGGTCTACCTTCCTACCACACTCTCAGGCAAGATGAGATGTAGCTGCTTGTGGCATCTCACCTCTAGCCTTTGATGGGTCTTGTTGATGCAGATGTGTTTAAAAAAAAAAGTGTGTGTGTGGGGGGGGTTGTTGGGGAATGGAATTAGAGGGTTTGATTGTCATTGGTTCCTTGACCTTCCCCAAATGACATGGTGAGTGAGCTGGCCCAAAGTCAGTCTACATGTAACAATTACTCCATAGAGTCGTCTTCTGCAGACAAAAAATGCGTGCAAAAGCTGATTAGCAATGACAATCATCCCTTCCAGATGTACTCCTGTTGTTTTTGAGCATACATGAGGTGTGTCTCTCTATTTCTAATACTTTTCATGTATTGTCTGGCAAATGCAATATCTGGACAGTCAGATAGGAATGTAAGGCTTTTAGACAGCTCTTTGAGGTCATGGAGCAGATATATTGGAGCCCTGACACAGGTAGTCCTTTCAGGTTGTACATACCTTTTCAGCATGGTCAGTACTTTACTGATGTGGAGTGGGACCGGGCTGCTTGACTTTATATGTCTGTTTCAAGAGGATTCCCACTAAATGAGGTTATACTCTCCTTTGAAGAGATCAGTGCTTAAAGACATAAATAGTCACAGTGATTGTGGCATAGATTACAGAAATTTTGAGGTGGTTTAAAATCAGGAAACAAATATGATCAACTTTCCTTTCAGATGAATGGAACACACAATATGTTAAGGTCCATTTCATTGATGCAGGTAGAACTTCTTTTTGTTTGTTGAAAGTGTGCTGTATGTTTATTTTTTTGTCAATAAATGTTACATAATGTAATTATTGTGCCCCTAGGATGAGCGATCTAATCCATGAGCGACAGAAGAGCCCTTGGCTTTGGCCTGATCTTCTATATATGCTGTTCAAGGAAGGAAGAGAGCATAAGAGGAACCTCAAGATCCTTCACAATTTTACAGATACAGTATGGCTTTTTTTTTTTTATGGTACATTCTAGTTGTTGGAGTGAAGTCTTGCACTTAGTAAAGAGCTAAAAAAAGTGCCAAATCTTAGAAAAAGACAAAGGAACAGTTAATACTACCTAGTATAGCTGCTGTCAGAATGCACTGAGACAAATGGTGGTTCAATATGTGTTTTTAGATGTTTATGTTCAGTAAAGAAAGCAGGATGTGTGTGTGTGCTTCCTCTGAACAGAATTACATACTCTACACCTTTTATTTTTATTTTGCTGTTGTTGAGAGCAATACGAGTTCACTAAAGGGTTCTGTTTTGCTGTTATGACAGTGGTGGTGACAGCATGATATCTCTGTTTGTTGCTAGGGCTGTACTTTGACCTAGAAAGGGAAGTTCAACCATTGCTCTCCTACTGAAGAAAATTTTGGAAGTTTTAGTGTAGTGATTCCATCTGTGCTATATGTAATCCTGATGCAGGATTGTGGGGTGCCCTGGCTTCTTTTCAGTCTCCTGGGTTCCTCAGGTGCTGGAGATGTGACCCTTTCCTTAGTTGTTGGATAGGGTAGAGAATATCTTTGTGGTGATTAGTTTGTTCAAATTGTGGTGATGTCTTTTAATTTGCTCTTGCTATTGTTGACATTCACAGATGGCTTGTTCCTGATATTCTGGATGTGTTTACATTTCTCGATGGACAACAAGTTGTTTGTATAGTTTTGCTATCTATTTTCTTGATTACACAAAGGCTATTCAGGGTTCATTCTATTGCTTGGGACAAGGGTTTAGTCATATTTGACCTACTAACACAAAAAGTCAGTTGAAGTTCATGAGTTAATGCTGACCACTATGCTAACTATCTCATGTAGACTGCTACAGATGGATGTAGTTTTCATAAGGTGGGACAAACCTGTGTGATGTGTACTGCGCGCATGTGCTGCGTGCATCATATCTAATACAGTGGCTCTAATCTCAGGTCATTGCAGAAAAAGCTGCAGAACTTAAAAACACCAAGCAAACAAAATGTAATACAGATGGCAACTGTGAAGAAAGTGGCTCCAAAAAAAGAAAAGCTTTCCTGGACATGTTGCTGAGTGCAACAGATGATGAAGGGAACAAACTGAGCTACAGGGATGTTCGTGAGGAAGTGGATACTTTCATGTTTGAGGTACCCAGTGAACACACTGGTTTGCCAGTGTGTGGTTTTTGGGGGGTTTGTGTTGTTGTGGGTTTTTATGTATTTACTGATGTTTATTGTGTGTGTATACACATCTGTTGCATTGTGTAGATACTGGTAGTTCATGCAGCTTCTGGGAGGCAGCGGATAGGGGCGTTTGCTTGGGCTATTTCGTCGCTTTTCCCTTTTGGACGTTTTTCAGGCACTTGACAGAATCATGGGTTATCTTATATCCTGATAATCAGCATGTGGGATAGAGTTTTTCATTCTTTTTGTTTTTCTTGTGTTCATGGGAGTTTCATTTTTTTATACTACCTGCACACTTTAAGTTTTTATTGAGTATTCTTGTGTATAGGAATAGTGTTGAAGTGAATGTCTTTGTAAATCTGGACCTCTAGGGCCATGATACAACAGCAGCTGCTATGAACTGGGTCCTGTACTTACTTGGACATAATCCTGAAGCCCAGAAGAAAGTTCACAGAGAACTGGATGAGGTGTTTGGTACGTTTCCATTCCCTCTTCATTGGGGTTGTGGTGGTGGTTACATTTGTGAGTGGAGATGTGATACATTAAAAGCCTAGATGGGGAGGTAGAAACATGCCTTATGGAGTTTTTAGTACCTGGAGGTGGTTGGGATGGATGCTGGAAGGTGTGTAGGAGAGTACAGCCATCCTTACATCTTTCGGTGTACGTGTAGCACCTTCTCCTGTGTGGTCTTCATGCATGACAAGAGTTTCTGGAGGGACCTGGGATGAGTGTGTTTAACTAAAAATGGGGAGATTGGTCTTGCTCATACCCCCTGCTTGTTTTTGGACAGGCCACAGTGAGCGTCCTGTTACAATGGATGATTTGAAGAAGCTTCATTACCTTGAGTGTGTTGTGAAAGAAGCCCTTCGGCTTTTCCCTTCAGTGCCATTGTTTGGCCGTGTCTTAAGTGAGGATTGCTGGATTAGTAAGTAGTGTCCTGCGTTTACCTCTTCCTGTCCTGCTACAGTCTCCTCAGCAGAGGTGTTTTCTAGATGACGGGTAGCGTTGTGTTATCTTTTATTATGCTGTTGTGTGTAGAAAGTAACTTACTTGCTGTTCTTTTGACCCTTCCTTTGCCTTTCACATTTCTCTTTAGGAGGCTATCGAGTACCAAAAGGCACAAATGTTCTTGTCATAACTTATGCCCTGCACAGAGATCCTGACATCTTCCCTGACCCAGAGGAGTTCAGGCCCGAGCGATTCTTCCCTCAGAATTGTAAGGAAAGGCACCCATATGCTTACGTGCCCTTCTCAGCTGGTCCCAGGAACTGCATTGGTAGGTAGCTGAAGAGGAAGGCTTTCTCATGTGACAGTGCTGCTTTTGGTGTGGTGGCTGTGACAGCAAGACAGTCTTGCTGTGCCTGCTGGTTGTGCCCCTCCTTCTCCCTCCCATGTCCTTCTTGAATTCAGGGTGCTGTCTGCCCTGCAAGCTTGGTGCTTCAGCTGCCACATTTATTTATTTATTTTTTCTTCCCCAAAATATTTCCTCTTTTCCCAGAGGCCACCATCTGTCTTGTTGGTACTTCTTCCTCACTGCCTTTGCAGTGTGGCAGAATGTTAACGGGCTCCTGTGTTAGGACAGGATTGCTTCCAAATTTCTGATCCTTAGTGTCAGCAAGATAGAGCAAGAGAAAGCAGATGTCCTACACTTTTTTTTTCCTCTGGAAACAAATACCTCATCTGTCTATCTGATTATCTCAGTTGAGTGTCCAAACATACAGTCTGCAACTGATGTATTCTTTTCGTCTCAAACACCATTATTGCTCTGGTATTTTCACTTCCAAGACAGAACATGTTAGCTGTTCAGGTGCCACTGTGAGACACTTGCCATTTATCTGTGCTCAAAGCAGAAGAATTGTTGTTTATATTGTAGAACACACAAAAAGACTGTTCCCTGTACTGATCTTAAATGCAGATGGGGAACATGCAGCAATTGTTATGCCATTTACAGAATGGGAAACACTACCTCTTCTACGTTCTTGGTTTTCTTTGTTTTCTTTTTTGGAGCATGGGGTTTGCTTGTTTTCCATTTGTCTCACTGGGAATAGCTGCCTTTCCCATACGAACAGCAGAATATATCTTCCCATTTTCCAGAGAGGAATCTAATTTAATATTGCATGTCTAGCTAGTTCCTGGGTGTCCAGGAACATGTGTGGGAGAGGCGCTTCATTAATACCATTGCAGAAATACATCACCATGTACACGCGTGTTGTGGTGTAAACTCCAACCAGTGCCTAAGCACCATACAGCTGCTTGCTAATTCCTCCCTCCTCCTGGATGGATGGGGAGAAGAATTGAAAAAAACAAGTAAAACTCAGGCATTGAAATAAGAGCAGTTCAATAACTAAAATAAAATATAATAATAACAAGATAATATAATAATAATTAAAGGAAATACAACAACTAAAAAAGAGGACTAAAACCCAAGGAAAGACAAGTGATGCAGAATGCAATTGCTCAGCACTTGCTGACTGATGCCCGAGTGGTGATCTGTTTCTTCTGGACATCTCCCCCCAGTTTATATACTGAGCATGACATTCTATGGTATAGAATGACCCTTTGGCTAGACTGAGTCAGTTGTCCTGGCCATGCTCCCTCCCAGCTTCTTGTGCACCTGCTCACTGGCAAAGCACAGGAAACTGAAAAATCCTGAAGTTAGGATAAGTGCTACTTAGCAGCAACTAAAACATCAGCACATTTATCAGCATTACTCTCACATTAAGTCCAAAACACAGCACTGTACCAGCTACTGGGAAGATAATTAACTCTGTCCTAGCTGAAACTTGGACAATGTGTGCAGACCTCCATCTGTGTGTGTTATACAGAGGGGAGCACAGAAAAAGTTTTGAGCAGTGTCCTGTTCCCATTTTTGGTTCAGTTTAAGTGAACTGCCTGTATTGTGACACTTGGTTTAGTTTCCCTCATACTTCTCTCTTCTCCTCTTTACTCCTTCCTTCAACTTTCTCAGAAATGTAAATGTAACTTTGCCCTCTGTGCTAGCAAATCATCAGTGTGTGTGATGCTTAGTGTTCTTTGAAGAGAGGCCCTTCTGTTGCTCTGTTGTAGTTTGTATCTCCTTTGTTTCCCTCTGGATATATGAAACAGTGGGACTTGTCTCTCCTTGGAGTCCCTGTGCTGCATTTTCTCCTGCTGTGGTCTATCATCTNAATTCCTCCCTCCTCCTGGATGGATGGGGAGAAGAATTGAAAAAAACAAGTAAAACTCAGGCATTGAAATAAGAGCAGTTCAATAACTAAAATAAAATATAATAATAACAAGATAATATAATAATAATTAAAGGAAATACAACAACTAAAAAAGAGGACTAAAACCCAAGGAAAGACAAGTGATGCAGAATGCAATTGCTCAGCACTTGCTGACTGATGCCCGAGTGGTGATCTGTTTCTTCTGGACATCTCCCCCCAGTTTATATACTGAGCATGACATTCTATGGTATAGAATGACCCTTTGGCTAGACTGAGTCAGTTGTCCTGGCCATGCTCCCTCCCAGCTTCTTGTGCACCTGCTCACTGGCAAAGCACAGGAAACTGAAAAATCCTGAAGTTAGGATAAGTGCTACTTAGCAGCAACTAAAACATCAGCACATTTATCAGCATTACTCTCACATTAAGTCCAAAACACAGCACTGTACCAGCTACTGGGAAGATAATTAACTCTGTCCTAGCTGAAACTTGGACAATGTGTGCAGACCTCCATCTGTGTGTGTTATACAGAGGGGAGCACAGAAAAAGTTTTGAGCAGTGTCCTGTTCCCATTTTTGGTTCAGTTTAAGTGAACTGCCTGTATTGTGACACTTGGTTTAGTTTCCCTCATACTTCTCTCTTCTCCTCTTTACTCCTTCCTTCAACTTTCTCAGAAATGTAAATGTAACTTTGCCCTCTGTGCTAGCAAATCATCAGTGTGTGTGATGCTTAGTGTTCTTTGAAGAGAGGCCCTTCTGTTGCTCTGTTGTAGTTTGTATCTCCTTTGTTTCCCTCTGGATATATGAAACAGTGGGACTTGTCTCTCCTTGGAGTCCCTGTGCTGCATTTTCTCCTGCTGTGGTCTATCATCTATTTTATCCTGCCTTCTCCTGCTGTGGTCTATCATCTATTTTATCCTGCCTAGTCTACCTAAGAGACATGACAAGGCTGTGTTTCATGTTTACAAATATCTGAAGGGTGGGTGTCAAGTAGAAGGGGACGGTCTCTTTTCAGTTGTGCCCGGTGGTTGGACAAGAGGTGATGGTAGCAAGGGGAAACGCAGGAAGTTCCACCTCAACATGAGGAAAAACTTCTTCACTGTGAGAGTGACAGAGACTGGAACAGGCTGCCCAGGGGGGTTGTGGAGTCTACTTCTCTAGAGACTTTGCAGACCTGCCCGGCTCTGTTCTTCTGTGGCCTGCCCTAGGTGTTCCTTCACTGGCAGGGGGTTGGACTTGATCATCTCCACAGGTTGCTTCCAACCTCCACCATTCTAGGATTCTACGATGCAACCTGATAACCTCTTCTTTGCTGCCCTGTAATTCATAGGTCAGCGCTTTGCACAAATGGAGGAGAAAGCTCTTCTGGCCCTCATCCTGCGGCGCTTTTGGGTGGATTCATGTCAAAAGTCAGAAGAGCTTGGTATAGTCGGAGAACTGATTCTTCGTCCAAATAATGGCATCTGGATTAAGCTGAAGAGGAGGACAAATGAATTTGAATGAAAGGAAATTCAAGATTTTTTTTTTTCAAAAACTTCCGTGCTAGTTAGTCTGTGTTTCTAAATCAGATACTCCGATGGCAGTCCAGCAGTCTGTTGAAACTAAAATCATTACTTACTGCTTCATTAGAGAAGATATTGTAGTAGCTCTAAATTACTTTTCTAGTACATGTGAACTTCTTGCTTATCTTTGAAGTGTGAGTCTAAACATCAAATCTTAGTGCCTTATCTACTTGGATGAAACTATTCTATTGCAGCAGTGAAAAAAAACCCCTTGAATTAGGGTGGTTACAATAGTAATGCCTGTGAGGGAGTGGTCTGGTTATATTCCATAGCATTTGGAAGGTAACTGATAGTCTCAAATCTTTGTATAGTTTTCAGATGTATTTGGTTGTGAAAGATACAAGTGACCAAGGTACAAGTGACCAATGCTTCCACTTGGCACATTTTTTTTTTCCATTTTGGTCATGACTGCATCTGTGAAGACAAAGCAAAAAAACTCACTTCTCTGTTGTAAGCATTTACAGCAAAGTAGTGAGTGCTCTGTATTATTTTTTAGCAAAGTATACCATAAGCATTAATCTGTATGAACTAGATAGTGTTCAAATTACACAAAGAATTTAATAATGGCAGAAACACTGTTTTATTACAGATTTTGAGAATAAAATTCTATGCCTTGATATGGAATTAAATTATATCTGTAAGAAATATATGTCTGTGTGCAAGTAAATTACTGATGGATTATTCTTTCTTATCAGTTCCTCTGAGGTGATCAGTCAACTAGATTTTACTGTGTTAATCAAAGCTGAAACAATGAGCCAGTCTGCTCTTTCCTTCTAGGGTCCTAAGGCGACAGAGAATTTCTTGCTAATTGATGTGAAAGAGGATTTACAGTGATGGAATGAAGCACCTCTGAAAGTTTCTGACTGTATCTTCAGGACAGGTCAAAATCTGCAGCAAGCCACACAATTGCAGAACAGACTCTTCATGACTTTTGTAAGCACTGAAGAAAAAGTTGGTGCTAGACCAAGCTGAGGTCCTCCAGCTGGTCTGCTCTTCTACCCAATTCTTCGTCACTTTTTTTGGCTGGTGTGTGTTACCCCAACATGACCCCTGTACAAAGAAGAGCGCACACTGATAACCGTGCCACTGTCTTTATTTGCTGATGCAGCACCTGCTGTTGCTGATGTGATTGGGGGGTGGAAGTGGGGTTTTAGATGTACTATTGTCTTTAGGCTGTTGTGGGGCTGTGGGTGACCTGCAGAGGGCAACTGGATGAGAAGCTGGAGATCAGAGCTGATATGGCTAATACAGACTGGTATAATTCACGTGTTTGGGAATAAAAAAGGAGTAATCTATCTCTATTGGTTTTCTTGACCTTTATGGATTATTTTCTTTTGTCTGTTTCCATGTGCCCTTTTTAACAACACTTTGTAGTTCAATACCTAGGATACTGCTGTGCTTCGGAGAACATCAGAATAGAAAGTAATCCATATGTTTTCCAAGTAAATCAGAGGTTTCCTTGAACCTGCTACATTCTTTATATTCTGATAAACCTGTGGGTTATCATTTTCTGAGGATCTTCTTAACAAGAAAGGATTTAACTGCTTAGTTTACATAAATGAAATCACAGACCTCAACAGAGTTTATTGTAATTGCTAACTTTCTTTTATCATTAAGAAAATCATGTAACAGTGATAATATGGTTACATTCTTGAGCCTTCATTTTCCAAGTCATGTTTCACTGCTAGATAATACCAAGAATAAAAGTTTTCGGGGCCGATTGTAAAACTTGTTTTCTTTATAATGAGAGAACTTTTGAAAGTAATCCTCTTATATTAATAGAGAGAACATGAATGACACATGTTTTCCAAAGAGACTCTTAAGTTAAGGAATCATTTAATGCTTTGGGGCACTTGTATACCTGCAAAGCTCACATTACCAAGATTTGCATCCAGAATACATTTTCTCAGAACATTTGGTATGTAGTTGAAACCTGGAGAGGTACCTCGTGTTTTGTTGAACTATGTCTATTGAGGTCTTTCAAAACAAATGAAAACTAATATTAATTCAATATCCTCTTTGGGATCTATTTTGTGGAAAATGGACCAAACTGTAGAAATTGACCTAACTATAAAAATTATCTCCATAAAGATAATTTTTGTGACATCATTCTACAATGACCAGTATTTTTGCATGTGCTTTGTTTTTATGCTGTACTCTTGTCATATAATGGGATCTCAAGTAAATTGTAATTTCTTTTTAATCTCTGATGGGAACAAGAGAAATCATTGAGACAAAACCTAGGTATAACAGTAATGAGAAATTAATTATTAAAATTGGATGGGCTCAAATGCTGGCATGGGGTTTCTGAAGTAGAAAATCTCTATTTAATGATGCATCTTTGCCAAGATGAGCACTGATATAATCCTGTGGTCTTTGTGTTCAGAGCTGTTCTGAAAATGCAATGACCTCTCTTCTTTTCTTATGAAAACTTGTTCTGAAGCAATCTGTGTCTGCTAAGGAAATAAATATTGAGCAAATTAATACTGAAAGACCATGAACTTTCTGATTTAATCAAGATTTAATTTTTAGGGGTTCTTTTAGCAGCATATGGTATTTCACTCTGTTCTTTGACGTATACATAATGATCTTCATGGAGAATGAAAGATGCACAGAGAATACTTTAGAATGAATATATATATTTATTCCAGCCCCCCCCCCGGAGATTTCAGAACCAGGTTCATTATAATATTATTATAGCATCCTCATTTGTATGGAAGGGTGTCCACGAAGCCATATTGAAATTAGAACTTGTGTTGTTCCTGTCTTACTGGTACCTTCCTTCCCTCATTCCCTCTGAGGTACTCTCTGTTTTGTCAGAACTCACGTCACAACTGGTAGGTGTCTCATCACAGAGTAGATCCTTTCCCGTACTGAAGCTGCCTTTTTTAATTGGATTGCCATAAAAAATATGGGATTTTGTTTTGGCAGGCAGACTTAGACCTAAATCAGACTAGAGTAGTGTCCAGTAATTCATTCCCTGAGGTAAACCAGTTCAGTAATTCCTGACATATTTGCAAGATGAATGAGATTTTACATAAATAAGTGGAAATTAGCAGAAAGCAGTATCAAGCTAGTAGGCAATTGCACTGCCAGAAAGATTTCATTTTAAAAACTTGCTGACAGTTTAGGATGAAGTAGGTTTTGTTATTTGTTTGGGGTTTTGTTGTTATGTTTGTTTTTTTTAATATAATATTAAACCAGTCAAAACATTTGTATCATCAAAAAATGTTTCAATTTTACTGAAGTCTTTTGATGAGCTGCTCTTTCAACCCTGCCACCTAAATTACTAAATCTTCATTGCAATATCCTGATTTAGTTGCAGAATATTATTGATGGCTAAATGAATACAGGGAGGGAATTCAGACAGCATGAATGTTATGTGTGGAGCCTTTATGAGCCTACGGACTGTTAGATGGTTTTGGTGTTCTATGCACTTTAAATTTTTAGCTCTTCTCCTACTTTAAATCATATAATTTCTTTGGATTTAAGTGAAGCTTAATAAACTGATGTCAGGTAAGAATTTGTCTCAGCATATTTTATAATTTGTGCAATAATAAATATGTCCTATAACAATAAACAATGCTTCATTCAGGGATAAACAGTTCATAACACATTTTCTCTGTACAAAAGTACAGCTCTATTGATTTGAGCAACAGTGCAGCAGTGTAAACAGGGGAGCATTGGTCATGTGAGTAATAGGCCCACTGAAAGAAAATGCATTTATTTTTCAAAGTGAGAATACTTATTATTATTATTCTCTTTGAATAGCATTGCTGCATTATGTTTCAGCTTCACCATCCCATTGATTTCCATACAGATGTAGTTAATGTATACTTTTGGAATGAGTGTCGGATCTAAATTTAAGAAATGCTGCTTTAAGAAAGCATTTATTTTTTTTACCCTGCTAATTTGCTTTTGAAACAAACAGCCATCATCAAAAGATTCCTTTTCATGTCATAAATTACTAAAATAGAAATAATCTGTTATAGAAATAAAATCTTACAGAAGCTTCTGATGGATGGGTATGACTGCATAGGTTATGATGAGATGTGATACTGGTGAAACTTATAATGGATCTGTCCTGTGTTTTTCTGCTTATTTGAACTGTATATCTTACTTTCTGAAAGAGTGGATTTGGAGTTGTTTGGTTGGTTTTGTTTGGTGTTTGTTGTATTTGTTTTTGTTTTGTTTTTCTATAAGACAATAATGAACCAGAATAACACCACCCAATGCCCAAGTGAGAAAGCCCAGATCAGAAACAAAAAGTGAAGAAATTCTAATTCTGTTATGCCACCAGGTAAAAAGCACACATACACAAAAGGAAAAATAATTACTTTAATTGAATACTAATGCTGGTTCAGCAACACTAAAGCTATTAAGTTCAACTTGGTTTGCTTATAAATATTCAGATAAGTGGTATGTTTAGTGATTACTTTCAGGATTATAAAAATGATGTAATTTGAAGGAAGGATGATAATTTTTCCAGAGGGATAAAAGCCTATCACAATTTTATGGATGAAAAAAGAGAGACTTAAGTGTTATTCTGTGTAAGTGACATACCTGTGGTTACACAGAAAGGCTTCAGTGATGTTAGCTGGAGATGGCATGGTGTACTTTTCCAGAGCTGGATTCCCATGATACTTGTACACCCGATGGCAGATGGCAAATCTCCTGAGATGAAGGTCAGAGCTGTATAGGCATCTTAGTCTCAGAACACTTCATGTTACAGGAATAAAATATGAATGTGTTTTGCAATGAAGTCTTCTAGTGCTCTCTGTTGTTATTGCTGCACACTTAAATCAGAACGGAACATGTAAAAGTGAAAGCTGAGGACTGAAAACATTTGAGTCCTCTCCTAGAACCATATCAGGGCAAAGTGAATAGATGCACAGGAGAGTATGAAGACTTTCTTTAAGGCAGTTCTTCCATTGTAAGGAGGAGTTGGAGACCTTGATAGAAGTAATTTAAATCAACAGGATGCTCAAAAGGATCACACAGTTGGGTGAAATGTTTTGATCCAGGTACCTTTTGAGTAGAACATATGTATCTGTCCTTCCAACATATTCCATTTATAAAAAAAAACCCAAAAACAAAAGCAAAAAAACCTCACAAAACCAAAACAAACCAAAAACAGAGGAAGAAAAGGGGGAGGAGGGAAGACTCAAATTTCAAATTTGGCAATTTTCTGAGATTTCTTTTGGAGATTTGAAAGAAATGTCATGTTTGAAGTTTATTTTGCTTCTGTTACAGAAATTTAAAAGCACTGTGGAAATCAGAACAAGTGATTCAGATCACCTACAAACTGTTTTCTTGTTGTTGCATTTACATTTCATATATCTGTAAACAAACTTCTGGAAAGCTGAAGATGCTGTTGGTTGTATCTAACAACAAAATAGGAGTGTAGAAAGGACCACAGTAAAACTATCTGTAAGATGTAGACCGGATAATTTCTGCAGAGTACTGAAAAGGAAGAATAAGAATTTAAACTGATGTTAAATAGTACAGAGCACAGAATACACAGCTGAAGAATACAGGTGTTTCCTCTTGCCAAGGGAATGCCTTAAGAAAATAGTGTAATAGTAAGAAAACATGGGTGACAGTTCTCTCTTCAGTTACAGTAGTTTCATAACGGTGTCATTTATTTGGGTCTGACTCTCTAGTCTTACTGATATCATGTGTAATTCCCCACTGGCCCAGCTCAGGATTTGCTCTGGGGATAAATCTCATTCCCTGTTTATGTATGTTCTTGTGCTGGCAGCAGAGACTCTGGCTGATATCAACCAAGGATTTGTCTTTTATTTTTAAATAAAAAATAAAACCTGGTGTAAAACCTGGGCATCAATTTCAGTGCAGTCTGGATTATGTATGCTCTGACAATGTGGCCCAAGGTCAGTAACAATATTGACAAAAAGAGTACCCATTCAAAGTAAATATTAAAGATAAAGTTAGCATTGCATGCACAGTAATATTTAACACAAACTGTTGACTTTTTTTTTCCTTGTAGAGCATAAACCTTATCCATTCATCCAGACCTACTGTATGTTCAGGTACGTAATCATTATTTCGACTGATAATCAGTGAAAGGTTTTCATAACAACAAGACCATGTATGTTGATCTATTTATGGATTGTGTTGTGTGGTTAATATAATTGATTCTTTCACAGCTTAAAAAAGAAGAAAAAAAAAGAAATGGCTTAAAGTTCATATAATTTATACCAGAAAGTACAAAGTGCGAGTGATTTGTTTGTTACATTGATAATAGTATCCACTTAGCTACCGGGACAGGGTCAGGATTAATAGTGACATTCGATGGAATATTGCTCCCAGTCTAACAAGAATAAAGATTCTGTTGTGAAATGAAGCAGAAATTCTCTAAGAGCTTATAAGCTTTATTGCTTTTTGCAACCATAAGTAAAGGGCAAACATATGTTGCTCTTATGCTACATTATATATGCCATTACTGCATATCACAGCTGTAATTTGTAGTTTTCAATGTGATTTTGAATTAATGATGTAAGAATACAAGTGTAAATCAGTGGTATGCCTTGTGGTTTTATAAACCAATTATATTCCCTGTATTAAACTTACTCTAAAGAATGATTTTGTCTTTTTTTTTTTTTAGGATGATTTGGATTTACCAGACTTTTAATTTCATTTTCCTACTTGCTTCTGTTTACAGTGGTAAGTGAATATATAATTCCTAAGACAGGTACACAGAGTAATGCACCTGTTCTGGAAGAGAATATTAGTAACAGCAGTCTGGTCCTGAGAGAGCTGCCTTGATTCTGCTGTGTTGCACTCAGTTAAATTTGGGTAACTTGAATAACCCTATTGCCTGACATGGAACTTTCTATTTGGGCTTTACTGATATTGTCCTGCCACTGCCACACCATGCTGTCACCTCACCCATCATGCACAGGACCCTGCTATGGGTAATTTTCTCTGTTGGACTGAGGCTCACAACTCCAAAATCAGTATGGTGTTCAGTGTCGCCCACCCAACAGCAAGGTTAATGAGGAAAGGAGCCCTTTGGAGTTGGTGGGGATGCAAGAGGTGTGGTGGAACCCCCTGCTTCTCAGATGAATTTGCTCTAACCTAGTTCCTCCCAGTGCAAATTAGAGCTCTCTGAAGTTTGCAGTAACATGTGCTGGCTACCAGGGGCTTAGTCCAGCAATGCTGGTGTTCCTAGTCATGGAGTAGCCTCAGCCCTTTCCTCAGATGGTGCCCTTGGGCTAGAAGGCAGCGCTGATGACCATCGACAGGAGTCACCCAGACCAGCAGCCTCACTGAGGGACAAGAGCTGATCTTCAGAGCCAGCATCCTTTTTTATTTTTTTTAGATAAAGAAACCCCACCAACCCTCAGTCTTCGTCACACATTGCCTTTGTGTGCCATTGCTGAGTTAAAAAGTTAAAAATACATTAGACCCCTGAGTCGTCATCCTTGAAACACTATTGCAACAGGTGTGAATAACTGCAAAACCATCTGTTTAATCATAAATTATTTTTTTAGAATTTTCTTGATATGCCAGAAAATCAGTGATTGTGTCTGTTTATCTATGTCAGTCTGTGTTAATGATTTACCTTGTTCAGTTAGCAAAAGTCAAACTACAAAAATTGCATTGCATTTCCCTGAACTTCCCTTTCCTGATAAGTTATAACTAAGACCTAACCCAGGTTTATGTACAGTAACGTATTAACAGTTTTCTCAGAGGACAATTAGGTAACTCAGCTTTTTAGCTAAATCTCTTTGATAAATGTGGTATGATTTAAGGACATATTTAAACATGGATTGAAATTTCAGCAGAACTAAAATCTTGAAATAATTCTGAGGCTTAAGAAACGTATTTTTATTACCGTATTACAACTTTTATGGTATTACATAGTACATAGTTTTACAGCATAAGTAATTTTTTTGGTGTGTTTAATTCACACTAGAAAAAAATGTAAATGAGATCCAAAATATCTGCTACAGCAATTAATTGCAATATTATTTTCTTATGTGTACAGAGTGTTCTGAGTAATGGAAAAAGTTTTTCTCCTAATGACAAAGGTCGACAAAAAAACCTCTAATGAGGATTAATAAATAACAATTTTTAGAGAAAGATCTTGAAACTATATACCAGAAAATCTGGATGTTCATAAAGGACAAATTTTTTATTGACAAGAAATTAAACTTTAAAAGATCTTAGCATATCTTGTACATATGTCTAAATTCCTTACTTCTATTTTTTTTATTAAATTATAGATTTTAGCCATGCACAGGAAATGCAGAATTACCTAAGTATAGGTAACGTTAACAAATAAAAATTACTTGTATTATTTTACATCTGTTGTAAATCCAATGATAGTTCCATTTCTTTTCAATTCAAATAGGTTTTGTTACAGTAGAAGATTTTACTCTAAGTAAAAGATCAAGCAGCTAGAAAAAAAAATTTCACCTGGGTTTCTATCCATTCTGTAATATACAGTATTTACTCTTTTAGCTAAGAAATAAAACCACTTTTGTAGACATAGGAATAAAAAATAGTATATTTGCTGATTTGCTACCCCTTTGGAAGGCAAAATACAGGAAGAGAGTGGGCTCCTCTGCAGATGGAGAGGTTAAAACTCTAGGTCTTTTCACACAGAGATCTTACAAATGCCTTCATTTTGAAAGATGGGAACAGATTGCTGCTAAGGTATCTTCACTGAACAGCTCTGCAGTATGAGTGGGTTTCATGACAAAGGTCAGTGTGGGATTGACAATGAATTCCTGCAGATGCAAGGTGGTTGTTGAACTCGCTTTTATTCTGGACAGTTCTTGAGACACTACTCCTGTAATAGTATTTTTTTCATTGTAAAGGAAGTTAGAGGGGGTTCAAGGTGGAGTGTGAGGGAGCAGAATGTTTATAAAATGCTGTGAGCCATCAAAGCTATGCACCATGGTACTGCCTTTGAGGCCTGACTCTGGCCTCAAAGCATCCCTAAACAAAATAGGACTGTCTTCACATACAGCTTCTTAAAATCTTTTTGGTGTCTGCACTTCCTTCTCCCGGTTTTCATCTCAATGATTATCTATACTGGCCTCTCAAGATGCTTCTGCCACTCCTGAGATCTGCCATTAGGAGGTCCCTTCCCTTTCTGCCATGCAGATCTGCCTTGTGGCCCATCCTGCTGCTCAGGCTTCTGACTCGGCTCAAACTGCCCTGCTCTACCATCAGGTGCAAGGCAGGAAAAGAGGGGAGACATCCCAGAGAGTTTTATTTCTGCTGGGCATCGAAGACAAGAATCTCAGAGGAACTGTGTTCCTCACCCTGCTCACCCCCTTCTCCTGCCAAAGGACTGTGTTAAATGCAAAGTCAAAGACAAAGAGGAGCAGTGGTTTCACCCTCTCCTGGTAAACCGTGTGTACTCTCACCTTAATAAATTACACATTTTGTTGTTCCACATCAGAATGTGTGACTCAGATATATGAAAATACGTACTTCCAAGGAGGAGACCTCACTACAGTTTTTACACCAAGTGCCAATTACTGCCAAGTAGTCTGTACTTACCATCCTACCTGCCTGCTCTTCACCTACTTGCCAGCGGCATGGACTAAAGATCCTGCAAAAAGGTAAAATACTCATGTTTGTGTGGCTTTGCTGGTCTTTTGTGATACTTTTAGGAACTTGGTAATGTTATGACAGAATACAGTCACTCAGGGAAAGCTACAGGGTTGCCATGGAAAAAAATGACATGTCTTTAAAGCTGTTGATCTAAAAGATTATTTGCTTAAATACAAAAGATTAAATTTGGCAGTTCCCAGTCTTTCACACCCACCTATCACCCCTTTCATGGAAACAGGACTGACTGTGCCCTCCTTCCTTTGTGCTACATATTTATTGTTCAGACACAGCGTGAGAAATGTCACATCTCCAGTGATCCCCTTTACTGTCCCCCAGCCTCTCTAGCATATTTCACTCACAGTTAAGAACTTCAGTAGTCTGAGAGGATGAGATTGCTCTTGCTCTCTATGCCCAGTGTATTTCTGTCCTCCAAACCCTGGATGCTGCTTCTCAGTTTGAGACCCCTACGGAGCTCCCATGTACAAGTGAGTCATCTCATCTGCCACCAGCAAGCAGATGCAGATCTACCCTATCTTTCTGCAAATGGCACTTGTCTAAATTTTAATGTTCAAGGATATTGGACAGCCTGCATCTCACCTGAGAAACAATCCTGGAAGTCTTTTGTACTGCAAAAGCTGTGAATTGCTGCATTTTCAAACACAGGTTTTCCTGCTACTTAAAAGATAGCAATACAGAAATGCTGCCGAAAGTGGATATGGAAGGAGCTATCTCTGGACATTCCTTAAAGCAGTGTAACATCCAAATTAGTGGTAAGATGTGGTTATTCACATGTATCCATGTCATGCTCTGTATCATGTAGCAGATGTTAGAAAATTAGCATTTCAAAAACAGGAATAGAATTGGTGAAGCAGCCAAGCAGTGATTTCTATGTTCGTTGCCAGATCTCTTTCAAGCATAGCTTACAAAAGCTTCCACTGGTTTCCCTTCAGCCCCAGGTGTCCACCACTAGGCCTCCACGGATGAGGTAACAGGGAAAATATGCTCCTGTTTCATTTGCTACAGGCACATGGGAGCACATATTTTAACCAGTAGCTCCAGTTCTAAAGATTAATTTACTGCTACAATTCCAATCCAGCAAGTTGCTCGTACAGTGTGTGACCCTGCCTTACAACTTTGTAGAGCAGATGCCCAGGAAAACAGAAGTCACAAAGTGATGTTGCTGCCTTCATGATTCTCTATAATAATTTATTACCAGCTTCCTCTTGTAGTGTATGTGTGCTATGCATGGAGTCTTGCTATACCTGTGAGTTACCAGCAGTCAGTCATATTTCAAGCCTAATAAATATGTTGTTTTAAACTTGTACCATCATAATGATGTCATTAAGAAGAGATCAGCTTTAAGCATACCATGGTACTGCAGAAAAACAGAGTAAGGAAGAATATATTTATTTACTTCCTGACTTTGAGGGCAAATAGTGTCTTAGGGATGTCAGGATAATTCCTTAGTTTCATTGGTATAGCACCTCAATATGCTAGGGCTAAATGGACCTTACTTGATGCATGTTTTTCATTGCAGCTATTGACAAATCCTTTGTGCTTGCTTTTGCTTGCCACTTGCTTTTCAGATCAGTCAGGACTTTCAAAAGCGCTTTCCTGACAACATTCTCTTGCATTTACATTTCTGAGTAGCTTTGGCCGAGGAATAATGGATTTCAGTGGAACATCATTCTTTATGCTATATAGACTAATTGAAATCACTGGAGTTCCTCTAAAATCAGACTGTGTCACTAAAGTGAAAATCTACCCATATATGTTTAAAAACCCTACCAATGGTTGACTGACATCTTCTGTGAAGAGCCCCCACTGACTAAGAGTCAAAATCTGCATCCTACATGGGGAAAAGCTGTTTCAAACAACACAGTCCCAATTCTTCCTCTGTGGAGTGTAAATTAAATCTTATGATCCAAAGAGGAGATGCCTGTTGCATATGAGGAGACAACTGCCTTTTTAACTGCTCTATGAATTTGGAAATGGGAAAGTACGTTTTGGTATTAATCCTTAGTTCTTGCTTCGATTGATGTTGTCATGGTCTCAGCCATAGTGGTTAGAGCTCCACTCTTTTGTAGACAGGTAATGTCAAATTCTGCCATTTTTTTCCTTCACCATGTTGTACTATACTATACCATACCTGCACTTGTAGTGTTACTGGAAGTATATATGAAGTATGATTTGATTGAAGTGAGGATGGGGTGTGGAATCTGGTTTATGAGGACTATGTTGTACAATCTGCTATCTTTTGGGCAGTTTGGGCTGTGGCGTGGGGAAATGACTAGAAGCATGGTTTAGAATTTGGTCTTTCTTTTTTTCACAGCATGCAGCCCAGATGTCCACATTGGACTGGATATGGAAGGGAAAATTTATAATGTTACTATGGCTGACAGCTATCAACAATGTCAAAAAAGATGTACCAATGACAACCATTGTCATTTTTTTACATACACCTCAGAAACATTTCACAATGCAAGTTTTCGGTAAATACAGCTTTGATCTCTTTCTTTGGACAGTGCTGTGCTTTAGTAGAGTAAATCTCTGAGCAGTCTGAGGTGGAAGAGTTTATTCAAGGAAGTAATTTGTCATCCTTGCAATGTTTCTTCAGGCTTAGAAACATAAGAATATCTGTAGTAAATTAGCTTTCCTTTGTCTATTGGTGAGAAAGACAAACTTGATTATATTACACTGAAAAAAATTAAAATCCTCTGGAGATATTGAAATGCAAATTATATCAGTAGGTGTGTATGTAGATTTGCTCTGCTAAATCTTACTCCACTTATTGCTCTGAAAATAGCATAATCAGGACAGACAGATATATTATTTCAATTTTATCAGGCCTATTTTTGAGCTGTTAATCTGCTCAATTTTACAAGTTAAACATTGTTCTGATAACTCTGTTCCTCATTTGAGGATCTTTCTGGAGATTGGAGATGGCTCTGGCCCATGGCCAGAACATGCACCACGGCAGGAATCATGGGGCCAGGAGGTTGGCTGTAGACCAAGGACGATGGCCTGTTGTTTTACCACTTTCTTTATTCTTTGTCACTCAGTAAAAAATGCTCCTTGAAACATACCAGTGTAGGAACTCCAGCCAGCATAAAGGTGCTTGATGAGGTTGTGTCTGGATTCTCTTTAAAGCCATGCCAGCTTTCTGAAATAGGTAACTATTTAAAATCTCTGATTCAGTTTAGTTTTAAGGGTAATGGATGGCAAGGTGCAGTCTACCTCTGACATGTATAAATGTTTCATTATGTAAAATAATAAGAATATAAACTTATTACTGCAAATATAGTTTGTACTCTCAAGCACAAAGGAGATTCAGATATTTTTATTTTTTCTGTTTGATCATTTGTCTTACGAAAACAGTTGCCTGTTTTGAAGATCTAAACAATTCTTTTGTTACATTAGCTTGATGAAATTGTGAGTTATTTTTGTACCAGGGATACAAAAAAGAAAGAGATAATCCTGTATAAGTCAAATATCAGGAAGAATATAAGGCTTTCTAAATTCTGACTGTATACCATATATACACTTAAATATTTTTAATGAAGATTGACAGCTTTCTAATACAACTGGCTAATATGAAGGGATGGATTCTGTGTTTTCTGGGTGATTTGTGATGAAAGCAGTGTTGTACCTGGTCCTGCAATTATTACTCAGGCAAAACTCTCAACAGTGCAAGATCAAACAGTGTGTTTTATCCTTTCTTATACTCAATAGAAACATCTTTCACTTTTTTCTATTTTTTTTTTCTTTGTTTAAATCTACCTCCACCTTGTCTTACTATGAATCTGTGTGGTGTTTTCCCTTCCTAATCATGATGCTGTTGTCCTGCTTCTGTGTATCCTTATTTTAGCTCACAGGTAATCTAGTTTTCCCATATAAATCACATTTTGTAGAGACTGCATCTTTTTTTTTTTTTTTAGATCAGTACATTTTATTCAGATTCTGCTAGTTCTACTGCAGGAATAATCTTTCAAAAGTATTGAAAAATCATTTTTGCTCAGATCTTAACAATGAAGACACTTAAAAGGTGTATTAGAGAGAATGGAGGGAAGTTTTGGATTGTTCTGTGGTTTGGTTTTTTTTTTTCCCCCTAAATTCTTGCATTAGGATATACTAGACAGACACGGATTCATGTTTAGAAGACAAATCAGAGTACTCAGGAGGGTCTTGCTGACAGACTTTGAGAAGAATCAGGGGACTGTAGCATATGTACAAACAATATGATTTTAAGTTTATGTTTTATGACAGTGATGATATGGTAGTAATGATCCATTACAAATTAAATTAGAATTTCTGAAAGGATGTGAAGGTCAGTCTTGTTCCTACCTGGCTTTTTGTGTCTTGTGAGAAAGTCAAGAGTGTGAGAGAGAGAAAGGGAACAAATCATGGGATCATAGAAGCCTAGACAGTACCACTGAAACAAGAGGTCATCTAAGGAGGTCATCTGCCCTAATCCAAGACAGATCACCTATACCTGTACAGACAGGTTAGGTTTTTTTCTGTTTGTATTGTGTAATTACTCTCCAGTACTGTTGTGCTTTCATCTTTGTTTTTTAAAAACCTCATCAAATTAACAGGATTAACATTAAGTTCTACCTCTCCCTTCTGCTGTTTTTTCCTTTATGTAGTAAATTGTCCCCAGAATGTTTTTATAACTCATTGGGCAGTGTCAACTTGGCTGCTGTTGACTTGCTCAATAGCTGAAGTTCTCTGATGCTGCCCATTCCTGTGTTTTGAATGATTTTAAACTTTTACTGTCTTTACAGTTTATGAGTTTCAGGAAACATCCTCTGTACTGCTGCTTCCTTTTTTCCACTTTTTGATGCACTGGGATTTTAACTAGGACTTTGAGTATATCTTTGGAGAAGGCAACTCATTCTTCTTTTTCTAAACATGCTAATGCTTCCTGTAACTTCAATATCCATAGTCTGGTTGTGTGATTTATTGTGCCTAACCTCTGTACATTACTCCTGCTTATTTGGCTTACTTTTCAAATAGCATTTAATGCTAAGAGGATCATCCCATTATTTTTCTTCTTCTCTGCCCATGATCACCTTAGATATACCCATTACTTTTAATTATTTTAAGCTTTTTTAATCTAGATTACCATGATATGTTCCTAATTGTGGATTTGTACACCTATCTCTACTGTTCCTAATTTAAAGCCTTCCTTATTGCATCAGCAAATCTGTATTCTAAGAAATCATTTATCATCTTCTTTATATGAAGCTTATCCCTGTTTAGTATTCCCCTCCATGAATTTACCCACTTAAAAATGTTCTCAAGAAATATTTTGGTTAAAATGTGGTGTTATTTTTCTATATTATCAGTCAAAAATGTGAATCAGGATAGAAATAATCTATAATCCTTCATAGTCTGATGATGTAATAAAATATTTGGAATTTTGGTGTTTTGTTCTTGTTTTATACAGATTGTCAAATGGACATATTTGAAGATCAAGAATTTTCAGGAATGAATATTAGAAGTTTTTTCACTCCTGATATCTCTGTCTGCCAAACTATTTGTACATATTTTCCAAAGTGCTTGTTCTTTACATTCTTTACAAGGGAATGGCAAATAGAATCTCAAAGGTGAATATGACATCTAACTTTAATTCCCTAAGTAGATGTTTGTTGATTTTTGTTTGTTTGTTTGTTTTAAAGCACACAGTCTCTTTTTAACCACTATTTTCTTATGGATTTTTTTTGTTAAAAGGTTATTTTCAGTAAAGCACAGCTTTTTGTGTTTTGTATTCATAAGTTTTTAATTTCCTGTGGGTATTTCACACATCAAAATGAGAGGGAGCATCCAGATTGCTTTAATGACTTAAAGCTGAATGTTAAAAAGTTATTGAGTCATCTGTTTTCCTAGCAGTGTATAGTTATTTACTTGAAAGTATTTTTGATATAGTTAACAGGTTTTAAAATGTGTCTATTAATCTCCCTTCTTTTATACTTAGTAGTAAGAGTAAAAAAATCTACATTCTACATAAAGCAGAAGAATAAGGTTCCAAAGGAATTTCAGGGAGAAGCAAAGCTGAGATGGCATGTATCATCTAAACTCACCTCTTCTACGTATGTATAAATACTGTACAACCTTTAGTAGTACAGTCATATGCCATTTCACAAAACTACAGAAGCCTCCTCAATTTAGTGTGAACTAGTGAAATGAGATAATGCATTTTCATATTCAGTACATTTACAAATAGAGGCTTGGGAGAAAAAAAACACATATTAGAAAGGACCTTTGCTTGCCAGTACCTAACAACCAATTTTAAGATGTGAGAACAAATTTAGTTATTGTAAAAAAAAATTTCATTTTAGAAATCTTTGCCTTCTGAAGACATCAACAAGTGGGATACCAGAGGCCCTTATATCACGAGAAAATGCTATATCAGGCTTTGGTCTCCTAAATTGCAGAAGATCCTTTCCTGGTAACCAATAAATTACAATAAAACTGATTTTGAATTAATCAAATTAGTAGACTTTCTGATGCTTGGAATGCACTCTCTTTCAGCCTGCAATTCTCGCATTTACATGCATATGAATTTTTTGGGAGATGAACTCAATGTCACTTTTACTAAAGGACACAGAGCCTGTCAGCAGGTTTGCACAGATGTGATCCGCTGCCAGTTTTTTACTTACTTTCCCCTGCAAGATTCATGCAATGAGGAAAGGTGAGATACCTATTTTAAAATGTTCAAAGATATATTGCTGAAATGATCGTTTCACAGACCTGGTGAGGGGGTAATGTATGTGTTCTGCATAAAAAAATTACAAACTGAATTCTTACATTAATTCATTGGCAGAAAGTGTGAATGTCACCTAAGAATGTCCTCAAATGGATCTCCAGTGGAAATAGTCCATGGGCCGGGAAGAATCTCTGGATACTCACTAAGGTTATGTAAAAAAAAAGCCAGTACTGGTAAGTAAAACATTCATATAAAAGAGAGTTTAGATGTTTCAATGCAGGAATACAATACCTATTGATTATTAATTATTTATAAAACTTGATTCCATTTATTTTATTGCATTGTCCTAATGGAACACTTTGTGAGGTTAGTCAAGAAGTGAAGCTGGCCAGGTCTGTAATATTGCGAACACCATCATTAACACTGTGAACTTGGTTTTAACAGATTTTATGATCATAAATCATAAAATGATTGGGCTATATCATGTATGCTGTGCTGGGTAAAACACTGGCTGGATGGCCAGGTCCAAAGAGTAGTTAAAGAGAGTTAAATCCAGCTGGCAGCTGGTCATAAGTGGTGTTCCTCAGGGCTCACTATTGGGACCAATTCTCTTTAACATCTTTATCAATGATCTTGATAAGGAAATAGAATGCATCCTCAGTAAGTCTGTAGATGACACCAGGTTGTGTTGGGACTGTTGATCTGCTTGAGGGTAGGGAGGATCTACAGAGGGACTTGGGCAGGCTGGATTGATGGGCTGAGGTCAACTGTATGAGCTTCAGTAACACCCTAAGTGTGTCATGCCCTAGGCGTTCCTGTGCTGGCAGGAGGATTGGACTTGATAATATCCAGAAATCCCTTCAAACCCCTACCATTCTGTGATTCTATGAAAGCCTAGTGCTGAGTCCTGCACTTGAGCCACAGCAACCCCATACAATGCTACAGGCTTGGGCAAGAGTGTCTGGAAAGCTGTCTGTCAGAAAAGGACCTGGGGATACTGATCAGCAAGTGGCTGAATAAAAGCCAGCAGTGCTCCTAGGTGGCCAAGAAGGTCAAGAACGTCCCAGCTTCTATTAGAAGTAGTGTGGCAAGTAGGGTCAGGGAGGTGATTGTCCCTCTCTACTTGGCATTGGTGAGGCCACACCTCTACTATTGTGTAAAGTTTTGGCCACCTCACTACAAGAAAGACATTTAGATGCTGGAGTGCANATGCTGGAGTGCATCAGAGAAGAGCAGCTAAGCTGGG
>VWZY01006258.1:0-51768 GCA_013399075.1 Chloroceryle aenea
GCCTTATGCCTAGGAAATACCTTTTCCTGCTCCTCTGAAACACCCATTAAACATTCCCAGAATGACAAGCCTTTGGGAAATCTAAGTTGGCTCATTCTCCATGGGAATTGCAAGTAGTAAACTCACGCAGACCCTGTCAGTACTGAACGTGCTGCAGCTCAGGGCACTGAGCAGAACCTTCCTGTAATTGCTCTTCCCAGAGGCTGCCGGCCACTGTTGTGCTCAGTTCAATCAGAGAAGGAGGCTGTTGCCTTTGATCATAGTGCTCAGTCTAGCAATTTAACCAGTGTCAAGACCCTGAAGCCAGCTGGCAGAGTCTAGACATAGCCATGCTGTTAAATTCTTACAGACTTCCAAAAAAAAAAAATAGATAAAAGGTAGTTAATTGTTTCCTGTCCAAACTAACAGCTGAGTTCCAGCTCCGAGGCTCCAAGTGCTGCCTGGTTTAATTGTACAGATGCAGCGTTAAGGTCCCAGCAGTAAGGAGGAGAAAGTGCCAGCCTGAATACTGAATACAGGAGGGCAAAAGTGAGAGCCAGGATGGTGCAGTCACAAAGCAATTCTGAGCTCAGGAGAGAAGGAGGAGTGAAAGTACAAAGGATGCAAAGGGATAGCAAAGGGGTCCAGGGCTGGGAGCAAGGAGGGAGCAGAGGGAGAAAGGAAGGAGCCTGCAATTGTAAAAAAAAAAAGCAAGCAAGGAAAATCAAAAGCAATTAAGCAGGACAGCATTTTCCAAATAAAAGAGGTGCAAGAGGCAGTGTGGGGGAAGTGACAACAGTTGTGTCACCTGCTACTTTCAGCTGTCCTAACTGCAGTTAAATAAATCAAGAGACTCAAATAGTTTTGGGAAAGTGTTGTCACAGAAAGAATTCCATACATTTTAATGCCATGTTGTTCAACTGGCTTGTAAAGGGAATTAAAAGGCACTTACCATTCGCATCCAGGTTGGTATAAAGCCTTTGTATAGAGACATAAACCCTTCACCCTGCACGGTTTGAATCAGGCAGTCCGTGGAAGACTTATACAGCAGACCTCTGGCAATGGGCAAGGAGAGCAAAGTGTCAGTATGAATAAGCATAATTTTCCCTGCTGGAAAATAATCTGTATCTGAAAAAATTGTACAAGCAAAATTTGTACACTCCCTGGAGTCTCATCAGGACTGAAATCCACTAAGTGGCTATGCTTAGGTGGCCATCGCAACAACCCCCCCTCCCTCCCGACATGCAAAACTCAAACAGGAAAATGTCTATCAGAAAGTTGAAGAGCAAATTAGAGATTTCACTCCCAGTGAAACCAGTCAGACTCAGGCTTCCAGTTTTCTGAGGAAAAGTCAGTCTCTGAAGTGGCTGTACCTTCCCTGCTTATCTCTCGGCTGGTTCATTATCCGGGTTTTGACCACATCAGCAGGAGTTCCCAGAACAGCAGCTACCAGGCCAGAACAGCAACTGTCAACAGCAACAGATACTTAAAAACCAAACAGTTTTATCATGGCAATTTAAGCATCATGATTCCAGTTCTAATAATAAGTAATTTATTAAACCTGTTAGCATAAAATCACAAGTAATACCTCAGAATATAAACTTGCTTTGGGAGGAGGCTTGCTCGTATTGCTCTTGCTCAGATGTCCTCCCAGCACCATCTTCCCTCACCTCTGTGTGCAGTTCTCAGGCAAGGATAAAGGACTCACAACAAGCCATTTATGATATTGTTTATATAAAGTGGATGTCTTCATAATTTAAGATAGTAAAAGAGGTTGTTCTGCAGAGTTTCTATTGCTCACTCTCACTGTTTGCTAAAATTAAAACGAGGTTAGGTAAAATAGTAGCAATTCTAGAGAAGTGAAAATTCCTGTGTGCTCTCCCAGATGTGTGAAGCTTTTAAATGCATCAGCAAGGCACTTCTCGTGAAAGCAGTTTTGTAACAGTGGTGGCATCCTTTGTCTTGTGTCTTTCATACAAAGATGTCCTCTCAGGCAATAAAAATCCCCAGAAGTTATAAAGGTTGATGTTACCAGCAGCATCATGACCACAGACTAGAGGCTTCTGCTGGTGCTGGACACAGATGAAGGCAACAAGGCTGGAAATGCCCCGCAGTGGCAAAGGGGTGACTGGGGAATATGGTACCTGGCAACACTGTGAGTCACGCTGTTGTCCACGAGAGGCGTGTTCAGAAGCAAGAAGTGTTTCACTGAGTCATAAGTGGTCAGATCTGTAAAGAGAATAATGAGAAAAACCAGCATTGTCAGAATTAAATGGTGCCTCTGCTGTTCATTACTGACATAGGACGGAGGCTCGGCAAGAACTAAATTTCCAGTGCAGCTCCTCCAATTGGCACAGCTAGCACCCTGCCCCCAGGTCCTGATGATGGTTGGGGCACCTAGGTTCTATCTTTAGATGTGTCAGCACGTGCTCCCTTCTACTACTGTCTTCTCTGATTTACCCTACAGATGATAAAATGGATCCCAAATGGAAAGTTCTGCAAAATGCCTCATTAACTAAAACCAGAAACATCACAAGAAGGGGGCTTCTACCTCTCCCACCTCTGTCCAAGTGTTATAAAAATGTGAGAAATGTTAGACAGAAAAAATAGATGGTGTCATGGAAGTTACATAATGTTCTCCTGAAAGCAGATGTGAGTTGTGGCATCTGGGCCTCTGAATAAAAGGCAGTGATCTGAAAGTTAACAGCAGATCAGGGTTACATTTCCAGTGGCCTGACCTTAAAACTCAGAAGTCCATCCTGCTAACCAGGGTGACCCCCCCAGCACTTTGTAGTTCTTCACAGCCTAAACATACCCAGCAGAGATCATTTCCCACTTGGGAAAGAATTTGCTTGTTTAAGTTTACATGCTGAGAGCGCATGTATGTACAGACATGTTAACGTTGTGTATGGAGAGCCATGCCTTTGTTAACAGTCATTCTATAGCCTTCACTTAACAGCTCCCGCTGCAAATGTTATCCATCCACTGATGCTTCACACTGCTTAGCAAGGTGGAAGTTCACACCACCTCTGATTTTCTAGCTTCAAAGAGACTTTTTTAGTCGTGCTGCCAACACATCCCTGTGCTGAATGACGTAGACAGGAGTAGCCATCATGCCAAAGAAATGTAAGCAAGCAAAGTAAAAAAATGCCAAGGCAATGCTATAATATGTGACACCAAGCAGAGCGCAAGTGTTTATGGTGGGCACCCACAGGCAGTGTCTTTCAGTCCCAAAGACATCTCCTTCCTAGTTTTATAAACAGAACCTCAGGAAGGAGAGAAAAGACCTTCCAACATACCCTGGCAGTTTTGGAGAGACACAGGATATATGTGGAAGGAGTGAGTACTCGAATCAGCCGAGCACTCAGGCAGCCACTTCTCCTTGTAGCCCTCAGTCCCTGCCTGAACTGCATTGTAGGTGCACCTCTGCAGCTCCACCACACCACGCCTGGGATGTGGACCTTGTTGATCTGGACACTGACCCCTGGGCCATCTCCCTAGCTCGACCTTGGACCTTTCCTATCACCACAGACCTGATGGTGATCACTGAGTTGTGACCCTCTCCAGAGCTCAGCTTCCTGGCTTGGCCTCAGACCTGCCTCATCGCCACACACTTTCCTGAGAATCTGGATCTCACTGGAACCTGGCTTCCAGCACTGTCTCTGCCCTGCTCACCTTGCTTGGGCACCAGGGAGCTGGGCTGTGGCTGGCGAGGTCTCTGCTCGAGGGCCATGGGACCCTCTCAGCTCCCAGCTCACAATCCCTTAGGCTCACACACAAACTGTTATTTTTAAGCAACTTGATTTCCACAGGAACAAAGTGCTCATGGCAGAAGTCACCTGCAGGGTGCTTCAGACTGGTCCCCAGTGTAGATAACCATGAGATGAAGACCAGGGAAGTAGCTGACCTCTCCTTTCTTAAAGCTCAGTTGTGGCCTTAAGTGCTGCACACCAAGTTATGAAGTTTACCTCCCATGTTCACCAGGGCAGCTCTCTGGACATTTGGCACCCATCCAGCCCAAAGGCCCCGTATTCCTCCTTCGGACAGGATCTTCAGAAATGCGTGGTGGACTCCTCGAAACCTGAAATCCATAGGCAGCTAATAAGTAGAACACCCAGTTATGGGGAAATCTTTGCATATTCCAGTGCTTTGCTGTACCAGGTCCTCACATAGGAAAGGCAATTCATACCTGCAAGGCTCTGGTCCTCCAGGTCCATTTTTGGAACCATTTTTGACTTTCATAGAGCCATAGAATCATAGAAACGTTTAGGTGGGACAGGACCTTTAAGATCATCAAGTCCAACTGTCAGCCTAACACTGCCAAGCCCACCACTAAACCCTGTCACTAAGCACCACATCTGCACACCTTTTAAATCCCTCCAGGGACAGGGACTGAACCACTTCCCTGGGCAGCCTGTTCCAATGCTTAACAGACCTTTCATGCCACAGTATTCTACCAAACCTACTGGTTGCACTGGTAAGCATCAATTTCACGGCTAATAACAGATGACCCTTTGATCCCACAGCTGGATTATAATGCTAAATGTACAAGACACCAAACAATGCCAGTAGTTTTGGATGCAAAGAGCAGTGTGTCCTGGCATCTGCAGGAAGCTCTCAAGCCCTGCTGTCTGCAGACAACTCAGCCCTTCCTTGTGCCCGTGCACCCTGCATGAACCATTCACCTCATCTTTTCTTCCAGCTTCCCTTCTTCAGAAAGTATCCCTCCCTCCCCCTGGCAGAGCGCTGGCTGGGACACACTGCACATGTAGGATGGGTCTGTGGTCTCTGGGACCTACACATCAGATAAAGAAGGCAAGCAGAAATGGAGTAAGGAGAAATCTTGGATCCCCTCCATCTCCACTACCCAGAGCCATCATGTGCCTCCCAGGCTCCGCTCTTCCCCAAACAGACTTCAAGCAGCTGGGGGGGAAAGTGGGGGGTGTCAGAAATCAGAGGGAACCACACCCTCAGCCAAAGAGTAATCACCAACAGGAAAAAACCACCAGCCTTGAGAGGAACCGACCGTAACGGCTTTCCTTCCAGCTTCCTTTTTCCTTCCATCTGCATCTGCACCTTCACCAGATCAGTCGGGCTGGCAAAAAACTGTCCGATGGCACCCGCAGACATGCCTCCAACGACAGCTTTCCTGCCAAATGGGGGAAAAGAGGGGGTCTCCAGAATAAACTGAAAATCTTAACAAACCGCAGTGCTCGAGCTGAGGAGTTCAGCAGCAGGACTCAGATGTAAATGGTTGTTCTTTATACTAACAGCCAAAGTTAAGGTAACAATCGTGGCCTTAACAGGTAGTCAATAATACTGCTGTCAATTTTAAGAAAGGGTTAAAACTTATCTGGGAAAAAAAAAATTAAGTAGTTATACATCACCAAGATGCTCTGCTTCCTCTCCAGGTTATGTTAAGCTCCTCACTTAGGGCTTAAAGGTGAGGCACACAAGGAAAGGATGGTGCTCCCTAGATCATAATACCCGAATGCCAGTCTGCAACTCTAAACTCCTTGCTGCTCTACAAAACTTTCCTTTATCTCTCACTGCTACTAGATGCATTGTGTCTGTTTTCTGGTTCTGCTTATTCTGGTAGAACCAGAAATGTCACTGTTACCCCGAGTTCCCCCTTCCCATAGCATCAGACGTAACATGGACTTTAGATATATTAGATTTTATAAATCCTGTCTTAGGAGCAGTTACATTCTGGCCCCAGGATTTGATTTTGGAGTAAAATACATGTTTCAATATGATACTGTGAATGATTATAAAAGCATTTGACCCACATTTTAACAACGAGGATTTGACAATAAGAAATTACCATTTTTTTCCAGAATTTACAGAAAAAACTGTTTCATGTCCCACGAGTCTTTAAAAGTTAATTCTGTGGCTGTATGTCACTTGCACTGTCATAAAAGGGACTGAGTGAGATTTAACTGTTGCTGAATTAAACTTGCAAAACCAAGACCTTGGTTTTTCTTTTTATAGGGATCACTCATCTCCTTGGGAAGGACACACAGATTGAACTTAGGCTGACATGTGTTGTACGCACATGAATGAAACAGTGTTTTTTCCTTCATGATCTGGCTCTTCAGTATCTGGGAAATGTCCATCTCTTGGGCTGTGGTACACCACCAGAAACAGCAAACCTTCCTGTTCCTCATGCTCCCTGTTTCTAACCTAATGCCATAATAATTTCTCAACCCAGGCAGTATGGCAAGCAGCAAGGTGTTGCCATACTGCTGCTGGACAACACACAGCAGGACCCATCCCCCTAGCAGCTGCAAATCTGACCCATCCCTCCCACAGATGGAAATCTGAGTTCTATTACCTCACTTCTTTTCTGCAAAGCTCCAGAGGATGTTTGACACATCTATCATAGCTTTGGAAGTGTCCTCTCACCACATGGAGCTCTTGCATGACCTCAGAGCTGAGCAGGGCACAAGCTGCAAGTCCAGCTTGGCTCAGCTGAACCCCTGGTTTGCATCACCCAGGCAGCTGTGGGATTAGTCACGGCTACTCACGCTGGTGTCAAGTTTGTCCAATAGGTCATGGCTCCTCTGACAGCTGTCACACACAGCTCTGTGCTCCGACACAGCTCACCTGTGCTTCCCAATATCCCCCAGCACATGCAGATATAAAAGAGCTGCCACTCACAGCAGAGCCCCCACGCCACGGTACAGCTGCCTTGCCCCCACTCTGACCCAGGCTAATCCTGCCCACCCAGGACTGCTCCTATCGATGCAGTTTATCATGTTTCTCCATCTCTTTAGCAGAATATCCTTGCTGGGGTAAACAAGGTACTAGTTAAGCCTTTGAAAAATTCATTTCAATATTTCTTAGTCCTCTTCCCAGCTGAATGGCAAGATATTGCCCTGCAACTAAAACCAGAAACTCCATTATCAGTGCTTAAACCCCTGCCTTATATTGACATTCTTTAGTGTAGGCGAGCCACGAGGAGAAGACAGCTTTTAGGACTGCAGGACTCCTACAATTAGCCTGATACCCACACAGGAAAAGGCATAAATATGCAACATTACCAGAAAGGAAAGCTTTCATCCTCAGCCCTGCCAAGCACGGAGTCACGGAGATGTTCGTACGCAACCATCCGAACTCCGGAGTACACTGGGGAAAACAAAAGCAGGAGACGATTCTTGGGTCTGCTATTCCTGGAGGTCTCGCTGTGATAGAGAGGTCAAGAGATAGGTTGTGAAACACCCCCGAGCTCACCTGGGTGAGCTGTTCACTGCTTTCATGTTTGTGATCATAATGGGGAAAGCGAGGGGGCTGCCTGGTAGCAATGCTAGAGCCAGAACTTTGTAGCACCTGCCAGCACGGTTTATGCCTGCAAGCTAAGGAGATGCAACCGCATTGCTTCCTTCTCAGCTGGTGCCAAGAGCAAAACCTCCCACAAGTGTTTTTGAGGTTTATTGCTGTCACCATATTTCCAAGTAAAACACAGAAAGCTGTTACCCGTGGCCAAACCACTGGTGCATTTCTGCATCCTAGTACTTACCTTTATTTCCCAGCCTGTCCCCACTTCCCCTAAATAGAAGATAATTATTGTTTGAGGAAACTAGGTGCCTGGTTCTGCTGAAAACCTTCCTGCAAAGATGATGGGGAAATTATACTTTGTTTTCCCAGAAGCCAGAAAAAACCTGTGAAGGAATGGGCAAGAGAAGGAGGAGATGATACTGAGCCAAAATCCCATATACCTCTAAGTGGGATTGCAGGCTAGACTGAAGAAGTCCTTGCAGACATTTAAAGGACAAGAAGACGTGGTAAGCTCACCCCAAAAGGCCATTGGCCACAGCAAGCAGGACCAAAACTTGTCCCATTGTGGGCAGATAATCACCTATGTGGCGGTAAACTGCTGGTGTGGCTCCTTGCCAGAGCTTCCATAAGCCCTCCTCTTGCACGACGCCAGCCGCGGTGCGCAGCATGCCACGGTAAGGGGCCGCCCGCCCGGCGGCTGCTCCGCTGCGATCAACGGCAGCTTCACCTTGGACCTGCAGTCGAGTTTTCGTGAGATCCAGGGGAAATGTCACTGAAGAGAAAGAGCAGGGAACAAATGTGAATATGAGTGCAACTGTGGGGAGCCCTACCATTGCTGGTGACATCTGCACCACAGTCCCCCCTGACAGGTGGCCAAGGGGGCTGTGCAAGCACCAGCAGGCAGCAGGGACTGTACCAAACTGAGGTGCAGCTGATTCATAGAGAAGAGGAGATTCACATCCAGATCTGTTAAAAGTGGCTCTGGTCACGAGTAACCAAAATACACTCCTGTCCGACACCAAGTCCCTTATCTGTTTTTGCAGATTTTTTTTATGCAATACATGCACTTTCCAAGAGACTCTGGATTAAAAATCCTGTTCCAGTTGCTACTCCTGAATAAAGATGTCAAATCTCTTCTCAAGTGTGTGGCCTCTCCTATTCTGCCCAGCATAATGGCAACACACATTACAGTCAGGGATGATCCCACAGTGCAGACACACATTCAGGTGAGCATCTGACCACCCTATAACATGCTGCTTTGCTGATGCAGACACAAAAATTGTGGTTAGAATGTTACTTCTTTTACTGAAATAATTGGTGGCCAAGGAAGGTGGTCTACCTTGATCTCAGCTTCCCAGGACTGCTCCTGAAACAGTATGGGTAAATATTTGCTGTCCCTAGTATCAGATCCAAGCCAGGAGTGTCTCCAGGTGATGAACCTTCCCAGCCTGTCTCAGGCAGCGAATGCTCAGGAGCAGGGGCTGTCTTTGGTTCCATACCTCTGCAACACAGAGTCCTTCTAGAGCAGGGCTCAGAGGTACCGGGGGAATGCAGTCACTGCTCAAAGCCTCAGCAGATTTAGTCTATTTGTGCATTACGTTTGGTGTCCGTGTTTAAGGATTACCAAAGATCCAGAGGTTACAGATCATTAGACCAATGCAACGGATCTGCCTGTAGGAAAGAGCTGGCAGAAATTACATAGAATGTGCTGAGAAATATTCCAAATAAGTTACTGATCACCAAGTAGTGCTACACAGATGCTAGGGCACTGCTTTGCAGTTTACTACACTCCATTTTTACAGACATCTCCACGGTAACCAGAAACACAAGATTCAATTTTTCATGGCTTAACCTGTGAAAAGCAAAATTCCTAAAGAAATCAGCCCCCTTGCTACTAACTCAGGCAACAGATCATCCTGCCTCTTCAGTCTGCTTCCAGCAAGAGCAAAGCTTATCAGTCACAACTGCTCTGGGTTACTGTCTGCAGCCCCTCTGCCTTGGAGGCAAAGATTTCAACCTATAGGAAACCCCCCCTCCAGCCAAGGTCAGGTGGCATAAAATACTCACAAGGCTTAAATTATTGAAGTGTCACGACAAGCCAGAGTGGAACGATCAGATTTGCTGGAGCGGAAAAGCCAGAGCAAATACTGAGAAGAACAAGGCATCCAGGGACTGAAATTCCCCCTACCCCCTGTAAGTACATTTTGACCCCCTTCCCTCTCAGAAAATGCCGGTGAGTTGTACCTAGTTCTGCCACAGCCGCTGCAAAGGCTGACAGAGCGAATTTGCTGGCTCGGGGCCATCTCTCTGGAGGAGGTAAGCTCTTCTCTTCTTCTCCAGGTGACATCTAGCGTCTAACATGAACCAAAGCCAACCAGCCGCCCTGGCAGGGTCTGGATTGAACGCAGCCCCTAGCTCAGCTCTGCTCTAGGCCGTTTAGGAGACAAACCGCTGAAGGTCATGTTTCCCCAGCACCAGCAGCAGGCACCGCAGCAGCCCGAAGTGTCCCCTGCAGAGCTGCAAGGACCTTGTGTAGTGACACAAGAGAGTCCTGCGCAACAGGCTCCAGGGAAATGTAGTCTGTCACCACGGCTACCCTCTGCCAGCCCACCGGCGGTGAGGCTACAGGCACACGTACGATTTTGCTCATTATCTCCGTGAAATGAGCTGAAGATCATGAGAACACACGTGGGGGGTGCGCGCTTTATAGGATGCTGTGATTGACAGCAGCACCTCGGGAGCCCCCAACCTGCATTATGGTGTCAAACAGCTGCACGGGCATCCCAGATGGATGAATCGCTCCAGATCAGCAGCTGCGTGCTGAGTTGGGGTGCTGGGGTAGTTATAGCAACCCCAGCTTCCTGGGGGTCGGGCTGAGAGCAGCACGGTGTGAGCAAGGGGCACGCAAACCTGGGAAAGCAGAAGCCGATCTCTGCCCAAAGCCCTGTATGCAGAAGGATTAAAGCTTTTCCTGACTGGATGCTGAAGCCCTGTTAATTGTGTACCAGTCCTAATTTCATTTAAATGAAGGCAGGCATATTTATGTTCTCATCATGAAGAAAAAAAAAAGAAAGGTAAGGCACGCGCTGTTCAAGAGAAGCTTTTCATTTATCATTAAGGCTCAGCTGAATTGCTAAGTTAATCATTAGCCATTAATCACTAATCCTCATGCTGAGGATTTGGGGATTTTTTTAGGTCACAGAAATTTATCCTCCCCATACCCCTGTCTGACTGCCTAACATTCTGGTGTGTGGTCCTCGTCACAACGATACAAACAAATGAAGGGAGCATTGCAGGTGAAATATTCAGCTAAGGTCAGATGAACTTATCTCATCAGTCACCAGTAATGGGTATTAAATTAGATCCTTCTTTGGCTTAGAATTCATTAGAATTCCTGCAGTGATGAAACAAACTACAGACAAAACCCTGATTAAAATGGGGAGAAGGCATATTGGAATTTATTGCAGCCATGCGTGGCTGCACTGGAGGTTCAGAGTGGTTCAGAGCCTGACTCTGGACAGTTCATGGAATCTGCTGTTGGCACTTTTGTGCTTCCCGCCATAGCTATTCTCTGGGCTCGGGTCAGCTTGTGCCACTCTGTATCATCCTGTATATCATCCATTCGTAATTTAGGTTGGAGAGGACCTCTAGAGGTCATCTAGTGCAATCCTCTGCCAGCACAGAGATAGCTTGAGTCATAGCTGAGCCTCAGGTTGCCCAGGGTTTTGCTCGGTCACCTGTAAACCTCCAGGGATGGGCATTTCACAACCGCAGCCTGCTCCAGTGCCTGTCCAATTGGTGAACTTTTTTTCTATCACTAGTGTCTTGTGTCCTTCACCAAACTGTGCTCCAGAAGCAGAATATAAACAAAAAAAGTGTCCAAAACAAACACAAAAGCCTTCAACGAATGTCTGTTGTCTAACCAGTATACACAGATCACTTTGTACTCATTACTCAGGCTGTGTGCATACTAAAAATATACTCCAATATTGCAAGGCCTTTAGCTCTGTTATCAGTCTACCCCTTTGTAGGAAAAGGACCTTCATGGATGAAGTAAACCCAGGAAATAAACACACAAAGAGCTGTGACAAGTGAACACAGCAGTGTAGTAACATCACAGTTAGAAGTTATTTCATCTGTTTCTTCCAGACTGTTTGCAAAATGGAGATCCACAAGCTGCTCATCACAGCTGACATATTTGAGCTTCTTCTTCTGCACCTATGACCAACATAGGTAACATCCCAATGTACTCCAGCATGACTGTTTCATGAGGGCCATATATATACATCGTTAACTGCTCTTAACCTGCTATCAAGTGTATTTCCATTGTGCTCTTTTCCTGCACTGCCTGTCTGCACACACGGGTTCCTGTCTGGGCACTTATTCCTGTATGGGAAGGGAGTTAAACTGTATTTGTACAAAGCATTTTAAATGGAATAATCATGTCCATACACAATGTTGTACAAATTGTGCACCATCCAAACAGTGTGGTGTTCCCACTGTATGGTGTTACAAAATGTACTATGAACTATGGCCTAGTAAAATATGTAAAGCTGGTGAGTGGATAAGGCCTCTGGGTTAGTAACTATTGAACTATTATAAAAATATTCTTGGGGACAAGGTGAAGCACAGTCTAGGTCTAGCTCTAATTCAGCCACCAGTGTGGTTTTATTCTGGTGAGATTTGGGAGCACAAAGAGAATGGGACATATCTAAGGAGGGTTCAGGAGGAAGGACATGGGGAAACAGTTTTGGACACAAAGGCAGAAAGGCTGAGCCTGATTAAAATGAAATGCTTTTGTGAGGGTAATATTTGAGTAAAGGGAGAAGTGTAAGATGTGAGGTACAGCTGGATGCTTGTCTATTAAGCAAACTTGAAAGCTCAAGTCTGGGTTGCTGTGCAGGGTTTGTTCAACCAAGGAGACTGGGCCCGAGGATCACATACTGGGATGGAGCAGAAGAGATTTGGACAAAGAGCCAGGAAAAGCCAGACTTTCAAGGCCTGCCTGGATCTGTTCCTGTGACATGCCCTGAGTGATCCTGCTCTGTCAGGAAGGTTGGACTTGATGATCTCCAGAGGTCCCTTCCAACTGCCACCATTCTGTGATTCTGTGCCTTGCTGAAAGCTAAATATCTGCAAATCACAGCCTCTCTGCTTCATAGTCTTGATATTGCCAAACCAATATTTTTTTATCTGAAGAAAGCAACAGTCTGCTTCATCACAGAGTCCCTGGCTGTGTGCATGGCTGCTTGGGTAGCCTTCCAGCAGCGGGCACAAAGTTCAGAGGTTTGTCACAGCAACATCTAAACTTTGCAAAGCAGCCGAGTTGGTCCTCGTCCCGGAGCAGAGGAGAATTGGCTCTGCCTTTTACAAAACAAGGGCTAGTCCTTGGGCTGGCCGGTGCTTTGCCATCTTGTCTCCATGGCAGTGATCAGCTGGCACGGCCGATAAAAGAGGCCCTGTTCTCTGGCCAGGGGAATCCTGGCCAGCCAGCCGTGCTGGGCACTGCAGCCGGCAGAGCAGCGGCTGCGTCGGGCGGTGGGGAGGCAAAAAATGGCTCTCGCCCTCCTCTTGGCAGCCATCCTGGGACTTCTGGTTGTCAAGGCTGTTTTGTTTCAGCCGGGAAACCCGAGCTCCCCTCCTTGCATCAGGAGCTGGATCCCTTGGTTTGGAGCTGCGTTTCAGTTCGGGAAAGCTCCTCTGGAGTTTATAGAGCAAGCCAGGAGAAAGGTAATGGCAGAGCAGCCTGCCTGCTTGTGGGTGCGTGCTCAGGGTGGCTGCTGCAAGGGGAAAGGAGAGGAGAAACTCCTGCGTTAACTTTGCCACTTTTCTGCCGCATTTTATAATGTCAGGGGCATTTAACTGGTGAGAGATTGGCTTTTGTACCAGTAACGCTGCTAACCGGTCCAGGCATGATCTCCGTGCTCTGATCATCCTGTTTAGGACCCAGCACCTCTGCTGGTTTGCTTTTGCAGTCTGGCTACATGTTAATCTTGGGCTGAGATAATGTGACAAGCCCCGTCCCAGGAGCTGGGACCAGGAGACTAATTATTTGCGTGTCTAAAGTTAGGTGAGATTTCTGTGTCCCTCAGCATTCCAGGGAGACACAAGAAGCTTGGCAGGAGACTTCTTCCATTCTAAATAACATAGCAAAGATGGGTGTGAAGATTTACCCCCTGGATGTGCCTTTCTTCCTCTATATCTGATAGACACAGTCTGAATTATTAATTTAGATTAGATGTTTGATTTCTAGGCAGCTAATACTAACTGACATCAACTCCACCTTCCTGTTTCATCCGGTGACGGCATCACCTGCTATGGATGCAGTGTAGTCAGCCTCAAATGTTCAATACGGAGGGATTGCACAGTCCACTACTTGCAAAAACTAGCTAAAAATGAAACCACTGCAACATCCTAAAATTTGAAAAAACCCCAATCAATTAAGAAATACGGGATGTTTAAAATTTGCTGTCTCTTTTTGAATTACTAGATTTTGCATTTGTAAGCATTTCTTTGCAGCCACAGTTGTTATAAATCCGTGGTGTTAAATGAAAGCAAAAGTTCAGGTATAATCAGCTGAAGTATGAGGTGTAAGAACATCACGAGCCATCAGTCCTGTGCTAGAGTACACTGAGTGCACTGTGGAGTAAGCTCCTGTGTGTGATCTGCAGTTCCTTCGCTCCTTTGATCTTACCAAGCCAGTTTTAAACTCACATTATTATGTCTTTCCTGTATCTTTCACCTATGCATAGCATGATCGTTTATTTGTTCATTCATCTTAGGGCAGAAATGCAGGATGGGAAGTAAACCCATTCCAGTCCATTCTCTACTGTTTAAGAAACCATGCCATATAATCCTTTAACTCAACTGGTCAAGCCTCACTTAAGAAAAGATTAAAATAATCATAGTATTTCTCTGACTCTTCTGGTATGAGGCTGGTAGAGAACTGCCCTGTTCTAATGAAGGCGTATCCTGGTGGCAACCAGGTTAAAGCAGCTTGCCTTTTGGGGACAGATGTTTCTCCATTACTTAAGCTTGCTTCAGTTGCCTATTTTTTCCCCAGGAAGTTTCTAGCAAAATGTCTTAGGTGAAGTTTTAAACCAAACCTAACAAAAGAGTCCTTTTTTGAGGTTCATTCACAGACTGAATGAGAAAAACTTTCGCCTGCTAAAGAATGCATTGAAGTAAAAATGGAAACTTAGTGGCGGTCCTGACATTAATTTTGATGTTCATTTTAGGCCATTGCTGGTGCTATGGAAGCTGCTGCCACATCTGAAAACACCAGAAACACCTGAAGGACTTTATAAATGCCAGGATTTGTTGGGACAAAAATCAGAACAAGAAACATTTTCAGTGAGAAAACTCAAGGCAAAGCAGGAAGCAAAGGCTTTCATACCTATCTCCCCTTTGCTGTGTGCTTGCAGATAGGACTTTTCCTTTGACTTAGTCAAGCAACTCAACATCCTTGTGACCTGTGACCTCTCCCCATGGTCCCCCTGGGCCGAGAGGAACCTTCCCATCCGTCACCCCCAGGCTGGCTGCCTGCCCGCAGCATGATCATCTGGCTGTTTCTCTGTCCCTGGGGGGGGTCCTTACACACCCCAGGCAGGTGCCCCTTCCCACCTCCCACACTGGCACCATGTGCAGAGACCAGGACAGATGAACCTTTTCCTTCCTGCTCCCTGGTAAGGGAGCACGCACTGCAGCATCGTACAGCCAAAGAAAACAGGTGCTGCTGCCAAGGGGTCATTAAAGGGGTTGTAAAATATATCTACAATAATTCCAAGCTCTTTAATATCGCCAGAACAGGGTTAAGTGTTCTTAATGTGAGCAAGCTGCCCTTGTACAAGTAAGTGCAGAAACAGACACTTCAGGACATGGTTTAGTGGTCCTGATAATATTTAGTAGACGGTTGGACTTGCTGATCTTGGAGGTCGTTTCCAGCTTTCATAATGATTCTAAAAAAGGCTCTAGGCAGTGTGAAACCTCTTCAGCTCCATATAGGATCATGACCTTTTGCCATGAGAAAATTCCTCCCCTGGATTAATCCTTCAGTCTGTCAAAGTGACACTCACTTTTCTTTCTTAAGGAGTTGGCTTTCTTATTATTGTCCCTTTGTGTATGTCCCTCACAGCTTTTCCTCTTAGGCCCCGGAGTAACAAACCAGATTTCCACAACTTCCAGCTTGCACTTTCCTTGTAGTGCACTGCTTCTGTTTTCCTCCTACAGAAAATTATGTGGGCTGGAAGAATTGTCTGGTTTTCCCACTTGTGTCATCAGTGGGTCTAAGAAAAGAAAGATCCCCTGCTGTAGTGAAATATTTAACCTCTGGTCTGATAAAAGATACCACCTCTTCATCCTAAAGCTGCCTGGCTAGTGAAAGTGGTTTTCAGGCAGTCTGAGATGGGCAAGGTGGATAAACCAGAGCCACCATACAACAGACAGTATGTACAGAGCTGCTTAATGAGAGGTTCAAAGGCTGTGGTTCTCCACCTTGCCTGGCAAACATGATGAGAGTTAATAAGACATTTCAAATGCTTCTCATTGGTTTGCTAACAAGTTCAGTTAAACCCATGAGCTTGGTCTGCACTGTTGTATGGACCTGTGGATCCCTGTGTCACTCGGGGCGTGTTGATTGTGTTTGGGACACAGTGCCACGTCACAGGACTCAGCTAGATGCCTGTCAGCCTTATTCTCTGCTTGTGGTTGCTTGAGGGTTGGCTCGCTGCCTTACATGGCAAGGGACATGCATCCTGCGTGAGGTTTGGTGGAGAGAGGGAAAACAGGCCAGAGAAGAAGGCCAGGTTTCTGATGGGGCATCTCTGAAGACAGTGTCCACAGCTGAGCTGCTAATGGTCTGTGACCCTGGTTCCATGCACAGAAGACCAAGCTGCTGATGTCCCTGAGGTAGAGAGGGCACATGGCATCAAACTTGTGTGTGCATGTGCTTGCCAAGAGAGAAAAAACTTGCTCAGTGCACTTAGCTCTCAGCATGAGTCTTGACATGACTGCGGCTGTGTCAGCCAAGAGCAGTTGCTCCCTGCCTGGCAGTGTCCCTGGGAAAAACCTCTGTTTCCCTGATTTCCTTCCTTTGGGATTTTGGAGAACATCTTTTTGAAGGTGTCATTGCTCTAGAGCATTGCTTTCATGAAATCTCAAAACTTCCTCTTGCTGTGGCTCTGCTGTCCTGTGTGGTGTTTCACAGTCTTTGGGAAAGAACGAGCTTTCATAAGTGAAATCAGCTTCATCAGCCTTAAACCTTGCCAGGATTTGTATTTTCCTCCTTCTATCTCTGTATGGCATCAAGTCTCCTTAAATGCTGTTTAAGACTGAGCAGTAAACTGGGATGCAGGGTTGGCAGGCAATGCCCACACTTCACTACACAATGATGGTAAATGCAGAACTGCTTGACAGCTTGTTCCAGTCACTGATTTCATCACTTTAGAACAGCAGCATAATTACAGTGGGACAGATGAAAAGTCTGTTTATTCAGGTGTCTGTCTGGAACAGCAGCTGTTAGTAGATTCTTGGGAACAGGGTGTAAGGAGCACACCCAGATGAGATAATGCTGCCTTCTGGTTTTCCTTCCCAGCTTCTGGCCATCAACAGTTTAGGGTCTTCCTAGGCTGGAATTTGCATCCAGATCATAGAATCATAGAATGGTAGGGGTTGGAAGGGGCCTCTGGAGATCATCGAGTCCAACCCCCCTGCCAGAGCAGGACACACAGGAACAGATCCAGGCAGGTCTTGAAAATCTCTAGAGAAGGAGACTCCATGACCTCTCTGGGCAGCCTGTTCCAGGCTCGGTCACCATCACAGGAGAGATTTTCCTCATGTTCAGATGTCTTCCTAAAAGCTGTATTGGGCAATTCTTCATTACAGCCTATTTGTCCACTACTTACCCTGGTCTTTGGTAACTTTTGTAAAACTTTGCTGAGTACTGGAATGGCACTTTGAGGCTTCCCAGGTCCTCCTTCAGCAGCCCTTTAGAAAGGCACCACATCTGCCTGTCCATTCTCCTGCTCTGCAGGTGATTTAACAGGTCATGGTAGGTAGTCCTGCAACTTCATATTTTAACCTCCCTGGAGTTTTGAACTGAACTATTTATCACTGATTTAACTCACACTTGTTTAAGTCTACACTATTTAATCCTTCCTCTGAAACAAGATCTCAGTCCATCACTCTCAGTGAAAGACTCCAGAGTGGGACTCGTCTTAACCTGATGTAATTGCTAACTCTGATTGTTTCCCTGCATGGTTTCTTCACACCTTGAGCATTTACCAGGCTCTGCAACACACTTGGAGATTTCCTGCATCTGGTACGTTTGGAAAAGGCTTTATTTTGGGGGATGGGCATTGACAATAGTAGTTTGATCCTCAAACATATTTTAGTATTTTAATTTAACATTTTATTTATCAGATACAATATTTATTTCAGGAACTTATTTATCGTATGTGCCTGTCTGGGCACAAAATTCTGCTTTCTGAAAGATGTGTCTTTGAATATCCACCAGCACTGTGCTGTTCAGTGAAGCTGACTGTCTCTGGAGGTCCTCAAGCTGACTGTCTCTGGAGGTCCTCTATAGAGCTTTTGTTTTTTCAATTTTATTTAATATTGGTTTAATTTTAATTATTCTAAATAGATTGCAGGAAATTGGATGAGATTGAAAACCAGATTGTGCAGGTGTTCACAGGTAAGCAAGATGTCTGAGCTTTACTGATGGTCAGTGGACACGTAGTTGGTCCTACTATCAGTGGAGTCCAAGGACAGTTTAGCTCACCTTTAAAAACAGATGTGTGCAGAGGCTGGTCACATAAATTGGGTTTTAGACTCCCCTGACTGCTCAGACTCAATCTCGATTGTCTATAATGGGACCTTAGACCTCTTGCTCATATCTAATCATCTACAAGAAAAGTGTTGCACTCTTTGAGTCCAACCTTAATTGAATCATTAAGTGTTATTGCAGGTAAGCTGCTATTAGTTCAAATTTAATTGTATTTTTCAATTAGTTTAAGTACATTATAATGTTAATGTAAAATTTAGAAAAATCTAATTTAAAAAGAAGCATCATACAAAATCCACTGGTTTTTATCCAGCCTGGTGATGAGGACACACTGTTATACATTAAAAAAAAAAAAAAAAAGCTATTATTAAACCAATATTTTATTTATTATCACCTGGAGAGTTTAAGCAGCCATTCTTTAATAATTTAGAATTGAAAAGCAGAATCAAAAGTCAACGGATGTCAGGAGGAATCTTTTCCTTGGCTTCAAAGAGCTTTTGATGAAGCAGGCTTTACAACTCAGTAATGGCAAAGCTATGTGAGCTACGAGGTGCATTCAGGGCTTTTCAGTACTCCAAACAGAGCAACAGAAAACTTTTGCTCACCTTTCTCAGCCATGTAACCTGGAAGAGATAATAAAGTTCCTTGGTAATGTCTGGAGACTTAATGTAACCCTAAACCTTTCTGTATGTACAATAACTTTGGCAAAAAGATGGAGTGCATACAAATGTAAGTGCTGGGCTTTTGATTTCCAAGGCTTTTGCCTGTGAGCAGAAATTGCCTCGACTAAGAAAAAGATGCTAAAGATGTTTCATTTCCTAATGTTGATCTTTTTAATGTCTAAAGCTGACAGACAGTAGATATTGTACATTTGTTTGCTACTTTATACCCACAAATATCAGTGATCCTTTTCATAATGTAGGAATGTGGAAGTGAATACTTATTGCTGAAAGTTCTGAGAGGGCTCTAGGAGATTGGATTGAAGGGAAATTAAAAAATGATTTATGGCATCAAAAACCTTCCCTGAAAATAAGTCTCAACACATTTCCATCTGTTCTGCTCAAAGTTTGCTTGCTATTTTGATATTAATCTTTAAACACCTGTACAAGAAAGAAATCATTGGTACTAGCAGAAGCAGGAAAGGAAAGGAAAGGAAAGGAAAGGAAAGGAAAGGGAAAAAAGAAAAGAAAAGAAAGGAAAGGAAAGGAAAGGAAAGGAAAGGAAAAGATTAAAAATATTCAGGAGTGGGGAGATTTTGTTAAAAAAATATAGAATGAAATAGGGAGGATTATGGATTTTTACAATGTGGGTGTGTTGCTATGGCAACCAAGGGATGCAGTGGCTAATCCATCAGTAGGGTTCTTTACACCCAAGTGGGTTCTATTGTTTGAACTGTAATGTAATTCAAATATAAAATCTTAATCTCAGAGAAGAAATCTCTTCTACTCTGTGAGAGGTCAGGAAGCCCCCATGATGTTCCCTTCTGGTCTGTAAGTAGACAGATTTGGGTCTGATTCATGTTCAGCTTTGTGCACTTCTGAGCCAAGGTGAGCAGAGAACAGGAGGGACCAGGTCCCCCCTACTGACCTCTCAGCAGCACTGAAGCTCTCTTGGGGCTCCCAGGTCCCATCAAACGTGTTAACAGGACAGTAATATGAAATCCTTGCTTGTTCCAGCATGGGCCTGTCTTCACAATATTCGCTCTGGGAAAGAGATTTACTTTTGTGACTGAGGAAGAAGGAACCGAAGCATTTTTTAACTCCAAAGACCTAAATTTTGAACAGGCAGTACAACAAGCTGTCGAGAATGCAGGTAGATGAGACCTAGCTCTTTTTTAATGCCAGTCAGATCTAGCTACCAAGGAACATTAAAGCCTAATCCAAAGCCCACTGGCTTTCAATCTTTATCTTAACCTATCACCATGCCACGAAATGAAGGTGAAATGAAGTTCCTTCCTGTGGGTCCAGCAGTGTAAGCCTGCAATGGGATTTGGATTCAGTCTCAAGGGATCACAGGTTTCTGAACCAGGAACTGTTACTACTTTTATCATCAAACAACCCCAGTTTGGGATCAGGTCCTTTCCTGCCGCTGGACACTCCAACTGTGTGTGCCAGGTTTGGAGCAATGTATGTTGCCCTATCACTTAATTTGAAAAGCAGTTTGCAGCAATAATCAGTTGTTACGCTGCAGCAGAGAGTCATTAGGAAGGGGTGAGGTATATCCCATCCACAGGGGCATGGTCCATCTGCTCCTGTGCTTGTATCTGTGTGGAATGGCACTGACAGGGATTCTTTGAGCAGTGTGACAATTTTGGACTGTGAAATGAAAGAGAAGCGAGTTGGCAGAGAGATCATATCAGCATCAAAGAATCCCTGTGGCTGGAAGACACTGCTGGAGATCGCCTAGTCCAAGTACCTCAGTGACAGCAGATTGCTCAGGGCTGTGTACAGATGGGTTTTGAGTCTCTTCAGGGATGGAGACTCCAAAACATCTCTGGGCAACCTGTTCCCATGTCTGATCATCCTCACAATAAAAAATTTCCCATGTCTCCTGTGTTCCCATTTGTGCCCGTTGCCTCCTGCCCTCAGAGGAGCCTGGCCCCATCTTCCTTACTGTCACCAGCAGATATTTATCCATACTGGTATGATCCCCTTGAGCCACCTCTTCTCCAGTCTGAGCAGTCCAGCTCTCTCAGCCTCTCCTGCTATGACTGAGAGAATGCACAGGAAGATGTTACACAGACAGCAGCAGAGGGCTCACCAAAATCTTTACAGGGTTAGAAGAAAGCTTTCTGGGAGTTTCTCTCTAGGAAAATGAGGGTTAAGGCATTTAAATTAGAGTCACAAGTCCTGTGTAAAATTTCTCACTCTACCTTTCAGTGAAAATCTAAATCATCTACTTCCCAAAACATTTCTGTTCCTTTCTGTATTTAGTTTCTGTCCCTGCAGAAGCGTTTTATCAGAACCACGGTAACCTCTACAGCATGATGAAAGGAAAAATGGGTCCTTCTAATCTGCACATGTTCACGGGCACTTTGTGTCAGGAACTCCATGAGCACATGGCACATCTGGGCACGGAGGGCATAGGTGACCTCAATGACCTGGTAAGGTAAGGGAGTTCTGCAGCAGATCTCTAACACACAGGTATCTTCTATGGCAGCAGAAATGTTACTGTAAAGCAGGTGGAGCTCAGGCTCTCAGGCCCTAGAAAAGCTGTGCTGGGATATTCATCTCTACTTCACTGTTTCAGGTGGCTCACAGAGTGTACAGGGTTTCATCTAAAATCCATAGAAGTCATCGACAGTAAATCTGGTGTGTATTTGATCTGTTCTTATGGGTTTGCTATCCAAGGCAGGTTAAAAAAATGGGAATGCGATGCCCTGAATAGTTATTTATCTACCTCAGACTGAAATCCATAGAGCCAGCAGATGGCTCCACTTCCTTATCATCTGTAAAAAAGCAAGGACGTGAAAGAGCCGTGCTTGAAATACGTGTTAGCAGTGGCTGGAACCCAGGGAAGGCTGCGTGGGAAACGAGCTTAGAGTTTGCAGGGTAACAGAGGAGCTAACAGGGAAGGAGTGAGAGAAAAAGCAAACAACAAAAGCATTGTTCAGCAAAGCTGCGGCCAGAGGAAGGATTTCTCAGGGAGTCTGGCTGCAGAAGGGGTTGTGCAATGCCTGGAAGGTCCACATGGGCCACCTCAAATAAAAGGGGAGAAGGGGACCTCAGTGGACAGAGCCTTTCTGTCACTGCTCAATAGTAAGTATGATTACTGATGAAGTTCAGCCACATGCAGAAGTCTGCCCTGATGTCCATTTATCTCCCAGCCTCTGCTTCAAACGTGCAATAACAGTGTGAGTGAGGTATGAGCCGTGTACCAGCCCTTCCACACGGGCAAGACGCTTGAGTCCTGCACTTCTCGTGTTGGCAGTTCCTGACCCAAAAATAGTAAGTCATGGGGATCTTGTCCTTGCAGGCATATCATGTATCCAGCAGTGGTGAACACCTTGTTTGGGAAAGGCATCTGCCCAACAAGTCAGAGTGAAATCAGGGAGTTTGAAGAACACTTTCAGAAGTATGATGAGGACTTCGAATATGCTTCTCAGATGCCTGAGTGCTTCCTGAGGTAAAGGAGTGGAGGTGATGCACATGATGTACTCACTCCAGGCATTTTGCTTGACAGGTTATCAACCACAAGAGACATTTCCCCAGGAGAATGATGTGCTGCCTTTGTAGATGATACACCCTCAGATAGGCTTTCAGCTATGTGCTTCAAGAAAGTTCTGACCTTGCCTCATGCATTTTCCTGGCATAAAGCAGAAACAACCTTACTTAGGTGGGCAAGGTCCAGCTTGGGCCTGTCAGAAAGCATCAGAATTGGGCAAAGGACAAACACTTGAGTCCCATGCTGAAAGTGTCCCCTACAAAGCATCTCCTTTAGTGGTCTTCCCAGCCAACAGATCCCAGGTTACGTGGCTGTACTGTTGACCTTACTGAGTAGCAGCAACCAAACCCTGAAAAAAGGTGGAAAGAGCTTGCAAAGACTGACAGTGCTGTCAGAGTCATGATAGCACCTTTTGAACCATAAAATATCCTTCAGGAGGAATTGAGCATGCTCTAAAAATGATTATATTCTTGATTTTCTTAGGGAGGATCATTCTTGAAAAGATTGGCCTAAGTAATCTGTCCAAAGCCACAACGAAAACCTGCAGTGAAACGGATAGGAAAATCTAGGAGTCTTGCAGTCAGAGGTCCTGGCTGCAAAATGAGGTCTGGCCAAGGTGAAGATCACAGATGCACTGTTCCTCATGACAGTCAACACTACTGTCAGTCAGACTGACACTTGACTATTCATCAACTGAGTGCTGCCCAAGGGCTTTTGGAAAGAAACCAAGGAGTCCTTCTCATGGAAAAGGAAATGTTGTTTTGTGCTGCTTTGTTTAAGTACTTCTTGTTTGTTGCTTTTCTTTACAGGAACTGGTCAAAATCCAAAAAATGGCTTCTAAAATTATTTGAGAAAGTAGTGCTGGATGCTGAAAGGACCAACCCTTCCGAGACTGCATCCAAGGTAAACATCCGAGGCTATGAAATAAGATGACTTTGTTGTGTATTCTGACTGAAGGAATGGAGGGTAGGAATTATTTCAGTACTGGAAGAAATAAGCCAAATATGTCAGCTTTGATAGCTCTACCTCAGTTGTCCGGTATTGCTAACACCTACATTAGTACAGACCCACAGTTCTGAGTCCTACTCCCCAGTTCAGTTTATTTCATCAATTCTCAGAATCGACATGTTCCTCTGGGTAATTCTTAAGCCAAAGGTTCAGAGCTGTGACCCATCGCCAGCCTCCAGTCTCACAGTTGCAGTGAGCAGTTGAAAGAGGTGAGAGAAGGACCTCTTCAATTGCTTCTCTGAGGACACTGCGCTGTGAAATTTCAAAACCTTACATGTACTATTTTTAAACCCTGGTGTAGAGTGAGGAGATCCTCCAGCAGCCAGACTGGTAGAAAATAGCAGATTACTGGATTGGAAGCCAAGTACCCTAAATATTGATTGTGTCAAAGCTGTGATAAGTTGTTCCCCTGGTTATTCTCCTTAGCTATGGCAGGAATTCTGTCTATACAGCTGACAAATGCAAGGGCAGACTGGCCTGGGAATTTTGATCTACCAAATTATTATAGAACAGATCATTAAACAAACCAGGTTTTATTTAGACTATAAAAGTTCTACATACTGCATTTTCTTTAATAAAATAAACCAGAATAATGGAAAGAAAGAGAGGGCTGGAGAGAGGATGGCTGGAGGTAAGAAGGTGCAGGAAGTAGGAGGCATGAACTCCTAGTATCTTAGATTGGGTGGGAATTTGACAAAAAATACATCCTTTTTTACTCAAGGTCAGCCTTTTCACCTCTGAAAATAAGCAAGGAGCTTTGCCTTGAATGCATGGTTGCCCTGTATTTAAACAAAATCTGATCCTAGAACATTGTGCAGTTGCTTTAGTTCCAAAGAATATCAAGCCATTAGTCACTGGTTGGGTCACTAGCACAGCACCTGGAACTAGGGAGTTTGCTGGTATATCAGACCACAGTGTGGCCAGCGGGTCAAGGGAGGTGATTCTGCCCCTCCACTCCAGTCCAGTGAGATCCCACCTGCAGTACCATGTCTATCTCTGGAGCCCCCAGCACAAGAGGGACATGGATCTGTTGGAATGGGTCCATAGGAGGGCCACAAAGATGATCAGGGGCTGGAGCACCTCTGCTGCAAGGACAGGATGAGAGAGTTGCCTTGTTCAGCCTGGAGAAGAGAAGGCTTTGGGAGACCACTTGCAGCCTACCAGTGTTTGAAGGGGGCCTACAAGAAGGCTCAAGGGTCTTTTTACAAGGGCCTTTAGTCATAGGACAAGGAGTAGTGGTTTGACATAGAAAGAGGGTAGATTCAGATTGGAAATAAGAAGGAAATTCTTAACTCTGAGAGGGGTGAGACACTGGAACAGGTTACCCAGGGAAATTGTGGATGCTCCATCAATGGATGTGTTCCAATCCAGGTTGGGTAAGGCCTTGAGCAACCTGGTCTAGCAGGAGGTGTCCCTGCCATGGCAGCAGGGGTCGGACTAAATGACCTTTAAGGTCCCTTCCAACCCAAACCATTCTATCATTCTGTGATTCTATGATCTCTTCATAAGAAGCACCTTTTTGGCAAGAACAGAGAGAACATTCCCTTCATTTCCATTCATTCAGCTTGTTCAGTCCCATTTTCAGATTCTTTAAAGTAGAGAAGCAGAGCAGGAGTTGAAGAATAGAGATTTCATTTTTCTTTCTTCCACATAAAAGCAACAGTGGGGAGTGAGGGAACCAAGCCCCTAAAAGCTTTGAGAAAATGGAGGGCAGTGAAGTATCCAATGGGGAATATTCTGTCCCTCTGCCTCTGAGTGAGTCTCACTTCCTCTTACCAGCTGTCATCTCTACTCTGTGACTGCAAAAAACCCATAACAAACATTACTTCTCTTTAATAAATTAGTCTTACATGCTTCAATTTTAGTAAGCTCTACCCTAAACTAGATTTTAATATATTTCTGGAAATACACATTATTTTCTTTTATTCCTAACAGACTCTACTGCAACATCTCCTGGATAACTTGCAAGGAAAACATCTGGCTCCCAATTACGGTCTCCTAATGCTCTGGGCTTCCCAAGCAAATGCTGTCCCTGTAAGTACATCAGCTCCAGAAACACCTTCTCTCCACCCTGTTCAAAAGCCTGGTTTTGGGAAGCAAAGAGTTTGAACCAGAGGTCACACACTCTGCATGATTTCCAAAGAAGGGATTATCACACCCACGTGCAGCACTACAAATACACCCAGGCTGCAGTGACATAGAAGCAATGACAAGAAAAGTTCTTCGTGTAGTTTTTCTAAATTATGATGTCCCCTATCATAGCGTTTTGGGGATATACATCTCCTAGCCATTACCATCACAGTTTTCAGCTGTGAACAGTATTTAACTCCATTTTGAAGCATTGTCACTGTATTAGAGACTCTGTTTTAAATAGCCTGGTGTTACCAATTGTAAAGAATAGCAAAAGCATAGTCTAGAGTAACTTCATCTGTCTGCAGATGAGTGAATTTGGCTCTTTTGCTTTGAGGGATCTGCTGTACAAATGCCAGTGCTGCTTCAGAGGAAGAAAAGCAGTAGTTTGATTCTACTGCCCCTTAAGTTTTGTCTATGCTAGAAACGGATTTGACAGATTAATGGTGCAGATCTAAGTATGCTAACAAGCCTAATATATCTAACACAGTTTGGGCTGACCAAAGACATTCATAGGAATTTCTCAGATGAAAAATCCATAGCAGCAAAAACATCTCTTATTTACCCTGACTACTGAGCTCTTTCCAGAACGGTTATGACCATTACAGATGTGATTTAGAAAAAAATAATAAGAGTGAGCTATTTTTACATGTACTCCTAGTGGATATATCTATGTTTTTTGTAGATTGGATACTACTACAATTTAGCCTAAAGGAATTTCATCCATTTCAGTGAGGTTTCTGTGGATTCACATGCTGGTAGAAGTGCGAGGCGTAGCCTGCTGTCCGTTATCAGGATAACTGACATTCCTTCCACAACACTATCAGGACTTACTTCTGTAATATTCAGCTGTAAATAGACATACAAATATTTCGTTGCTTCTCAGAATAGTCACAGCCACTGTTCAGGTGACTGGAATGGCAAAAAAAATTCCTTTCACCTTCCAAGGGGATTTTTTACAAGCGTGGCAAGCGTGGTTAAGCTCAATTACCCCTCCATAGCCCATGGAGCGAAGCCACGGTGTCCAAGTGCTGTACAAGAAAACTAAGCTCCCAGATTTGTTTTGCAGAAGGAGAGCTGCATCCATGTGGGGCTATTTGAGAAATAACAGTAAGAGTTCTCATCCCTCACCAGCACAGATGGCCTGCGACCAGATCTGTCTACAGACTGCATCTCCTGCTAGCTCAGCAAGAGGAGAGAGACTCCTGGCAGTGCTGCGAGTCCTTCTGGTTTCATCCTACTTAAGAGGATTTTCTCCTTTCCTAAATTTCTTGATTTTCAACTTCATTGCATAATCAGTTAGCAAATTATTTCTAAAGGCAATATACTGCTGCTTGTTTTGCTGTTAACTAAAACTTTTCCTGCCCATCTTAGTGTGACTCATTGTGACAAAGCCCTGCAAATTATTTAACCTCATTTCTGCTAATATTAGTAGGAATTAACTATTTTCTTTTTCTTCCATTCATGCAGCTAAATCTAATAATGCACAATGATTTAGCAAATCATTTTAACACCTAGTTATTTGAAAATAAGAAAAGATTCTGTGTTTCAAAGCTCAAAGCCAAAGCTATATAATGTTCACTGAAGATAAGCACACAGCAGATGACTGGACATAATCTCCCAGGATCTGAGCCTTCAGAGGTAGATCTATGCAGGAAGCGCAGCTCCCTGTGCATCCCAACTACAACAGGCACACACAGGGAAGGTGCAGACGCTTTGTGTGCCTCCATGATTTGCTATCAAAGGTCCTGTAATTCTGTTCCATATTGCTGAGTTAATGTCCTTTCATCTCTCTTTAGATTGCATTTTGGACCCTTGTTTTCATACTCTCTTATCCTTCTATTTACAAGAAACTCATGGAAGACCTGGCTACTGTTTTTGGCAAAGCAGGTAATAAATCCAGTCATGTCCTTCTGGAACCTAGAAATGATTTATTTGGTGTTGGCCCAGCACACAGCACACTTTGTCAGCAGCTGGGAATAATGAACATTGCTGCTGATAACACAGAGTCCATCTCTGAGTTCTTTATGCTCAAGACTTATTTTTAAGCAATGCCACTTTTGATATTAGCAAAAAAAAAGGTAGAAGAAGAGCCATATGTATCTGTCTTTTCCTTCCACACCTGTCATTTAGACATAATTTGTATTAACCAGCCTTGTCCTTTTTTCATGGCTATATGATAGGGTCAGATGAGGTCTTTCAATTCAGCTGCTTTTCATGGTGTGATGTTCACCAGAGTTAAAGCTATTCTGTGGAAAAAACAGGTCAGGAACTGGCCTCATCCAAGGCAAATTCGTCCAACATGATTCATCCCCACATGGCTAATCTCTTTCCCTCAATAAACAGTCACCTACTGGGAGCAGTCATTCACATATGCAGTCCCTTAAACAATGCTTGGACTTCTATGGAAAACTTTTAGTTGATATGGGTCAAACATGAGTTACAATGTCAATAATTAACCAATAAGAATAACCATGAACCAGTACTTAAGGCTTTCTCCAAGCCCTGTTTTATTTGCAAGTGTTACCATAGCCCAAGAACTCAGCCATGGCTTCGTGTTTACAGAAAGAAAATTTGTGGGTGTAAATAAGGTCTTAAAGTCTTGAGGTATTCTATCAGAAGGTCTCCAGCAAGACATGTCAGCGTGTATCAAAACAAGTAGGAAATGTAATTTGTACACAGAGTCTTCTTTCTCCTGCCACAACAGGTAAAGATAAAATAGAAGTGTCTGAAGAGGACCTTAAGAAGCTCCCTTTTATTAAATGGTGCACTTTGGAAGCCATACGGCTCAGGTCTCCAGGGGCAATCACCAAGAAAGTAGTGAAACCAATAAAAATTCGGGTGAGTTTTGCTGGGTTTTGGTTTTCCCAAAAAGGATGCTGTATGATTTGTTTGCAACAGAGCTTCCCAAAAGATCTGGGTAAAATTAAAATAGTAGAGATATTCCACAATCTCACATATATATATTGTGGTTAGATTTAACAGATTTCTTCATCATTAGTTTAATCATTAATTAAAGAGTGGGATTGCTTCTTCTCTTGATCACAATCTTACCTTCAATGCTGAATTTCTTTTAGATTGAATTGAACTGAGCTGAAGATACTGTGCTGATGGTATATAAAATAGCAATCAGATGCAACAAATACAGTGGAACTAAACTCCTTTTCTGTTTGTTGTCTTCACTGCCATTCAGAAGGGAAGTGCCAGTATTCAGGAGTCTAACAAATAAATATTTGGAAGTAAAACATCCTTTTAAGGAATCAGCTCTCATGTCTATTTAGAAAAAATACTAAAGTCCCATAAAAGTCTACTGTCCTCTAAGCCTATCTATGAATTTCTTTGTATTTTGAAGAACTTAACACAAGATTTAGCAAAAAATCTTCACACACTACATCAAGAAGCAGGGAAGACAGAAAGAATGTTTCTATTATTTCTGTACCTGAAAAAACAAACTAGTACAAAAACAGCCTTTCCATGTTCTCTGCTGGTTAGGTCTTACTTACGGAAAAAAGGGCACCAGCAAGAAGACTCTTCAAACATGTAATATGCCCACCATGGCTTCAGTGCCCTAACAGGCTTGCCCTCTGTTAAGACCTTCTGCTGATGGAAGAGAAGTACTAAGAAGGGACTGTTTTGTGAGTTGAAGCCATGATTTTCTCTTTTCTCAGAGTTTTTTCTCCTTTTCAGAATTTCACCATCCCTGCAGGTGATATGCTTATGTTGTCACCATATTGGTTACACAGGAATCCAAAATATTTTCCTGACCCAGAAATGTTCAAACCTGTAAGTTGTCACTCTTAGTGTGGGTGTTTTGCTGTCTTTTCTCCTCTTTACTTATTTCACAACAAAAGCATATGGACAAATTAACTTAAAGTTGGGTATTCCCCATTGTCTGGAGGATGGCCTTGTATACAGAGAAGATATGCCCCAAAAGGATGATCCTTTAGGAATAAACAAGACTTTAAAGGTCATTTACATGTTCCAGATAATATGGTTCTACTTTATATCACTTTGATCTCGATTTGAAGCCTGCCACAGAAAGACCCCACTGATTTCACTGTTGAACCCAAGTCCAAGTGCTCTCCTGTCCCTGTGATCTGTCCGTATAGCTCATCTCCACATAGCTACCCGGGTTCATTAGTCTTTCCAGTCAGATGATTTCTGGTAGGTATTAGCTCTGCTAATTCAGTAGCTCATCTAGAATTTCTTGATTATTATTCCACTCCAGGTGGCCGTGTGGGCAGGCATGTAACTGCTCTTTTTAGCACCATCCGCTGCAGAGCAGTTTGTCTTTTTTATAGAAATGCATTAAGGGAGTAATTTAAACAAAACTTCCTCTCGAGCAAACTCTTCACCAAGTGGAAGTCCCTCATAACAATTCCTGCCTGTTCAAAACCCTAACCTCGATGCAGCACCTTATTTCTTTAGTTACTTTATTTCAAAAAACCAAGCTAGCTTGTTTTTCAGAAACTCACCCTTTTTCCATGAGGAATGGGAAGGTGAGTACCCCTTGGACACTGCCATTCCAAATGTAACGCCTTGTTCCATCACCGCTGGGATTTTGTGTCTTGCTTTTACTTGGATTTTGATGCTAATGGGTTTCTTCTTCAGAAAGCTCTAAACAGCTGAAAAAAACCCCAACCAACCAACCCAAATAAACAAACACAAGATTGCACCTTCTCTGAGACCCCTTCATCAGAGGAGTTAGCCGCCATAGACTTTGCAGGGTATTACTGGAAGGCCTTGGTAGAGTTGCACTGACTTTGTGAGGGCTGCTGTAGTCTGTCCATTTTCTCCCACACTGGCTTGCACCCCAGAATGGGGCTGTGCAGTCCTTGCCTTTTTCTGATGTGACAGCTGATGTACCTTGTCTTTGTCTGCTCACAGTATCTTAGGAATGGGTCATGTGCAAGACGTGTGTGAACCGTTTGTGTGCTGTGATACCATTTTGTGGCTGAGGTTGAACATTTGCTTTGGATGGGCATATATTTAAAAAGAGGAGATCATGTTTTCCTAGGCATTTCACTAGCTCAAGATGCATGATTTATTAAAATGGGGAGGTATAGGAAGAATGCTTTAGGGGTGATTTTGAAAACTCCTCCAGCACTTTGAGGCACTTCAGTATGTTTAAAATGAGACCCTCATTTCTTTCCCTGAATCATTTTTCAGTCCAGACTCTAACAGGTTGAATGCAAAGAAAATGGCATTAGCACAACTTTGTATTGAGGATTAGCTGTCCAAGGTCATTTTTAGCCTGGAGAAATAAAGTTAAGCTTTATTTATACAAGGCCGATTTGGAAAAAAAAATGTTTCTTCCCACAGGATCGTTGGAAAGAGGCAAATTTAGAGAAGAATGCTTTCTTGGACAGCTTTGTGGCATTTGGAGGAGGGAAGCATCAGTGTCCAGGAAGGTCAGTGAAACAGCTGGGGTTTATTTATTCCCAAACCCTACAGAGAACAACTCTCTTGAACTGGGCTCCTCTTACACTGGGAGATAAAGTGTTTTAATTGCTTTGCTCTTTGTCAGTCCCCTAATATTCAGTATTATCTGGACCTTGTTTAAACGGCTTTGAAAGTGGTTTAATTCCTGGACAAGACAGGTTAAGTCATGCTGCAAAAGCAGAATCTCAGAATAGTGTATCAAAGGAATATGCCCCAGGGAGGAAAGTCAGCCTAACTCTGTTGCTGCTGCTGAGGCTTCTTTTCATCAAGGGTGAGTTGTTCCACTTACAAACATGCCAGTTTACAGACACGGGCATTTCTGTTGCCATAAATCAGTTTTAAACTAACGTAAAGAACATTTCTCTGGTCAGAGACCCTCTTTCCATCCTCTAGTAAGCCATCTGACATCTTTGCTAATCTTCAAATATCTTAACTGTCTCTTCTGTGTTTGAATCTTGTCTTTGCATTAAGGCCCACGCAGTTGTATGATGGCTTGAATTGCAGATCCTGTCTCTCTTCACTCCTCCAGCAATGCCAACCTCGATGCTTCCTGCATTCCTTCTGCTGTTTTCTCTGCTGTCCCTCTTCCTGGAACAAGTCCCAGGGAGCCAGCTGCTCCTTGTTTCTGTATTCAAACATCTCTATGCTCAATTCTCTGCCTTCAAAACCTTGTCTCCTCTAAGAAGCAAGTAACCAAGAATCTTTAAAGCTAGTCAATTTAACTCAGGAGTCCCATGTGGAGCAAGGAATCTGGAGGGTGTTGCAAAGGCTCTGAACCATTCTTGAACCTGCACCTTACAGCAGGCTGGGCATGAGTGTCAGATAAACTGTGTGAAGGAATTAAAGACATAAACAAAATGAATAAAACTTCATACATCCTTTTGGCATGCCAGAGGAAGATGCTCACTCGCTGCTGTACCTCCATGGCTTGTACCGTATTCCTGAGCTAAATAAGAGCACAGCCTCATTCCCAGCAAAGGTGACAGCAGAATTCACAAGAGGCATCCACAGGTACAGGACGAAGTGCAAAACAGTGTTTCTGAAAGCTGCTTGTTTATCTATACTGACCTATTTCTTTGTTCAGACTGTTCTCTGGACTATGATAATATCTTTAAAATAAGCTTGTGGTTAGAAAGAAAGTGATAACATTTCTACACAGACAATGGATGAAGAATCTTTTTCTTGCTGACAGACAAAAAGTCCTTTCAAAGCCTTTGGCAGGCCCCACAGTAACACACACCTTCACACTTTTCAGTGATAATTCTAAAAGAATAATGTGGTGGCCTTGAAAGAAAGGAAATTAAATCAAATGATATATCTAGATTCCAGGCTGCAGATTTCCCTGGCATTACTAAATGCAAGAGTCATATTTTAATTTTAAGATGCATTTTAATTTAATTCAGTACTGGGATTTATAAATGAAATGCATTAAACATTGTAGAAATTCATCATGAAATTAAAAGCTAATTTAATCAAACTGAAAGCTAGAAAATAACTTACTTGTCAAATATTCTAGCAAACTGACATGGGAAGAGCTCCCACTAAGCCATTTCTCACCATCTTTTTTACCTAAAGGAAAATTTGATTGCAGTGAAGCTACTTTTGTCTAACCAGGTGACTATGTCCTGTGTGACTGTGCTTATCTTTCATGGCTCTGCCTGTTGTCTCCTATCTCGTGCTGACATTGTAAACCCTTCAGCACAACGGTCGTGATTCCATTCCTGGACTCCTTTAACTGCAGGACCTCAGTCCACAGCAGGGCTCCTGTGTTCCAGCACAACACGAATACGTAGCAGTGCACTGGGGAGGGAATTTCAGAAAGCACATCTTTGTTAAAGCCCCTCATCACTGAATGAAATGGGAAGGCATCAGTGACTCAGAAATTTTGCAGGAAAATTGCTCCAGGACTCAGGAATATGAAAGACAGGTGGGAACTAAGGGGCATTTAGCTGAAGAAAGCTCAGTTTCTGCTCCAGGATAATGTGCCGTGGAAGAGAGGGGTGCCCTGGGACTCTGCAATCCTGCCTTTCACTTCTGAGCTGTCCCTCTGGCCACACTTAGACACGTGCGTTGCTTATCATGCTTGTGTCTCAGCATCCCTGTGGGCAGAGCAGGATAAAACCAGCAGCCTGTTGGGAAAAGCACTTTCAGATCCAGTGGTGGGAGAGATTGCAGATGAACCCCACTGTGGGTACAGAGGTGTCAGAGCTGGTCAGCCTGCAAACAGCTGTGCTTGTGTTTGAAGGACAGCTCTCTACAAATGCAGCATTTCCACTTTCAGGGCAACCTGGAGGAGTTCTGGTGTTTGGTTGCATCACATCTGTGCCAAACCAGTGAGGATGGCTCAGAGGCAAGACCTCGAGCCCCAGGGGGCCAGGGCTGGATGTGCAAGCAGTGCAATGACTCTAAGGGGCCCACCTTTGTATGGTGTCACTGGTGTGGAGTTTGGGCGAGCAAGTCTCGCCTGACCTAAGCTAATTTCCACTGAAATATTTCTGCACTATATTCCCCCTGAGCTGAAGGTGATCAGAAGCTCCCTGTCTCAAGGTAATTCCAATGTGAAATCACAGATAATTTGGGTCTGAATCTCTGCCAAAACAAACAAGCATCCTCCCACTCTGGAGCCCAGGGTGGCTCGGTGCAGAGACCTGGATGGCTCTGCAGGAGTTAGGTGGGGGCTCGTGGGGCTTATTGGCTTTCTCTTCACACCTGGCAGGGCAAAGCCAGGCTGATGCCATCTACAGTCGTGTGGCCTTCTCCCCAGTGAATTCCCCAACAGCTGTTTTATTCAAGTATTCCAGCATCTCTCAGATAACAGAAAATAAACTGTAGAGAAGAGCAAGGCAGCATTACTCTTTTAATTAGGTGTGTAAGGCTTAGGTCTAAATTCAGCAAGTGAGGAAGCCCATAACCTGGCATAGGTGCATGTTGGGGCTTGACTGCAGGAAGCTCTTCTACATATCGACATTAAAAATGAATATCCTACAGGAGTTCACCTGCAATTAGCCGAAATCTTGGGACTGACTAAGGAAGTTGGGAAAAAAATAAATCATGCCCTTGGGTGTCATACTGCATTCTAATGCTGACGCATTAAATCATAACTCCCGCTGTCACAGCCACTCTGATGTCATCAGGCTCCCAGCTGTATTCTATAGCTTTATATAGCACAATTAGTCATATAGCCTTTCTATATTCGACTGTCTTCTCACTGCTATGAAGTTATTTCAAGTCAGCAAGAACATAAATGTTTACACAGTGGAAAAAGCCATAATGATAAGGGGCCGTTTTAAAAGAGGGTGTCAGAGGGAGACTGTCTAACGTTTCACCAGAGAGAAGGGGCAGCCACTACATTCGTGTTCTTCACCGAGTAGTGAAGCTGAACAAAGCCACAGCATGTTTTCCTACTGAAGATAAACTTGCAGGCAGAACTAAAGCATGGAATGTAAAATGTGTCAAAGACACCCTGGTTCTTATCTGATGATAATACATGTGGGATGGTCAGGCTGGACAGCCAATGTTTTCCTCCTTTTTCTTGCAGGTGGTTTGCTATCATGGAAATCCAGCTGTTCGTTGTGCTAGTCCTCTACAAATATGACTTTGTGCTTTTGGATGCAATACCAAAGGAGGTAAATGATCCCTGCATTTATATAGCATTCCACGTCTTTATAGCCTTCATTCATCTCACTCAGCTGAACAACCATGCTCAGCTGTGGGTATGCAGAATGAAACAAAATTTTGAGTGGAGTGCTAATAAAACATGAAATGAATAACTTATAGAATCATAGAATCATAAAATTGTTTTGGTTGGAAGACCATCAGGTCCAGCCGTTAACCCAGCACTGCCAGTCACCACTAAACCATGTCCCTAAGTGCCACATTTACACATCTTTTGAACACCTCCAGGGATGGGGACTCCACCACTTCCCTGGGCAGCCTGTTCCAGTGCCTAAAAACCCTTTCAGGGAATAAATTTTTCATAATATCTAATCCAAACCCCATCCCCTGGCACAACCTGAGGCCACTTCTTCTTGTTCTATCATTTGTTCCATGGGAGAAGTAAGACTTGTTCTCTGGACCCTTCCCTAGCTTTGCTGCCCTTCTCTAGGCACACTCCAGCACCTCAGTGTCTTTCTTATGCTGCAGCACTCAAAACTGAACAAAGAATTCAAAGTGCAGCTTCACCAGTGCTGTCTACCAGGGGATGATCCCTGCCCTAGTCCTGCTGGCCACACTGTTTCTGATACAGGCCAGGATTCTGGTGGCCACCTTGGCCACCTGGGCACACATTGGCTCATCTTCAGCCAGCTGAACACCCCCAGGTCCTTTTCCACCAGGCAGCTTTCCAGCCACTTTTTCCCAAGCCCCGTGCATTGCATGGGGTTGTTGTGACCCAACAACTTTAATTCAAAAACCCCAGAGTAACTCCAGCAATGTTAGTGGGGTTGCACCATCTGCACAAGAATGTGCCTACAAGAGTATTTTGTCTCATCACTGCCTAAACTTTACAAGACATTTCATAATTGCTTTCTGAGACTCACAAAAACAATGAATATGGAACAGGATTATTCATACTTTAAAGATCTGAAATCAGCTGGAGCTCTCCCACTACATAATCAGCAGTGGAAGAGAAATGATTACGGTGAGACTGGAGGAGCAACTGTGACACAGAAAGATTTACCACTAAGGGAGAGTGGTGCAGTCTCTCCACTCTCAGCAGTAATTTCCTTCTCCATTTGCACCGTGTCCTTTCCACTTCCCCAAACTCTAGAATGTTAAATGAGCGTGTCTACCTGTCACAGCCTACACGTGACACACCTGCCCTACAGCTAAACTGCCAAGGAGAAGAAGGAGAAGGTCAGAGTGGCATGGGCTTTGTATGATTGCCTTTTATGTTGGAAGTTGTAAGTTTGGAGAATTTAATTCCTCTGCCTTCCTTGTAGAACATGAGATGTTGATCTGAAGTATTGGTAGAAAGTCCACCCAATATATAGAGGAAGGTTGCCTCTTCCTGTCTGATGGTCTGTTGCCATGCCAGCTCTGACTGGGGTTGGTTGTAACTTGGGTCTGCACTCAGTTTTGCTGGTGAAAATATTCAAAACCATTAGAGTTCCTTAACATCTCATGTGTCATCCTCTGTCAAGAGTGAGCAGAATAAAAAATAAACAGGAAGGCTCTACTCAGAGGCTTCAGCGAAGCCAAGAAAACACTCTTAGGATTTGGTCTCGGTTCTCTAAGACCAAAGCTCCAAGAATATGTTTAGATCTTAACATTAAAGCACAATGACAATTCCATTATCTGAACTAATGTAATGTTTCTACTGATTTTCTTCTTTTTGAAGAGCCCTTTGCATTTGGTGGGAACACAGCAACCCATGGCACTGTTCCGGGTCCAGTACAAATGCCGGGAATAAAAGCTGCCCAGCTTCACTTACCTACCTTTGCCAGGCACCCCTGGAGGGATGGACCACTGAGCTGCTTCCCTAGACTACATCTTCAGATAGGTTCTCTACCTTAACAGTTCTTCATTTCAACTTTAAATGCTGTTGATCCTCTGTGCGATTGCGGGCCATACCACCATAGTCGTATCTGTGCTCCTCACCTGATTGCCTACCTCCTAGTACTTAAAAAGCAAGCTCTCCTACTGCATTCATAATTTTTGGCCTATTTTTCACAAATAATTTCAAATCTCATACACTAAGCTCGCTAACCAGACATTCAGGACAAAGAGCTGCTACAGCTGGAAATCCTGCATGGAAGTCGTGCTAGAACCACCAGAAAAGGAGGCACCTTGGGCCAGGTCTCTGCTTCCTGCAAGTCCCTTTGAACCCAGGCTAAAATGGTGCCTCATGCGAAGAAATACATGACTCCTTATAGCTCCCTGGTGCTGGCATGCACAAAATAGAGAACAGTGCTGAGCAGAGCCCCCAGGATAAGATCCACAGCCACAATAAACTACCATGATTTATGTATTGCTGCCTGGGTGGGTAGGTGAAGACCTGGCCTGCTCTGCCCACAGTCGATGCCAACTTCTTGCAAATAAAATGCGTTCGTAATGGAAACATGGCAAGCGTGGGAAACGCTGGGGTCTTGTTTCACTGGAGCACCTACAATTTCTCCTGAGCTTTATTGGCTCCACAGGATTCAGAATCGGCCCTTGCATGAGTATGCAATGAAAGAAAGGTTGATCGTGATGTTTGACTTCTAATGAAAAGAGATTGCAGGCAAAGCTATTGCTCTTCACTAGACTGGTTGCCTAATACCTAGAACACTTTTGTTTCCTTTTAACATGACTTACTTACAGAAAAAAACTACACAAATCTAAAAATATTTAATCCTATAAAGAATACCTAGTAAAAGTTGTTCAGAGAAACTGTCAAATAGGTTCAGATACCAACACTTTTAACTGCTGTCAGATTTCATATGCGATAATAGCTGGCATGTATTTTTAGTCTTTTACATAAAGATTATTCATCATTTTAGAACTATTTGTGAAAAACCACAAATGGACTTTCAACAACAGTAAAAACTATGGGAATAACATCCACAGGAAACCAACACGTTGTAGAATTCATTAAACAGTTGGCTTACCTCAGTTACGGATACAACAACTTAACAAACTTTAATGATTTATATGGCTGGGAGATGACTCATCCAACTTCTCATTTAGCTCATAATGGTTAACTCTGCAAGAGTTGCACTCTTAACTGCTGTTCCAGAATTTCTTCCCTAACTGAAAAGTATTCCCTTGGTTTTCCTGGGTGGATATTACCCAAAAATATATATTTTAATTTTTAAATTTGGAAATGTGCACAATATCTATTTGGGTACCTTATAGTTTTGAGAAGATATTGTTTTTCAAATGTGCATTTCTTTATATTTTTCTGTTTAATTAATTTAGGGTTTGTGTATTTGTGAGTGTGAATGTGTGTGTGTGTGTGGGGGGAGTTGGTTTGGTTTTCTTTTCTCGAGAGAAGTAATTCAAAATAACAAAATTCTGTAATGGCAAACTTGAATTTAAAGTAAAAGGTCCCTAAAGAAAAGTATAACCTGAAGGTCAGCATCAGTTTGAATAGAATGAATGAAGAAAAGGCATCTGAAGCCACCTGTGAAGATTCACAAACACACCACTGCACACAGCTTCCAATCTCTCTAAATACAAGGACAATTCTGGTGAGAATTCTGCATATTGCTGAGCTTTTCAGAGCTGGTGTGATCATGTGTCTGCTGAGAACTACAACATTCTGCTTCCTTCCACATCCTGCGAGAACAGCCTGCGGGGAACGCTAGGCTGTGGGATAAAAACCACATTCCCCCCCATATGCAGAGGAGCAGAGGAGCAGAAGCAGGTGAGGACCTTTGGCAATACCCTACCAAGCAACATCAGGAGTGGCACCCATCACTGACAACAGGAGCAGCTCCCACCTTTTGGGCTGAGGGGGACCACTGCCGGGGCTATGGGACATACCGTGGGATGCAGGAGAGGAGCAGCTTCTGGTTGCACAAGACTTTTTATGAGATGTTTAGGGGACAAACCAAAGATGGGGAAAGGGAGGGATCAGGGTAGGTTGGGGAGGAAGAAAGGTGGAGAAATAGAGGGTTAAGGAGATAAAAAAGTTTAGTTGCATGTAAACAGGCAGCTGAATGGTATGTTTGGCTATGCCCTGTGCCTAATCAGTGCACTGCCCTGTCTTCTCCTTAGACTGTTTTCCTGGGTGAGGGGCTCTCTTGCCTGTGCATATCGTGTGGGGCGGTGAGTGAAGCAATGGGAGTGGGACTACAGGTCGGAGGGCCTGTGGTGCCAGCAGCTGGAGGGCACGTGGGTCTGCAGACTGCATGGGTCCCTTATGTTGGTGTGGGATCACTGCCAAAAATCCAGCCAGGCTGTGAGTAGGTGAAATGTGTGTGTCCCAGGGTGAGGCACCTGGAGGAGCTGGCTGCTGCAGGGACCAGGGGTACAGGCCAGCTCCTGAAGAGCCTGTGAGGTCTTGGGGGTTGACTGACTCCTGTTTGTACACGTGTGTGCATGTGTGTATCTCTGGGCAGGAGACAGCTGGGGAGAGCAAGGATTCAGGACCAGCTACTGGAGGGTTCCTCATTGCCCATGAGTATTTTCATTTATATTTTGCACTCACAGACCTTCACCCTCATCTGCCAGCAAGGGCAGCACAATGAGGTTGTTGATGCTGCTTGTGTGAGTGCTGAGTGTTTCTGTCTGTTGGCCAGTGAGGCCATCAGTGCACACACATGATGTACATGTGTGTTAGTGCACGTGGCCTCTGGGAATCCATGTGCAGCGTCGCTGCAGGCTGGACCCAGGGCTGTGGAGCTGCAGCAGCCTTGCCTCAGTCAGGCTACCAGATTTAGCAACTCCCTAGCAGGCTAGAACCAGTCATGAAAATATTTGTCCTGAAAGACAGGACATATTTTTATTAAAGTGTAGGCTTTTGGCAGGGAAGAAGCTTTTGGCAGGGAAGAAGTACCTGTTCTTGACAGCCAGGGAGATACCAAACGAGCAGGTGAAGAAAAGCGGGCTTGACTCTGGGATCCTGCTGTGGTGTGACTGCCCTGCAGTGAATGACAGCTCCATACACTTGCCATGCTTTCCTAGGTAGAAAAAAACAAGGGAGGTAGGTGGATTAGTAATGCAATGTGATGGTGAAATGATGGAGATAAATGGGATCTTCTACCTGGAAATAATTCAGAAGCTTCTGGGCTGGGGGAAGGAAAGACAGCACTTTCCCTCCGGGACATGGTCAAATGAGTATTAAAGGTCATCATGATACCCTTCTCAGGAGTGGATTGACAGTATCCAAATTACTCTTCTTCAAGTGTGTGTCCAGTCTGCTTTTAAATATGTCAGTTATGAATTTCCATGGGAGACTTGTCCTCTTACCTTATCCCTACTGTTAAAAAACTTTTCTACATATCAGTAGCATGAGGTTCTGTTCATACCACTACCACAGAAGTCTATAAGGCAGGAGATTTTTAAACCCACAGAGAGAAGAAAAAAATAATGTATTTTGACCTATCTTCATATTTCTACCTTCTGCATAAAGTACAGATATTAAAGAGAAACATTAAAGAAACATCTTAGAGAATGCAATTGCTCCTCCTCCAGATGCAGGCCAGATCTATCCAAGCAAACCCCACTGGTCAGGACTATGGGTTGGTATTCACTTATACTGGGGTAAGTAACTCCCATGGCTAAGCCAGTGAAACAAATGGTAGGAGTCTTCGTAATGAGAGAGGAAAACTGGAGTTATGATACATGAGCAATAAAACTTTAAAGTCAAATTTCCTTTAATAATTTTTGGATTTTATTGTATATTAAAAAGTTTTGTTATAAAAGCCACAGAAACAATCACGTTGAAGCCAAGCCAGGTTTGATACTTTTGAGGAAAGTATAAACTTCTTCCCTGAAACCATAAATTTCCTGCAGAAATATCATATTTGACAGAAAACTCATCTAAACATCTGGAGTTAAAATCGTTGACCTACTGCAAGTGAATCTTCTCCAGTCAGCACAGTGAAAAGATAACCCGTGGTATCAGCAGCCACCTCCCAGAATAATCACAACTTCTTTTATGTCTTCCCTTTAATGAGCCTCACTGCAGACCCCTCTCATCTGCACTTAGCAGTCAAGTATTTCAAGTGGTCTCTTTCTTTCCACGGGTAATGGCATTCACTATCTTTTGGTGCCACTGCTTGTCACAGAAAGCAGAAGTTTAGCCTTAGCACGTATACCTCCTGAAAATAGGTATCTGGAGACATAAAGATACGGCTGTAGCCTTTGAGAGGCAAGCTAAAAATAACAACTTCCTTTCGAAAGGAAATTAATTCTAAGGCCCTAGCTCTGTGCCGTGCCTAAGCACTGTGCCAAGCAAAACTCGACTTAGGCATGGGCTCTGCTTTAAGCAAACACTCAAATGGATTTGCAGAGTAAGAATGGATTTCAGTTTAAGCACCCGCTTAAGTGCTTTGCTGAACCAGGGTCCAAGTGCCTCATTTACCTCCAGTCTTGGCCTCATCGTTGCAGTTTTAAAGATACACGAGGGTTGGTGGAAATGCTGAGGTAGCTTTGGTAATTTTAGGTGAAACTGGCAAACGTTAATTGCTTTCAGGAAGAATTGATTTCTCTTTTTTAAACGGTCACATTTATAACTTAAACCAGTAGGCTTTATTGGCAGCAAGCATCTTTCCCAGTTATTTGGTACATTCTAAACCGTGTGGCTCATCACATGGCAAAAAATATTTCCTCTCCACCGGTATGCAGGGGAATTAGACACAAGAAAGGCATTCAAAAGATAGCAAGTGTTTAATTGAACCAACCAAGGAGCAGCTTTCATCATGTAGCCGTTCTGAATGACATTGGACATGCGACTGATTGGCAAAGCAGTATTCATTTTTTTCACTTTGATCATAAAATTACTAGGAAAGGCTTAATGGAGTTATAAATATCTTGTTTCCATGAGAGTCCTGGGAAGATAATTATAGCACTGAAGTCTTTACAAAGATAGAGCATTTATATGATATTATCTGAGGACTCCAATGGATAATGCAGGGAATTCTGCACTCTATTCACAGCCCTCCCATTGACTCACTGTGCTCTTTGGGCGATTCACTTCATCCCCGGGTGACTCAGTTTCCTCCTCTATACGTCGGGGTAACAGTGCTAATTACCCACTGCTGCGAGGTCCGTATGGAATACAAGCTGAGTATTGCTCACACTCGTCGGAGCACTCAAGCCTGCTCAATGATGGATGCCTCTGGGATTTTGAATAAGCTACGTGCTTTCCTGAACTGGTCCTGACCTGTTTGTACTCCTGCTTAAATATATTATGTCTAGAGTTTAGGTCAAAATATTCAGAAGAAATATTTTAAATCTCTTTATTCACACTTTTTAACATGCTGACAAAAGAACTGTACCCCAGACTCTTTGGAAATGTTTTGGTTTTAATGAAAAGCTTGGAATTTAAAGACTAGTTTCTTGTTGAGTAAAAATTCAACATCCTTTCATAAAGCTAACCTTCTGAGCTTTACCCAGAAGGTCGCTTGGCGTGGCAGCTACCTGTGAGATAGGAACTACATCTATACTCTCCCTTCCCTAAGTTGTATCAGGCTTTTTCACCCAGGTACTGCTTTTACTGCAGTAGAAATTTGGTAATTCATCTTTCCTGAGTACCAAGCAGAGTACTGGAGTAACAAGCATTGAAGGAGGTTAATGTACAAGTACAGTGCAACTATTACTGTTAAGTCTTCGTAGCTCTGAAAAAGACAAGTCAGGAAGAAGTGACAGGAAAGGAGAAAACAACGGGGCCTGAGCTCCAGTGGGATACTGTGCCTGAAGGAGATAGCATGGATTTTGGATAGGAAAAAGAGAACGCCTGTGCTGGAGAGGAGATCCTACATCTCCCAGTGATAGCACTCTAATGGCCCTGGCTGTGATTCCAAAAAGCTGCCGATAAATTGGAGAGAGAGGAGAACTGAGTCGGAAGGTTGATGAAAATCTTACTAAGCCTGCCAAGCCTTGGAGTCAATCTGGGAAGTTAAGAAAGGTAACTCTCAGAAGTGACTCGAGCAGAGGCTGAGGGTACTGAAGTTCAACAGTGGAAGGGCTTTGGGAGCTTGCTGTACCTTTCCACAGCGAACTGAAGTGGAAATGAGCAGATTCCCACCTGAAATGAGGGAATAATGCAGATCAGGAAATGGAATTGTTTAACCAAGGACTGAAATCATATTTCTAGATTAATAGTCCTGGAAACAAAATTGCACATTTTTCTGCAACAGAAGCTTTTGATCTTGAGCGTGTGCATTCCTGGGATGGAATGAAGAGGGAAAGGCAACCCAATTACTTTTCAGGAATCTGCAAAACATAAATCAGGGAAGTCTGATGACCTAAATACTCTCTACAGGCATTCCACTTCCATAAAGCAACTTTCAGGTAGTCTACAAAGGCAGAAAACATCTTTTCTCAGGGTATAGTACCTCACACAGGCAGAATTCAGATTAGGCAAACACAGCTGGCCAGGGAAGCCTAAAGCTAAGGAGCATCCTTTTCTTCACAAAGTATAATTAAGGAATGGCAAGGCTCGGCATTCACTTTTTTCTGGGTCCTTGTTCAGAGACAATTTCCAGTGATTTCTGTGAAGGTCTGACCTAAATAAGAGTGAAGTGAGGCTCTATGGACATGGTCCTTCAACACTGCATTTCCTGACTCCTCTAGTTGTGGGGTCTTCCACAGGTAGAATGTGCTCCAAGGTGAAGATGGGGCTCTGTCACTCTTTCTCATGTCAAAGGTCTCAATCATAGATAGACCTGACTCTTTTGAATTAAACACAAAAGTTTCAGGGGGCTCCTAGCGTTGGTCTTTGTTACTGTTGACACAGATCCAGAGGCAATTTCAAGGCCCTGGCCTTTTATCTGGCTTTTATTCTGAAAACCATCAGTGTTCAGTAAAGCATTAAGTGTGTCCTTTTGTTTGCTTGGTACCAAAAGAAAATCAAGTGCTTTCCAGTATTGTGCCATGGCTGCCTAAGTGTGATTTCCAGGCTGAAGTGAATAGATGAGCACGGCAAGACACTGAAAGAGTTCTGCTCTTTAAGTACTTAAAGAATTCTGCTGCTGCCTTTGACGCTCTTCTTCTGTCCAAATCCTGGTATTATCATTTACTATTTTAAGCTTGTTTATAGAATTGCAATAATACACAGATAAAAAAGGATGATTACGAGGGTGTTTTCAGGCATTAAACCTGAGGTTTGAAGTTCCTTTTTCTGAAAAAATAAACCAGAGAATGTTTTAGTATCTGAAAACCTGGCAACTGGCCTTTGCTTACCATGACCTGAAATCAAGCACCACTTTGTTAAAAGCCAGTCTGATCACAATGATCTGGTTGTTCCTTAAAATAATAAAAAGACCCAGATCAGCATGAGATGGGTATATTTGGACTTTTGTTATTAATCAACACATTCAGCCTTCCTATATTTTTCCTACAGACTCTGGCCTTGCAGTCTGGTTCAGAGGCTTTGTGGACACAAGCAGTTTGCACATGTAGGCATATGGGTCTGTGGGTAATGAGTACATACCCACAAGCCAGGACAAATCCGAGTGACAGAACATAGCAAAAGCTGCAATCGCTAAAGCATCTGCCCTGAGCTACACACCTGCCAGTGCTGATCTGCACATGACAAGATGCATTTATCCCTCCAGCCAGAGACATGCCAGCCTTGGCACCTTTGTGCAGGGATTGAAGGTGGAAGCTGGGCAAAGGGTGGGAGCTGAAGCTGTCCCACCTTCTAGGCTGTGAGCATCTCCTAACCTGGGAGCACATTATGCCACTGGATGTCTTCACAGGCTGGTTGTCTGAATGGGATGTCTCTAGCACAGGTTGTTTCTGCAAATAGATTTACAGAATGAATTCACAGCTGACTTCTTCCAGAGGTGGCATTGGAGCAGCCCGATGGCAGAATCTAGACCAGAGGTCTTGCTTTTTCCCTCTTTTCTCTTTTAACTTCCCTTTACTGTTCCTACCCTCCATGGGAATGTCACTAATGCCCTTTCCTCCCCTTCCTAGCTCAGCTATAACCCCAGCTTACATTTTCCTTCAGGATTTTCAGCTTTCCAGTTTGCTAAATATCTGAAAAGCTTAAAGTTGGAGGGCAGGACTGCAAGGCTAAGACTGGCAGATGAGTGCCTTGATAGGACATTATTTCTGGAAGGACTGGCTATCTCCTTTGGAGCTCTGCCACACAGCTGGGAGAGCAGGAGGAAGGGGTAGAGGCTTCCCTCCGGCTCATGTGGAAGAAGGACATTCTTCAGAGGTTGCTCTGCTGCAGCTCGTGGACTGCCCACGAGTATCTGTGTCACAAAGACCATTTCCACTTTGCCATCACCGGTGCTCACCTTGCAGAAGGGCTGGCAGTACATAGGCGCTGGCACCATCTAGGGGCCAACTGCCAATCACTGACAGTCCTAGATCAGTGCCATAATATATAAAAATAATAATATATATGTAGGCATATGCTAACAAACCCTGTCTAAACAAAACATACGTTAGTAAAAGTGTTGAAGAGGGCAGTGTGTAGAAGTATTTACTTCCAAGCACAATTCAGATACAAAAATATAGTCTCCATTGTTACCTACCTGCTTGAGCTGCCTGTTTTCTGTTAACTGAATGTGTACGTGGTGTCATGTGCTGACTGATAACTCATCAGTCACAATCCTCTGCTTCCAATGATTATTATGCCTTCCACAGTCACCTAAAAGTGTCAGAAGAATGAATGAAGATTTCAGAAAGGAGAGAAAACCACAGAAAGCCTTAAGACTATGGATCACACTTGAAGAGAATAAAACACATCAATAATGTTTTATGATCTCTCAATATAAACAAAACTCCTTAATCTGACATATTTGAAAGCCTTTCTGTGACAATCTCTATAATTATGGATAAGGACTAATAAAAGGCAAAGCAAACTGGTACAATGGACTTCTCCATCAAACCTGTCTAGCACTGCTTCAGAACTAGGGCTCCTAAACTCTACTTCTGAACAATTAATAAACAATAATTACCATACTTTTCGCTTTATAGGAATAAGTTGTGTCTTGCACTTGATTGCACTCTGAGGGCTTCTAATTAGCACATGTAAAAATAGTATTTGTAGTACCTTTATTTTCTTAGCTGTTTACATTCTGATGCAGATTAAATAATATATTCAGAAGCTCGGTCTGTATTTAGATATCTAAATAAGCATTTTGATTTTGCAGAGCACCCACAACTCTCGGAGTTGCACAGTGCTTCTGAAAATCAGGCCATTTATTTAGGTGTCTATATTTAGGTACATGAGTTTGAAGCGTTTGGCTTGAGGTCACATAGCTATGGCTCATTGCATTTTTTTTTATTTCCATTTGGGTCACAATGGGCAAGTCACTTCTAATAATTCTCATCACCAACCTAAGAAATAGCCAGAGAGGTGGCAAGAACTACTTACTAAATACCATCGTGATGCTTAGCACTTCCTCAAATACTGCAAGTTTCCTTTCTGAGGAATTTCAGTCTCAAAAAAAAAAGTTAGGAATCGGTGCATCAGAAAGGTAAGAGAGTATGTTTAGAGACTGAACTTAGGTTCTGGGTAAACAGTGCTCATTTCCTGGATTTTGTCAGGCATCTTCGTCATTCCTTCTATAACCTCATGATCATTTTGACAAGCCAGATGTTTTAGCTTCCTCTCTTTTGATTGGGTGAATCCTAGAAACCGAGTGGTTCTGCTTGTTAACACATGGCAGCAGCTCAGAGTTCATTCTTGAGGAATGTGAGCTGACCTTATCAGTCATGCTGTTGAATTTTGATTATACTGGTTTTGAATTTGCATGGTACCTCACACCAGCCTTGGCTTGGTGAACCAGTTATGAAATAAACTCTACAGAGAGATCATTGGGAAAATGACATCAAGAGGAAAAGATGACCCTTTAAAGAAAAAAGGAAATTGGTATTCTTAGCACCCCACTTCTGCAGCGTGACATCCCTCTGCTTCACTAGGTTTCACAGAGTTTCACAGGGTGTCAGGTTGGAAGGGACCTTGGAGATCTTCGAGTCCAACTCCCCTGCCAGAGCAGGATCATCTAATCCAGCACAGGTCACACAGGAACACACCCAGGCGGGATTTGAAAATCTCCAGAGCAGAAGACTCCACAACCTCTCTGGGGAGCCCGTTCCAGTGCTCTGTGGACCTTACAGTAAAGAAGTTCCTCCTCATGTCAAGGTGGAACCTTTCGTACTCCAACTTACATCCATTCCCCCTCATCCTATCACAGGGCACGAGTGAGAAGAGGCTGTCCCTTTCCTATTGAAGGTGAGATGCTGGTAGCTCTGGTAGCAGGTACCCACACAGTCGGCGATTCGCACGGCACTGCCTTCATTTTGCACAGGGATGACAGCCCAGAGAGCTGGCAGCCTGTAGGTGAAAACCATCAAATACCTCACGTACTTGAACAAAATGAAAACCTCCTCGTCTTCCTCATCCAAATAGGAGAATTAAAAATCTGGCCACTATATTTCAGATTTGAGAGAATGGTTCTTGTACTTTAAGGATGTTATTTGTTGCAGAACAAAAGGCTTTCTTTTTTTTCTTGAAATGGAAATTGCATTAAAAGTCAATAAAACCCATATTCTCCCCTTGATCTATCATGCATCTAGGCTAAAAAAAAAAACCAAAACATCTCCTGGTTAAAAATATTCCCTAACCAGAAATTGGGGCATGGCATTTTTGTTGTCTTCAAAGCTGAGGATTAGCTGTAGGATAATAAAGCTCTGTTTTGTGGGACTTTAAGTTAGATATGGAATTTTTGCAACATCACATCAAAAATACATTTTTCCAGGCAACTCTCACCCTCAAAAGCAGATGGAAAATGTGAAAATAGTGTGTTCTTTGTTCTCATTGCCTTAAAATGCACTCGCCTCCTGTCTGACCTCTAGCTGCCCCTGAAGATGCTCAGAAACCACCTGGATATACTAGAGAGAGGGTTTAGGGAACAACACAACCAAATGCAGGGTCTGTTCCACTGCAAGGTGTGAGTCCAGGGGTTCCCAGAGTAGTGCCACAGGTTGTCCCCACCTGCTGGACCCCCACATGTGAGAACTGAGGAGAACCAACGTTCTTGTACACAGCTGAAGCGTGGGCTGCTCCGCATCTCCAGACCCTCAAAGAAGGAAATGGGGCTCCAAGATCAACCTGCTCATGGAGTATCATGTGCAAGGGCATTACAGGCACTGAAATTTTAAAGCAAGTGAAGGACACTCTCCTATTCTACAGGAACTTTTCATTGGTGCAATTATTAACCTTGTACCCAGAATTGAGCAAAATGCTCCAAAAAAAGAGGGAAAAAAAAAGTGACGGTCTTTCATTTGCACATTTTTTATTTAAACATCTGCAATATGTTGTATCTAAGCTGCTTTGCAGTTGCTATACACATACAGGATGGAACTGAAGAGGTGTTGAGGCAATGTTGTCTCACTGTACTGAGTGACTGGGTGATAAAATAGCAGCTGAAATTCAGCGGTGATAAGTGCAAAGTAATGTACATGGGAAAAAATAACCCTAACTATACATACACCAAGCTGCAGGAGATCTGGAGGTTGAAGTGGAAAGCTCTCTGAAAATATTAGTGTGGGACTAGGAAGTGGTCAAAAAGGGGAATAGAATTTTAAGAATTAGTAACACCCCTCTTAGATGATGAGGGGACCAAAGTCGTAGGATTCTATCGCTCAAATGCTCAGAATTCATCAGAGTCCCATGGCTATAAAGCTCTTGACTATTCCAGATACAGCAAAAGTCACTGGTCATTTTAGTAGAATCAAAGTTTTCTAGAAAGTAGCATGTCCTAGTAAGATTAGAAAGGATAGAGAGCATGGTGACAAAGTTGCGGGCTGGAAATAGAAAAAATTGTGTCAGCTTCAAAGAGGGGTAACTGGAGGAAAATCCCATTAAAGTCTGGAAAATAATGATGGTAAGAAGGTCAGAAAAGAAATTTCGTGTACTGCCTCTGTAACAACAGAACACTTAATAGAACAATCAGGGAGAAAACTTGAAATTCTTTGCTGTGTAAAAAAAAAATATCACAGCACATTGTGGAAACCATAAATGGGCTTAAAAGTGCTAAACTTCTAGGGAACAGGACCCTGGTAGCTACTAAGCATAGCAGCTTGGATACAGCCCTGAGTTCCAGGAGTCCTTACTTCACTAGTCGCTGGAAATTATACAGTAAATAGGAGAAGAATACATGGTCTATTTTTACACTGTTTCACTAAGCATCCAGTCTTGGCTGCTGGAGACAAGATACAGAGCTAGATGGATCCACTGTATTTTTATATACTAAAAAAGTAACAGCACCAGTCGAGGGAATGCTGATGCTGACAGAGTCAACATTCATTTCACTTGCTTTATCCAATCTAATCTCCAGCCTCAGATATTTGCAAGAAATTATAATCCATAGCTGGCCAGAGAATATGGGATTATCCCAGTGAGCAGAAATGTGAAAGCAGCATCATTCGCTTCTTGTGAATCTACAGATATCGAGGTATTACTTACTCATTTCTTTTAAAGAGACAAAACTTTGTCACCAAAGCTCCTGCAAAGGCTGCAAGAGTGAGTCAGTGTTTGCATTTGGATGATCAGAAATCAGCCTAACATCGGGGGCCAAATTAATTTGGTTGCAGCACTTTATTTGTGCTGAAATTCACCACGGGCGCTTCAGAACATTCGAGAGGCCACTTTTGCTTACAGATTAAATCTGTAGATCAGAAGCAGGTGCAGACTGAAGAGAATGAGCAGCTCAGGGTTTGGATGAGATGGGCTAAGCCTGAGCTCTGAAAGATTGGTAACACAACTCCCACTCAGTTCTGTGGGAGCAGGACTGGAGCATGGCTTGCAAAGCTTCCAAGTAGCAGCTGTTTTATCACCTCCTTTGGTATCCTTTCCAGAATTTCAGCTTCCTCCAGATTTTGGCACTCTATAACTACTTGGGTTGTGGGAAGATGCCCACAGCATTTAGGAAGCACAGGGTGCCTACCCAGGCTGCGTGACCTGGATGGCACTGGGACCTAAGTGGGTGAATGGTGCGACTCCAAGGACATTCTCACAGTTGCTCTTTTATTTTTGCAGTACCACATTTCCATGTCTGAATAATAGATTATTCTGGGACCTTTCCTAATAGAAATCTTTAATGTTTACAATAGGGAATATTGAACACCCTGCAATTGTTGCCATTCTCATTATTACCTAATTTGAAAGATGCTTTTACTGCAAACTGTGGAATTTATTTGGTTGGGTTTTTTTCCCCTTACCTATATAACATCTGGATGCATTTAAAAGCCAAAGTACTGACTTAGGTCAGAATTTTTCTGAGCATGGATTAGGTTGTTGCCATAACTGTGGAGTTTCCTATTTTACTACAAGGAACACGTACTCCTGGGCAGCTTCATCACAATGTAAATATTCTTCCCAGTGTGAAAAATAATAAAACTACTGTGAACAGGACACAGTTAAGAGGTATGGGGGTAAGAAGACACAAGGAAATTGTGTAACATAAAATGTGGGACAGAAAAAGACTGGTGGATGCTCTTCCTACTCAGAATATTAAAATAATACATCATGCAAAGGCAATGCATAGAAATGGAGCCAAAGGAAGATAGCCAACCAGGTTTGATTCTTAAAGCAAAACCCAAATCAACAAGCATATAATTTGATTTAAAACCTGGTTAGCTTGTATTGTGACATCTTTGGTTCCATAGTTTGCTTTCTCTTCTGCAAAGTGCCGGCAGCAGTAAGATCATGGGTCAGGAATTCCTATTTTAGGCACAAGTGAATAGAATGGTAGGGGTTGGAAGGGGTCTCTGGAGATCACTGAGTCCAACCCCCCTGCCAGAGCTGGAACACCCAGGGCAGGCCAGACAGGAACAGATCCAGGTGGGTTTTGAAAGTCTCTAGAAAAGGAGACTCCATAAGTTTTTGGGGCAACCTGTTCCAGGCTGTGTTCCTCTTACAGTGAAGGGCCTCCTGTTAAGGTGGAAATTTCTGTGTTTCACCTTGTGACCATCACCTCTCATCCTATCACAGAGCACCACCAAAAAGAGCCTGGCCCCTTCTACTGCACACCCACCCTTCAGAGATTTGTAAACATTCATAAGAACCCCTCTCAGTCTTCTCCAGGCTAGAAGTTACATATTATATATTAAAAAATAAAAGTAGAACCAAAGAAGAAAGCGTGGAAGGTGTCTAAACCAGATATGCATTAAGACATGTCAGTTCTTACTGAATGGGACCAAGAAGAAACTCTTCTGTTGCAGGTACAACAATCTACAATGGATTGCTCTTAGGTATTTGCAGAGCTGAAGTGTGATACACTATTGATCTCATTTATTACAATTTTTTTTTCCTGCTATTATTGGAGAGTGCTGCTATAAATGGAATACATCTTTCTATATATTTTATCTAATGGAGAATTATTCCTTCCATGGATTTTTTAATAGGGTGTTTAATAATTATATGGAAGCCTTGTAGTTCTCCATCATATTCTATAGATTTTCAAAGCCATCTTTACAGAAACCTACTTACCTTTCTGTTTCACCCTATTGATTGAATCCCTCTGTGTTACATTGCAAAGCAAAGAGACTGCAGAAAACCAGCATTAGCCTCTGATGATTAGTAGTCTTGGACGTAGAGCTGGAAGAGAGAAAATAGCCCTTCCTTTAATAAAGCATGGCTTGGGGGCACCTGAATGCTTTCGCTTCCTTTTAAAATCATGACCATGATCAGCCTTTTTCCACTGTAACCCTGACATTCCTAAAGAGTCCTACAAATGTACCTGCTGGCCTCGCCTGTACCAGGGAGATAGATACACCTTATTCACCTGTTTGAAGAAGAGATGAACACCAACTGGATCCATTCCAGATGGAGCTCACTTTAAGAGCCAGGATACTATCTGTGGCCAGAAGTAGGAATGGTGGTTGGGAGTTCCATCTTCCAGGTGGAGCCCTGTCTACAAAATAACCATGGGGGACATTAGGAGGCTTGTCACTAAAACCATGGCAATGCATTCTGGACATCCATCCCACCTCTTTCTCTCTGCATCCCACTTGACCTCTCCTGTACCCCATCCCACTCCTCCTCCCTCTCATCCCAATCCACATCTCCCTAAGCCATTCCACCTCACCCCATCCCATCCTACCCTACTCCACATGCTGCCCAGGGAAGTGGTGGAGTCCCCATCCCCGGAGGTATTTAAAAGATGTGCAGATGTGGTGCTGAGGGACATGGTTAAGCAGTGGAGTTGGCAGTGGTGGGTTAATGGTTGGACTTGATGATCTTAAAGGTCTCTTCCAGCCAAAATGACTATGATTTTCTTCTATCATATTATTTTCTATTCTATTCATCTCCCCACCCCATTCCGCCCCTTCTCACCCCCATACTACCCGACATCTGCCTACCCCATCCC
>VWZY01006258.1:52027-89895 GCA_013399075.1 Chloroceryle aenea
GGTGAGGAAGCTTCGTGGCCGCGCGTCCTCCGGGGCAGGTGCTGCGCCCGCCGGGGCTGGAGAAAGAGCCGCGTTAGAGAGAATCATAGAAGCGTTTAGGCTGGAAAAAACCTTTAAGGTCATCGAGTCCAACCGTTAACCCAGCACTGCCAGGTCCGCCCCTAAGCTGCCTCTGCCCGTGGGGCAGGCAGAGGGAAAGGGGGGGAGGAGGTGGGATGGGGGTTCGCAGCCGTGCGGGAAGCGCCGAGTGTCGGCTGGGAGCGGGCGGGCTCAGCGGCGATGCTGACCTGTCCCGGCTGCCGCTGCCACCTGAGGCTGGCGTGCAGGGCGCGGAGAAGCCCGTGTCCCTAAACGAGACTCTTCTTGGGCTGCTTTAAAGTTAGCTGCAGCATCCCCCAGCGATGGCATTTGCTGTTTATAAAGCAGGTAGCTCTCTAAGGCTCTTGGTTTGTTTTTTTCCCCTACCTTCTTTATTTCTTTAAAATAGTTTGGTCCCTTTAGTGGTGGAGTTTAATCTAGTTTCCTAAAGGGACCATATCCAAGAGGCTTATACAGCTGAAAGAAATCCTACAAATGAGAGATGTAAAGCATAACCCCTGATGAAATTACAAGAGCTGCTGTGTTAGGCTTTTGGGTTCTGCACTTAGAAATTCACGTGCTCTTGTCTTGTTTACCTAGTTAGAATGGTTCCCCGGTAGAAAAGAGAACCTCTTTTTCCACGAAAACACATAATGACTGTAAAGAAACTCGACTGCATTTGTTCTTGTAGTAAAGCTCAGGTGTATGGTTATGTATCATCCCTCAACAGATGGAAATCTGAATACTGTGAAAATATAAAACAATCAGAACAAATACAAATGCATCCCAGTAAACACGGATGGAAGAAAATTTTCTGTAGGTTATCAACTTTATTAACTAATAACTGGTTCCTTTCTTTTTTAACAGCAGAAACTGCCCCATTCTTCTTAAACTATTGAGCTTTCTCAGACTCTCAGCTCCTTAGCTGTCAGTGATGTGATCTAGTCTCTGCCCTCTTCCGAATGCTGTAGTGTGTATTCAGATTCAGTGCCCTGGTTTGTCGTTGTACTGAAAATGTTTGTCACAGCATTGGTGTCCTCAATGTTATTTGAGTTACAAATTACTTGTGTGTACCAGCAGAAAATCTTATTCAAGACATGTTGAAATCTTATTCTAAGTCATAGTGTCTTGAGTATCTTCTAGGAGTTAAACGCTGTGAACAGCTCCTGTTGCATGTAGTTCTGAGATGTGTGGCTTCTTCCCTTTTCCCCTCCTAGCAGGGAAAGGGAAAATAGGTCTTGGTAAGAACTGGTCTTGGTACGGTTATGAATTCTGTGGTACAAGCTACAGGGCTATTAAGTGAGTGTTCCAGTGACCCCTGTGTAAGGTGACAGATCTGGCTGAAGGCCAGCAACGTGGTAATACTGTGTGCCCCTTATAAAACTGGCTCACTTTAAATAGAGTAGCATAGAGGCCAAGTGAAGGTAACCAGAAAGCTTGTTCTGGTTTCTTTGGGCTTGGGGAGGGTTTTTTTGTTCTTTGTGTACCTTAAAGTTACCATGGTAACTCTAGTGGTTGATTAATCTTAGCCTAGCTTCTTGACCTTAAGAATAGCACATGAAATCTTCATGCCTGGCGTTGGTTGCCTAAAGTGTCATCTTCCTATTGTGAAATGGGGCTGGAGCCTTGGCTTGGTAGGGTGGAGAACCAGTGTTTGCTGGCTTGTTTTCTCCAGGGCTGGAGACACAAACTGCTTAGCAAGTCATTGCCAGATGAGTTCCTTCACTGGTCATTGCTTACATCCCAAGCATGGGAGGTACAGCTGGGCCTTCTGAGCAATAAGTAGGTCTTGAAATTGCTTGAGCTGGCCAACCCTGCTTTAGATGAATAAAAGTGAATAGTCCCTTTGGCTGTTAAAAGCTCCCAAAAATAGTTACAAAGTCTCAGCTGAATTTAATATGTCTAGAATGTCAATGGGAAGGATTAGAACATTTGGAATTTGCACCAGTTAGCATAAAAAAAAAAAATCCTCATATCTGCCACTTTTGTAAGAGGAATAATAGAGATTTATGCTGGCTTTGTGTGGTGCTAACCAAACTGGAGTAACTGTACCAGTAACTTTTATCACTGCAAGGGGAGTAGTCATTGCCCAGGGAGAAGATGCAGAGGTGAAGGTTGAGGGAAGGAGTGACTGTAGTCTGTGTTGGGTTTGAGACTGTAACAGTTCATTAATCCTGTCACATGAGGTCCCTTTCTACTCTAATTAAACAAAATGTCTCCTTTTAAGTCCATGGGGAGCTTTCCATAGTGAAGAATTAGCACCATATAAACCCAGTACTAATCTCCAGTGTTCATTTTGCAGAATGGAATGAAATTTCAGTGGGTTACTGCTGTCTGAACTTCCCCGTTGTACTTGTGCCTTCTGCCAAAGTCTTCAGTGTGGGTGTGGTTGACTTCAGCAGGAATTGCATCCTTAAATTAACACTACAGAAATGAGTGACTCTGCTTTTATTAAGGCAGTGAATATTTTAAGTAAAACCAGATTGTTTCAGTAAAATCTTACTAAGTAGGTTTGATTCCTCCCCTTTGAATTGTAGTAAAGCTTGCTCTTTGGTTTTCCTGTTTGGTGTTTTTTTTAAAAGTAGAAGCAGAGGTGAAATCCCAATGTTTTTTTCTAGAAGGGTCCAGAAAAAGTAACTAACTTTTGCTTTGTTCCCCTCTCCCCAGCTCTCTTAATTCTAACAGATTATGGTTTCCATGTTTGCACTTGAGACTCAATAATACTTTATAGTGATTATATTTAAAGCTCTATTTGTAACATTTTGTTTGCTTTATTCTATTTTTACTCATGTTGTTTGTCATGGCAAGCACTGTTTAGTAAAAAAAAATAAAAATAAAGTTTCCTAACGATTTTGAGAGATATATGCTTATTTCTTGATGGTCCTCAGGGAATCTTTTTAAACACTCTAAGAAAGGAAAATGATCACCAAGGAAATGCCTTATTAATTTCCATAAAGCAGTGAATAAATCTATATATGCTTGGTGATATATAAGGCAACAGGCCACTTAGATGATTCATGTGCTCAGCAAAATTTCAGCTGAAATTCTTTGCTCTGTAGGGGTTTAACTTCATAAAAAGCTGTACACCTTTGCCCATTCACTTTTACACTGAAAACCCAACACTCTTTGATAATTTTTCAAATAGAAACTTCAGTGAGCTGTTGCTATTTGCCAATGAGTATAATTTTCTGCTGGTCTCTTAATTTTACTCAGAGGTGTACCATGTCTAAAAATAGCGAGGTAACAGAATGCATACTGAGCTTCCACCTGGAATCTCTGCAGGGTTGAGCACTGACACGACTGAACCCGTTCTCCTGGTGGGAAGGGCATTTGCTTCATGTTTTGAACTACCCCAAATTGCAAATTCTTGCACCACTTGACCACCCGAAGAGAAATTTGAAAAGTCAGTGTAGAGTGATGCAAATTATGGATATGAATTGCACAAAAGAAATGACAAGGAGGTGCTGCGTGGGGTCTGGAGGGGTAGTGGCCACTGTGGTTTTCCAAGGGTTAATAGCACTGCACTCTAGGGGCACTCTGTGCAATGTATTTTCAAACTTTGAAGCTTACAATTAAAACCCTATACCATGTTCAGACTTAACATAGGAACACAGATTACCTAGGGGTCAGCTTTATGGGAAGGGGATAAATGGATGTGGTAAGCAATTGGCATTAGCTGGAGGTGATGTGAACTTGGGCTCGGGTTTCTTCGTGTCCCTGTATCTCAGGGAACAATCTTCCTATGGAATTTACTTGTGTGGTCCCAGTTAAGATCTTGGTGAATGACTTGAGCATTGATATTGGTGTTGGATGATGCCTTAGTGTTACTGTATTCTTTTTATTTTTTATGGTGTTGTCACACAGAATTTCAAAATAATTGGCAAGTACTTGAAAATTTTCCTCGTTTCCTCTTACGTTCAGCTGGCTGTTGACCAGCACCCCTATGTCTTTTTCCACTGGGTAGCTTTCCAGCTGCTCTTCCTCAAGCCTTGGTAGCATTGCATGGGGTTGTTATGACCCAAGTGCAGGACCTGGCACATGGCCTTGTTGCACCTCAGAGCAGTCATGTCATTAGGACTTGTTTTCTATATCTGTGTAACAATATTATGCAGAAGAAGGTAAGGTTTCCAGCTCATGACTGGCTGAAGATAATTTCTGTTATGGTGATTTATGAAATTCTTGCAGAGCTGTGAAAACTCTGGTTATGATTTCATGACTGCTTTAAGTAGGTTGTCTCCTGAAGAGTGCAATACTAACCTTTGCTGTCTGTTCCCAAACTTGGCCCTGTGTTTTTCGTTGGGTTTGTTTTGTTTGTTTTTTTGGTTGCTACAAATATTTATGCAGCCATGAAGTGAATCAGGTCAGTTATCTACCTAGTGGAGTTAACCCCAGACTTTTTCCCTTGGGCCTGGCCTTTGAACTGAATCAGTTTGTGCCATGCCTTGGAGCAGGAGATGCCTTTTCCACCACGAAAGGTAATGTGAGGCTTGGCTCTGTAGGAAGTGACTGATGTTGGAAGCAAGAAGCCTGAAGTGCATGAGAGATGATGTTGCACCTTTTGGCAGAAGTGCTAGTTTGTCCAGAGTCTGAATTTATAGCTCAAGGGTCTGAGGTGTGTTAACAATTGCTGTTAATTCCACGATGTTTGTCCCCTGCGATGAGCACTGAGCTCAGGCTACTAGGAAGGGTTTATTTCTCCTGAATAACATATACTTCTTAGTGATAATTCTATTTTAATCGTGGTGCTCTGCTTAATATTGTGTGGTACCTGACCCTGGTTTAGCTAAGTAAAATTTGTGAAACAATAGTTAATTCTTACAGATGTTCTAAACCATGCAGCCCCATCATAAATCGGGCAGAGGATTTAATAACCAGGGTGTTGTATGTGACTTGCTAGTGGAGGGTATGTTTTTAGTGCAGAAGAGGGGTGTGTATATGCACCTGTCTACAAGTCTTGAGAGAAATGGTCCAAAGGCATGCGAGACAGTGACTTGCTTAAGAAGACTTGGCCCATGCTCAGGTCCCCCTGAGTAAATCAGTCTGAAGAACTGACTGAAAAAATGAGCAAGCTTTTCTTGTTAGAGAGCTCTGGCAGAGCAAAACTACTGCCACATAATGTAAGAGTAATTTCTCAACTTTGAAGCCTGTGTATTGTAGAATGGCCTGTGATAGTGTGTGCTCATTTCCTTGTTACCAGCTATGATGGTTGAGAGCCTGAACTGCATGGTTGTAAATTAAGACTGTGTTCTGTTGTTTGTCATAGTGGTTTTGCTTAATTCTTAATTTAAAAGCTTCATTTCCTATCTAGTACCTTGTAATATGTCTCTCCCAGGAGAAAAACCCAACAGTTTAGTAAAGAAACTTGCAGACTGTTCTGATTTCTGCCAATATACTGAAATTCCTCACTTCTCTGCACTCACTAATAGTTTTCCTGTGCACTGGGGAATGGGACGTATGAAATTTGTGGCCGCTATGAAGTTATCTTTAACAGTACTGTTACACTTTATGGCCAGAGTGAAGCTTATTTATTAGACTAAAAAACACATCTTAAGGAATCAAGTAATATAAATAGAAACGTGTATGGAAAACAAATCAACATACTGTATTGCCTCTGAATTCCATTTAGCCAGCAGATTCCTGTTTCATTACATTCTAGGACATTCTTCTAGATCTTAAACTTCACCACCCCCCAGTTCCATTTAATCTCCTCTCTTCTCACTGGAATGCTTATTGAATGATAATTCATAATCTGAATTCCTACAGCTTTTGAGTATCAGCTCGTGCCATTTATCCACTTGAGTCAGTTGAGTAAAGCTGGCTTTGGATTCTCTTTCTCTGCTGAGTGGACTCTTGCAGCTTAATTCTTGTGGGGGGAGAAGGACTTCACCCAGTGTTACTATAAAACAGGATCTCCACTGACTGCAAGTAGTTTGCCTGTTGTGAATGAAATGCTTCATACTTGCTGGCAAAAGCCTGCTCTGCCATGTAAAATGTTTTGTAACATATTGGGCTTGCCACTGAGTGTAGGGTGATGTCTTTAAACAACTCACTTAAGCCTCAACAAGAGGCAATGTTGCTGTGATACTGAATTCTTGCTACACTAACGTGTACTGTTGAAGTTGTAGCCATCTCATCTGACATTTGTTCAGCTTTTTCAGTTAGAATTAAATTCCTAAACTGAAATTAGTTGGAGATAGTTGTGCTAATATCAGATGGAGTTGGCAAAAATACCGGTGTGGATGTGATAGCCTGAACACCTGTCTCAGGTTGACACTGTGACAAGAGGTAATTGGCCTAAGACTTTCATACTACACCTGCCTCCTTACAGCACTGCACCCTTGTTTGTTTTAAACCCCTCCCTCATAAGTGACATGCATAGAATACAGGACTAGGAAACTATTCTGGTTTTAGCTGTCTAACATATTTTAGTACCTGGAAAAGGAGGACAGCTAAGATCCTGTGACGTACCAGCTCTCTGCAGATTGTTATATGCACCATGAGTGGTATTGCTGTACAACACTTATGTCTGGACAAGGTCCCAAATTATCCTGGTGTGACCTTGTGGTTTGGAGTAGATGACCTCTTCGGGACCCTTCCAACCTTGGTTATCCTGACTGATCCTGGCTAATAAATCTGTTGCTGTTGTGTGGTTTGAGAGTGTGGCAAGTGTGGCCTCAGTACTCCAGACCTACATTTTTGAGCACAACTTTAGCTTCTTTTCTTGAGGACTTCTGTTGTGAGCCCTGAGACTTCAGCAATAACAATTACTGACGTTTCTGTAACATAAGGTTATGGAATGATGTGCTCTGTCATCAGCCAAATGTCATTTCAGAGCAGCAGCAGGATTGAGGTTATATGAAAGGCACAGCCATGGCAAATTAGCTCCATAATTCAGCTTTGCTTTACTGAGATTAAGTGTAACAAGACTATAGGGTTTAATTTTGGACACTGGTCCTAAATAGTGTATTTGAACTAATATTTCCAACTATTTATAGAGAATAGCAAGTACACAATGGAGCAAGGGCAAATGTGAAACAGATGAGCACACTGTGTTTATGTAACTCTCTAACTCCTTATGTTACAAGGAGAGGAAAAAACCAGCCAATGATTGCATATTATTGAAAGAAACACAAATATAAGGGACATAATTACTATTCTTTGTAGCTTCTAGTCAGCTTACAGGAGCTCTGTAGAGGTTGTAGCTTGATGTCCAATACACCTGTACTAAGGACTGATAAATACCTGAATTTATACTGATTAACACACTGATAATTAATTGGACCTTTACTTACTCCCCTTGGCTGGTACAAAGTTTAGTCGTGTATCAACAGTAGGGATACTGTTTAATGGACTATAACTTCTGTGTGTCTTAAAGTTATCTTTGATGGATGTGGGGTAAAGGCTCCAAAGTCACCAGGACTTTCCCAAAAGGTGGTGAGAATTATCTTGAATCTGCTCTTCCCATAGCTATTTTTTTATTTGCTTCCTAACGTGATTAAGATGCAAACAAAGAAATTGCTAATGGGCATGGAAACACAGAGTACGTTGTGTTCTTAAACTGTACAAAACATTGGCTTTATTCTTTGTAACAGTGATATGACTTAGTTGTACTGTTTTTCAATGATTCTGTGTTCATGCTACTTTCCATCAGGATCTGCTTTTTTCTTTCATGTTTTTTCTTTGTCCTTTGAAAAATTATACCAGGCATCACCTCAGTTACTCTCCTTCTCCTTAGCCACAGCATTACACATTTTCTCTAAGCTGCCTGCAAGCTCAGAAGCACCAGCCTGCTTTCCCAGTAACAAGCATGACACTTTTAAACCCCAATACAATGTAGTATTTTCTTGAGGGGCAAGGGCCACTCCAGTAATCCCTTGCTTCTTGTGTTCAGCAGCTCGTGCTGAGGTGGTCAGGTCTTTTCTCTGCTAATAAATGGAACTAAAGCAGAGTCCCTATTTGAACCTTGGTGAAACTGGTATTAGTGCCCTGTTTCAGAGGTTAGTTCTTGCCTTAAACCAATGTGAAATAGGCTTTCTGCAAACTCAGCCCCCCAAACGAAGAATTTCTGGGTTAACTTGTGTACTTAATGTTTTTAAATGTGTGTTTTAAACTGTGCCTCTCTTCTCTCTGCTGCCAGGGATGAGGGGAGACTCGTACTTCTTCGGAATGCGAGGCCTTGGTCACTACGGCTGCATCCCTGAGGATGGGGGACAGTTCTTACTCTACTCTATAAATGGAGACAACGATTTCAAGAGATGTTTTGCAGAGGAAGATTTTCAGGAAATAATTGACTTCAACGATCTCCCGAATTCTCTCTTTGCTTGTAATGTTCACCAGTCCGTGTTTGAAGATGAGGACAGTAAGGTACAGTGTCACTTTCTGTATTTTCAGTGTATGAGAAATGTATGCCTTATGCTTGTGCTTATTGTAGTGTCAGTTAAACAGTTTAATCTCTCTTGTACAGAGAAACTGGATCACAAATATGACTTCTTTCTAAGGTGACAACAACACTTTACTGTGATGTTTAGTTCAACATCTCAAAAGCCTTTTTTTCAACTGCTATGAACAAAAATGGTTTTCTTTTGTTTAGATTTGCAGAATACTGCAGTGCAGGTGCATGTCTTCATAGCAACCATGCTTGCAGTCATGAGGGAGGTGGAAAAGTTCAACCTGAAAGTTTCTTCCACTTGTTGATCACATACCACTGGGAAGAGGGGCTGCCCTGGTATTTTCTCATAGAGTTTAAGTTAGAAGAGACCTTTGAGATCATTGAGTCCAACCATTAACCCAGCACTGACAGGTGTATCACTATACCATGTCCCTCAGCACCACATCTATTCCAGAGATGGTGACTCAGCTGCTTTCCTGGGATGCCTGTTCCAGGGATTTACAACCCCTTTGGTGAAGAATTTTTTCTTAATGTCCAACCTAAACTTCCCCTTGTGCAACTTGAGGCAGTTTCTTTTTTAACCAGGTAACAAGCAGTAGAACAAGAGACCAACCTCCACTACTCTACAACCTCCTTTCGGGTAGTTGTAGAGAGCAGTGTTCGAAGTTTTCTGAAATACTATTTTACCTGGAAAATCTAAAATGATTGATAGTGAGAAAAAAGGCAAGAGGAACTTCTTGAGAATGTTTAACTTCACAATTGGTCTAAATCAGAAAGTTGAAAACAATATCCTTTTTAATTTTAAAAGATAAACCTCAACTTTTGCGGGAAGTGTTCGGTTCCTGTTTCTTATACCAGTAGTATTCATAGAATTGTTAAGGTTGGAAAAGACCTCGAAGATCAACTACAACCTTCTACCCAACACCTCTGTGACCACTGGACCATGCCCTGAAGTGCCTCATCTACATGACTTTTGAACACCTCCAGGGGTGGTGACTCCAGCACTTCCCTGTGCAGCCTGCTCCAGTTCTTGAAGGAGATGCTGAATACAAAGCTGATAGCTTGTGTCTTTATTATCTGATTAAATCAGTCTTGGCTAATTGATACAGGCACATCTGAGGCTACTCAAGTGTCCTCTCCAGAATTTTCAATGCAGAAACCACCTGGCAGTGGTAAAGTGGATTCTGTCTGGAACTGGTCAATGAAATACCAGCTAAAACTACAGATTCATTGGACCAAAGCTGGCCAGAATGGCCAAAGGGTCTTTAGTGGGGAAAGTATCAGATAAAAGGAAAATAAAACAAAACTGAAGGATACAAGCTTCCTGTTAAAGGTACTGAAAGAGGTATCTGTTGAGGCTGGATAAGTAGAATTGTTTTGGTTTAATTTTTTTAGACATGTTTGTCTTCCATAGTGATGTCTTGTGTATGTTTAATATAGATTAAGAGAAAATAAGTTCATACCACAGCACTAAACAAAATGGTCTTATTAAGGTATAAATAAAAAAAATCATCCATTCTAAATTGCAGCCTTGGGAAAACTGAACTATTTTATTGTATTTAAGTCCCTTTGCTAATAAGCATCTTAGATTTATGTTGTGCTATTTTATGGAATAACCATCTGGTAATGAACTTCTAAAGTTAAAGGGATCTGAATGTCCAGATGTACAGGAAGAAAGCAGAAGCTTGTTTAGAGCTAGAGAATCTTTCTTCATCCTGCAGAGATTCTGTTTCCACTTGCTCCTGAGCTTTCCCTTTTGAGAGCTGTATTCTAGGATTTAGCTGATGGCTTAGTTAGCAAATGGAATGGGTGGTTATATAAGTACGTGGGATAGCAATCCCCAAAGACTTGCAGGACTTAAGGATGTGTCTTAAGAATAGCATCTGGGTTGTGGAGGTGGATATGCTGTTCCCTGTGCATGTCTGTCAACTCTCAGTGCTGTGGATTGAACAGACTCGTTTGCAGGTGAGTAGTTACTCCCAGAAGTCTGTGTTTAACTAGATGGGACTACCCTCAGATTGCTCAGGAAATCCAAGGATGTGGGGAGCTGATGATGATTTCTACTATTCCTGTAGAACGTGTACTTGTGCTCTCTGATTAACACCTGTGATCCTTTCCATTATTAACTGCTGCTGCAGGAGAAGAGCACACATGACTTCAACAAAAAAAAAATCAAGTTACTAAGCCAAATTTAACATCTTGGACAATCACAATTACTAAATGCTGCTAACAATTATATTTTTCAGTTGTGTGTCAATCCAATGTACATGTAGTGGTACACTAAGCTCTCTAAAGAATATTCTACAGTAATGGTTATACCTGTGGTGATTTCATTGTGTTATCCACTCTAGAGGAAGCAAAAATTATGTCCTTGACTCTTATTCTTGACCTACCCTTTTTGGAGGGGAATAGAAGAGTGATTGGTTTGGGAGTTAAGTTAGCTAGTGAAGAATCTGAGAGAAATCTGTCATTGTAAACAGCACTTTTGATTTGAACTTGCTGCGTAAAAAATATTTAAATATTTAAATAACTTTTGAGTGGCTCTGGCATGGAATGGTACTAATGTAAAGAATGCACACTGACAGCTTAGAAGTTACTGTACCTGAAGTGTTTAAGAGGCTGAACTGTCCCATTCAACCTCTTAAAACAAACGTCTAAGGAATATACTCACTAAAGATAATTTTAGAAGCAAATGCCTTTAAATATTTTTGGTTTAATACGAGGACACTTAACATGCCTTTGTTCTCTGGAGATGAAGTCCTGCAGCTAAAGGCAACGTCTGTTGCTGATGAAGAAACTGTAGTTTTCTCTTGTCTGGCAGCTTCAGGTCTCAATGTGGAGTGAGTCTGAAGAGTTTGCAGGTCCTGGGATCTGATGACAACTGTTTCCATGTGGCTTGAAGTCAGCTGCTCAGGACTGACTGCCTGATCTTAAACACTGGCAGAAGAAAAAGGGAATTAGTACTAACTGTGTGTATCTGGTTTTGCTGCATTAACAGAGCAGCTGGTCAATAAAGACTTCCTTGCCTTTCAGACCTGTGTTCTTGGGATGAAATCTCTGCCTAGGTCAGGAGAACGCACTGGTTGGCCGGTTGATAATGTGGGATTTGGGCACTAACAGTTTGCTAGAGCTGAAGGGAGGTGCCTTTATCTCCAGTCCCATCACAGGCAGCCTGCTCCTTCAAACGGAAAATAAAATTCTACCTTCTTCCCAATGGGACTAGAAAGTGCTGAGCTTTTTAGTTTTTAAGAGCAGAGGAGAGGAGTAGCTTGTCTGGCAGGCCTGTTCCAGAGCTGGGGCCACATTCAGCTGAGTCCCCATCACTGTCCTGTGTTCTGATCATTTGTTTTGGCATATAACCTGTTAATGGTGGGGGCAGGTCTTTGTTGGAGTGTACAGCACTGACAGTCATGGAAGTCTTATTATAAAGAAGCTAAAAATGAAATTATTCCTTAACTCTGGGGTTTGTTTGACAGGTCTTTTGGAAAAGCCGATAGGACTACTTAAGCGAGCAAGATACGGCAGAACTGAGACTGTTATTTTTGGCTGATGGTGTGACCGAATGGGAGGTGCTGCTCCTTTTATCTTTCCCGATAAAGCAATTGTGGCAAGCCACAAAGGGCACGGCTGATTACTCCTAAGGCTGGATGAGTGTGTGTTTTAACAGTTAATTGCTACACGTAGCCCTCGGGCTTTGCAGAGAGTAACCCTTTTGTTGCGCTTTTGTTACACGTAGCTCACTGTTTTGTAAGACCATCCTTTCTGTAACAGGACTGTGTAGCTTCCTTCAGGCTGAAACTGGTAAGCACACTGTCAAAGTGAAGCAGTTTTGTCTCTTTAGATGGCTTCTTCAGATGCTGTAATGCCTCAGGAGATGCTTACACAAAACTGTCACTAGTAGAATATTGCTTACATGAGGGATGTGTTTCCCCAAGCTGTTTAGAGGTTGTGTGCTCTTGGTTTTTTCCACTATTTTAACTCAAATTGGAAGGAGCACCTGTTAAACTTGATAGTTGTATTTCACATAAAGAACAATTAATTGGTTTCCCAGCATTTTCATTATGGCAGAGCTGCCCAGGAAATAACCAAGGTGCATAAAATGATTTTTCTTTGTAGTTCAAACCAATAGGAGATGATGGTATTTCTGCATGAGAAAATAGTGACTAAACATGTGTCCAGTTCTGGACTTCCCAGTACAAGGAAGACATGGACCTACTGGAGGAAGCCAGGTGAAGGGCTGTGTCCTAGAATGATAAAGGTACTGGAGCTTTTCTCCTCTGAAAAAAGTCTGGGAGATCTAGGGCTGTTCACCCTGTAGAAGAGAAGGTTCAGGGGGGATCTTATCAGTGTCTGTTAACATCTGAAGGAAGGGTGTAAAGAAGAGAGACAGGCTCTTCTCTCTCCTGTCTGGTGACAGGATCAGAGGCCATGGGTATGCACTGAAACACAGGAGGTCACTTCTGAAGGCCAGGAAACTGGTTTTTACTGTGACTGAGCGAGCACTGGTACCTCCACGGAGCTGTTCAAAACCTGTCTGGACATGATCCTGGGCAGCTGGCTCTAGGTGGCTCTGCTCGAGGAGACAATGTGACCTCCAGAGGTCCCTTCTAACCTCCACCAGTCTGTGATTCTGTGAATGTATGTTGGAAGTGTGTCCTAATTATTCTGGTGAGGAGTGTCAGTGTGTGAATGCAAGACTGGGAAGCGAAGGTGATTAAAAATGCAATTCCTGCACTGTGAGCTTAATGGAGGTGGGGATGGAAGAGAAAAGAAGTTGAACTAACAAGTCATTGGAAAAGATAATCCTACTTTAATTGCAAGACTTTATTATGAAAACAGTTACTATTTTCATGAGGGATTCTTTCACATTACAACTTCATTTACGTATGTTGGATGACTCTTTGCTGTTACTACAGAAGCCCATATGAGACTTTGACTTCTTATTTTTTTTATTTTTTCCTGAAGATGTATTATTGGCTTGGGACTTGAAAAAGATTTAAGGCTACCTAATGTGGGTGCTGGAGTATTTGTCCAAGGACGATGCTTTAAGACAACTCTAGCCTTATGGTAAAATCTATTTTGCTTTGTACTTGCTTTCAGCTTTCTCAACAAAGCATGCACATCATCTTGCTGCTATTTCTATTTTTAAGGTACAGTAAAAGACACCCGACTGTTCAGTGTTCTGCTGTGTTGTCTTTAACTTTTATATGTTCATTCTGGAACTGAAACGTTCTACTGTTGTTTTGACTCTGAAGCATATAACTGAGATGTGTCTTTTCAGTGCTCCTTTTAAACAAAGTGGAGCCAGTGTGTCTGCTGCCATGCGTGAAATGTTTCCTTAGTTCTCTTTTCCTACAGGCTACTTGGAGAAGATGCTGTAGGAGGCAGGCTGGGTTTCTGCAGGGGAAGATTTGTTCCTTTTCACTTTTAAAAAAAAATCTAGATTGTGAAGTCAGAACCTCTTTGGGTCATATTACATCACTGAAGCCTCTAGGTGTCAAGTCATCATTATATTTAGAGGGTGGCACACTTCTTTTTAGTCTAATATTAGTATTCAAGCCCAGACTCTGTGGAAGGTCACCCTAGCAAAGATGAAGTCACTGCTCCAAGGCTGGAAAGGAATGCACTCTTTGCTCTGCCTTCCTGGTACTCTTGCTGTTGCTTTGTTTTACTTTCAGTTTTTCTACCTTTTAAGGCTGTTGTCTGTTGATCCGATAACACTATCAGACACTGCCACTTGAAGCAGACTGTGCCTTATGCTGTGGAATCTCTACCTACTTTTTTTCTTCTGTTTTATAAATGGGATGAATGTTATACCCCTGTCACTCTGTGTTTCTTCCCTGTGTATGTATTTTTATTTTATTGAATGCAGGAGCAGTGTCCTTCAGCACTTCATGAATCACAGCTGTGCTCTGGGAATCCTGTCTTCACTCATCTCTGGGTGGTGGTTTAGAGACATCTAAGAACTACCTTTTTTGTATGGTCATGGAGGCACTAAAATACAGCTACAGGAGGCTGCTCTTGCTCTGAGAAGTATGCAGTCTAAAAATTCGTTCTCCATGGCATTTATCGTGTAACTCATTGCAAATACTTTCTCTGTAAACCATATCACTGCAATACAGCATTTCAGCTGAAAACACCTCTGAACTTCCATGTTCTGTATCTGAGATCCCATCCAATAGCCAGAGTGATAATCCCAACATTTTTAGCCCCCTTATAGAAACATAGCAATGTCTGGGTTGGAAGGGACCTCCAGAGGTCATCTGGTCCAACCACCTGCTGAGAGCAGGGACATCCTCAACTAGAGCAGGTTGCTCAGAGNTGCTCTCTCTTGCCTCTTCCCCTTTGTGTATAAAGTCCTCTCTACAACCTAAAAGAGCTGTTGAAATTTGTTGTTCACAAACCTACCGTAGTGTACTTCTGTGGCATAGCTGCTTGGCCTTGTTAGTCAGCTATGGAGTTAGCGGCGTGGAATGGGATGCTGGTGTGACAGCTCCTCTGTACAGCTGTCGTTTCTGTGCTTTACTCCCAGATCAGTCGTGAGTCATGTTGAGGAGCTGGGAAAACAATTCATGAAGTTGGATTTACTGTATCATGCGAGCTCTCTAAACGTGACTGGCACAGTGGTGTGGGTTAACCACAGCTGGCAACAAAGCTGGTCGAGGGAAGCAGAAAAGGCCCTGACTCTGTGCATTGCTCAGCAGTAATGAAAACATCTGTTATCATCAATGTTGTTTCCAGCACAAATCAAAAATATAGCTCCATACCAACTAGTAAGAAGAAAATTAACTCATTTTTAACTTGTAATTACCCCTTTAACTCAACTGTCCCAGACCAAAGTCAACATAGGAGTGTCTGGAACTCCCTAGGGCTATAGAACCCCAGTAACAGTGGCTAGGTGTTCAAGCTTCATTGGAGAAAGGGCAGCAGTGAAGTTAACCTTCACTGACATTTGGAATCTACTCAGTGTTCATCCTGATTTGGTGGAAGAAAATGAATTCGTTTTGTTTGGTGTGGTTTGCATATTCAGAATTGTGATGTTTACATGCGAGGAGATTCTTTAAGGTTGTTTTTAAGACAGTTTGCTGAGGGCACTAAAGGCAGCTCCTGTATTATCTTTCTACACAGGCTCTGACACTTTTCACTGCAGTGATCTGCAGTATTTCTGATGGAATTAGGAAGAGTCATTATTCTGCATTCCTTCTGTCTTCCCTCTGAGGTGGTTCTGGCTGTTACTGATTTGGTAGCTTTTGAGGAAACAAAGGGCATACTGAGGTTGTGTGGTTGCAACAGCATGGTCGAGTTGAATCTCTGCATATGCCACCTTCATCCCCTACAAATAGAGGGTACACTTGGCCACAATTATCCTGTTGGTGTCCAGGTATTGCCAGTCTCCCAGTATTCCTCAATTCAACCAATGGTCGATTCCTGCTTTGAGAATGTGCTAGGTTTTGGGTTGGTTTGTTGTTTGTTTGTGGTTTTGTTTGGGTGTTGTTTTTAGGGGGTGGTATGTTTTTGTTTGGGTTTTGTTTTGGAAAAAACCCTACCAAAACAACCAAAAAAAAAGTAACCAGTATCTCTGGGCCTGAAAGGCCACTGTCTGTAATGTGGATGCTATCTAATAATTCCTCCAGTACTGGGAGTTATTTTCCCAGCTGTGCACGTGCTGGTTGGTAGCACAAATGCCCTTGTTTCGATGGGAGAACGTGCCTGGCAGAAGACCAACTGGGTTAAAGGTAGGTCTGTATTCGCTGCAGCTGAAATTCAGAGCAGTGCTTCAAAGGATCTAACTTTACTAGTTAATTGTAAATTACAAAAATAATCTGATTAATGTTCTTTCCAGAGCACACAAGTTACTGTCTGATTTTTAAATTTGGAAATGTACTTTTCTCCGTAAGAGTAACTATGGAAAAATTCTAGTGTTGGCTTTCTGTGGTCATGCCTTCCTCTGCAGTGTGGAAGGAACGCTTTATCTTGAGAACCAGGGTGGGTGGGAAATCTTTCCTGGGAAAGGACCATTCAGGGTAAGTAGGTCAATTTTTTTTTTTGTACGGAAATACCATTTTCTTATCAGTTCTGCTAAAATATATGGGAGTTTTGTATAATGAGACCTTTTAACAAAGGTGTTGGTAAATCCATGCCAAGGTTTATGAGGACCTTCTGTTGTGGCATGAGAATACATAGGCTCTGGGAGCCAGAGGGAATTTCAAGGTCTTATCTGCAAGTCAATACAGAATTGTTCTGCAGTTGCTCCTTTCCCTAGCCCATTGCAGGATAAACTGTGGGAAGGTCTGACTGAGATATCCCTAAACACTATGCACATTTAGATTAAGATTCTACTTTTCAGTTGTCCATCTCCTGTAATAGGTTGAATTAAATTCCTGGACTCTAATGTCTTTTGATCTTTGAGGAAGATCTTTGACTGGCCTGGAATGCTGAGGCTACTTTACCTTTCTTCTGAACTCGTACCGACGTTAGCTGGGATGTGGACTTCAAGCGTGGACTTCAAGCATGGACTTCTGCTGACAGAAAAGTTTTGTTGTTACTGCATTTTTCCTTCCAATTATACTGCTTGAAAACATTTGGGAGTATGACTGCCTATACGTGGAACACTGGGCCTCATTTATTTTTTTTCTCCATGAAAACAGCAGGATATGTTGCTTTTTGGGATCATAAACAAGAGAACGTAGCAACAATCTCTGTGCAATTTTATGCTATTTAATATTTGCCAAGTTTGAGAAGGTTGAATTTGTTAACTGGTGATGCTTGCTATTTTTGGCCAGTGTTACTCCTGGTTTGGTGGGCCAGTGTTACTCCTGGTTTGGTGGGCCAGTGTTACTCCTGGTTTGGTGGTCCAGTGNTGGTGTGGGGGTCGAGTGTTACTCCTGGTTTGGTGGGCCAGTGTTTCTCCTGGTTTGGTGGTGGTGGTGGTGGTGGTTTTTCTCTTGTCTGTCAATCTAAGGTGTAGCATCTCTTTGTAAAGCAATATCAGGCCAAGAAGGTAGACACCAGGTCACACTTGGAATAAATGACAGTAAGGATTTCTACAGGAACTTCCTCACATTTAATTTAAACTTAATGTTGGCAGAGTGCATATTGAAGCAAGTAGTCAACTTTTCTGGTATCTGCTGGCACAGGCAGAGCTGCAGCTTTCAAAAGGAGAAAGCTGTCTCTCTGTAGCTTACAGAAGCTTTTGGCTTGTTCCATTAAGTAGTTATTAGCTAATATCTGCTAATAACCAAATACAGTTTTGCCCTTCTCCCTTCAGCAACCTGTCATCCTAAAGTCAACAGAAAATATTGTTTTCCTAGCTGATAGTAGTCAAAGTGCAGTAAAGCCATTCTAATGTGGTTAGGGCAGCAGCTGTTCCATATTTTAATACCATCAGAGGTCCTAATCCATCCACAAGTTCTGATATCAGTTTTCTGGCCCAAGGAAAAGGCTTTGAAATGAAGGTCAGCCTTCATTACCAATGCATAAAGAGATTGCATTTACAGAAGCTATTGTCTGACTTAATCACATTCAAACCAGTAAATTTACAACTCTAATTATCAGTTATTTAAAGAAATTCCTCAAATATTTCATATAAAATACACGTTAAGAGCACAGTGCTAGTGTTTAATAACTCGGTGCTAACAGAGGTAGGCAAAAATTACCATCAGGAAAGGGATATTGTCTTACAGAATGAGGGATGCTGGAAGGTGATTTGAGGTAACACAGGGTGGTGAAGAGAGACACAGCAGCCTTAAGACTGTGATGCTGTTTAAGACAAATTCCACAGTAGGCCTGAGCACAAAGGTGAGATCAGGTGCAGAGTTAAGATGAAATGAATCGTTGGGTACTTCTATGCATTTGGAAAATGTTTTCTCTTGTGCTGGATCAATTCTACTTTTTTGTGGTTGATGGAAGTTTCAGCTTTGGCTGCAGTAGTGCAAGGATTTTTCTATGGCTGTGTTTTCAGATCCAATCCTCAGGCAATGGATCTGCTGATAAAATACACTCCTCCATCAGCTGAGGACTTTGTTCAAAATCTTACACTTTCTGTGTAGGGCCAGTGTGTGAATGGCTTTTAAAAGATTATCTGTATTATTATTATCTTGCTCTCTTGTGATTGTTTTTATCTGTAGGTTCTTTCACTTAAATTTGATTGCATTTTACAGACACTATGCCACTTAAATTACATGACTTTTGTCCTGGGCTTTGAAACTTAATACAGAAGCAGAGGCATTGCAAATATGGTAGATGTAATATAGATGTCTCAGAGGGATAAGAAAAGCCTTTTCCACGTGATAGAGGCTAATGAGCTAGATGTTAAGATGACAGTAGGGTGGGAAAAAGAAATTACAGTATCCCTGGCATGAGTCATGAAGGCATCTATTACACTGCAGCGGGGTGGATTCAAATCAGTGGGTGCTGTGTTTTAATTGGTTTTGCAGTTAGTCTAAAAACCCACAATGCCATGGTAAGACTGCTGCATGCAATCAGTTAAAAATGCTGCATCTACTGTTACTGGAACTAGGACTGGGGAGAAATCTGGTCATTTCATCCCTGTGCTTCCAGTGTGTCTCTGCCAATTTACAAGGGAAGAACAAAACTGCAAACTTCAGAAGATGCTGAGGAAATGAGGTACCGGCCCCTGTTTCAATAATGCTGGTGTGCACCATGGGGTTGACTTCTAAAAGCCATGATAAAAGTCAGTGTATGTCTTTTCTGAATGGTGATTGTTAATCTGTTTTAAGATATTTCTTACTGAAAGCTTTGGTTTGTTTTTCTCTCTGGTTAGTGTGTGGTGTGGGTATGGTTTTGTTTGGTTTGTTTTTATAGGCTTTTTTACTTTGGTTTACTGGCTGGAGTCCATGGTACCCCTGACTGAAAATATAGTCAGTTCACTCAGGCTGAAATACCTGACTGTTTGAGGTGATGGGAAGGGGTATTTCACATGGCCAAGACTGTGTAGTTACAAGGCACGGGGCTACCTAGACCAGCCTTCTGCCAGTTTGGAAACGAGAGTTATTTTTATTTGATTTTCCTTCATTCTCTAGGACAAAGCCCTATCCAGACAGCACTGCCCCAGTGCAGGCCCTGACCCAGAGGCTCTCTCTGTCATATGACATGTATTTAATATATGTTATCAATGTTTACTGTCTCTTGACACTGGTTGCTTTTACTTTCTTGCCTTTGCAAAGCTTTTAAGTGGATTCCCCCAAGAATCTGTGTTTAATAAGTAAAGTAAAAATTTGAGGTTATGTAATTTCTTGGGTAACTTCTAGACCCCTTCTGTTCTTACCTGCCCATGACTTTGTTCCTCTGAATAAATGTGTGTGGCTACATCTCACCACCTGACTTAAAGGCTTTGGTTGTGGACAGTTCCAAACTCCTTTCAAGTCTGCTGCTGTCAACAGGGATTGCAGGAATACATCCCGGCGTGTTGTTACTCTGTCCTTCCCTAAATCCTCTTAACTTTTGTATCTGTAACTACAAATCTTCCTTGTTACTACGACTGGTTCATTTCAGGTACTGTTTTAAATGTAGTGTCTGTTTTACCTGCTGTGTGCTCTGTGATGCAGCTGCTTCTGGCAGCACTCGAATTCCTCCTGTTAGAGAATCGGAGGGAGAAACACGTAGCACAAACAGCACAGGAGTGTTTCTTAGGAAGGCAATGTGTCTTCCTTTTTTATATTCTGATTTCACATGATATAAATAATAAAGTAAAGCCTATACCTTTTAATAAGTCCCAAAGAAATTGATGTATTCATAACTGATTATCTTAACATATCACCCTTAGTTTTGAAACTGAAGTTTTTTGGAGTCCCTACTGTTTTATGACCTATATATACAGGACATGCTGCATCTGCTGTATGTATTTAAATATTGAGCAATTTTTCTGGAGCTTACTGTCACTCACAGAAGCCTGGTTCAGATTCTCTATTCAAAACCCTGCTGCACTGTAATCATTTGGTTGATCTAAAATGTATGAGCAGATCGACAGGGTGTAGTGACAGTGAAATCAACCAGTTAAAATTGCTTGTCCACACTGTGTCTGCATTTCATGTCCTTTCTTTGGGTCTAAGAGTTAAATCCTCTGATATTTGTCAGTCCTTAAGCCAGAGAGAGGTGGGCGTATGCCTTATCAATACCTTTACTGAACACAGTATAAAATGAGATGAGATGATTTCTGAAACTCATTACCATCTTTTTCCAGTACAATCCTGTATTTTTCCAGGTTATTTATTTTCCCGTTAGTACGATTTTCCCAGATCTGCATTTTGAATGGGAATTATTCCAACCTGAAAGAGACACCACCATCTACTCTGGTTGTATACATGAAGGGTAGGGGGGAGTGGGGTCTGAAAGCAAATTGTGACATGCTGGATTCTCAGAAAATTCTTCATGGCTCAAAGTCATGAGGACAGTGGCTGTTTTGGGATTGTATGTGTTTTATGTACGGCGAAGACGAGGGATACAGTTTCTGGATAGGCTGATCTCCTTGAAGTACCTAGTATCTACTTGGCTTTTTCTTATGTTAGCAGTTAATGCCCTCCCTCCCTACCCGACTTGCTTCTGAAGGATCTGCAACTTCCCTTTAACCACTTTCTTGTAGCTTACAGGCTGCTGTTAACCCCAGATGTATACAGCGTGGCTCATGTCAATATTTTTAGGAAAACTTTGGATTCTCGTTGATGCCCTCAGTATTTTTGAGCTTTATGGTACCCCTGAATCACTGTCGGTACGTGGGCTGGGGCTTTTGTGTTTGGTTGGGTTGGGTTTTGTGTGAGGGTGTTCTTGGGTTTTGTTTTTGTTTTCTCTTGAGGTCATATCTTGGGTAAGTGTAGGGTGGGCTGGAGGAGGGTATCTGAAATGGATTCTTACATAGATGAATCACTTCTGAAAACTGAGTAAAAACAGTATTGCGGAGTTTAAAGTTATGCAAGAGAAATGTGTTACTCTACTTGTCTCTCCTTGTGACTTGCTGAGTGATTATTAGGTACCTTGATAGTGAAGATAAACTTAATTTGTACTGACTTAAACTATTTATGCTGTAGAAAGGAAAATCCTGGCTGGTACAGGGGGGAAAAAACCCATGCTTTCTGTGAACAACCCACTGTGTGTGAGCTAAAGGACGTCACAATGTGCATGCTCTGGTTATATCAAGTGCCATGGGTGCCATCTGCTGACTCCTTCATGTACCACGTAGCTCTGCAGCTGTGGGAGGAGGGAAAGATAGCATATGCTAAGGATTGTAATTTTAAATACCCTGCCACCCGAATATTAAGGAGTTCTATATCTGGTAGGGTTAGATAATGGTTGGACTTGATGATCTTAAAGGTCTTTTCCAGCTGTAGGGATTCTGGGATGTAAGGAATGCAATTTTAACTACTCAGCCACACAAGTATTAAATATAACAGGCAGTTTTTAATCCTTGCTGGTCTTGTGCAACATGAACAACAGCATTCACCTTAGATATATCTGAGTTTCATTTTAGCTCTGCAAAATAGTTTGAGAATAATTATAGCTATTATTGTTCTATTACAGTTTTTTGCTTATGAAGAACCCAGATCTTAATTTTTACAGTATATTGCAGCTCATTGTCTGAACTCAGCTTCCTCCTATGCACTTTATCTTTTCAACTTCTTTATGCTTCTGAACTCTTTCCTCATTCCACTGGTTATATTCCATTTGTGGTATCCTGTAAAGGGCTAGGGAGCCAGATTGAAATAATTGGGTTTTGTGCTTGCTTACAAACCTGGTAAAATAGATTCTGTTGTCTTCAGCAAACATAGCAGCAGCACCACCAGGTGAGGTGGTATCGTCAGTTGGCTACGCCTGCTTTAGAAACAAAGCCAAGGGAAGGGGCAAACTGGAGGAGTCCAGTTGAGCTGGGCTCTAGAAGAGTTTATAGCCTCTTTATGAAATTGGTTTTAAGGGGAAACTTCTGTTTTGCCTTGATTGTTACAGTTTTTTTAGAATCTGAACTGATGTATTGCTTTGGATTGCTCCACTGAAAGTCAGTTTAGTATCTACTGAGAAGAAATTAAATCCCAATAAGCATGAAAGTGTAATATCTAATGCTATAGCGTTGCTATATATATATATCCAGTGAGGTTCTGGCAAGGGTTCCAGCACTATAATGTGTATGTATATGTACTCTGCTCTGGCCAGACCTCACCTGGAATACTGTATCCAGCTCTGGAGCCCTCAGCACAGGAAGGACATGGACCTGATGGAGTGGGACCAGAGGAGGCCATGAGGATGATCAGGGGACTGGAGCAGCTCTCCTGTGAGGACAGGCTGAGGGAGCTGGAATTCTTCAGCAAGAGAAGAGGAGGCTCTGGGGAGACCTAANATATTTTCAACTGAATTGTTAAAATGGTCCATGACATGCTTTTGGCTGAGCACATATAGTACTTTCCCTAACAACTTCCAGGCATAGTCTGGAAGTCTGCATGATCCCAGCAATCATTCCCAGTAGCCATTTCAGAAGCTAAGAACAAACAGTTTCTTTGAAATAATGTATTTATTTGATAGCACAGATGTGGACAGGACATGGCAGTTTGTGTCAGGGCCCCATGTTCACCAAAAGCTGCAGTTACTGTGACCAGCCTCACCTTCTGCTTATTTGTCCTGAGGCTTCATTTAAGCTCAGAATGGGGCCTTCATTCCTGCCCTGAACAATGAGAGAGATCTACCTGCTTGTGTCCTTGGTCACACTTTGCAGCAGCTTGGATTTAGGTGACAGACTTTCTAGTTTTGGCTCTCATCCCGTCTCTTTCTCTTGACTCCGTGGATAGACCTAGACCTGTTTCCAGTGGTTTGTGTGTCCAGGACTGTTGATGGGTGCTGTGATCAGCCCCTGCCAGATAAGCCCTGGTCTGTGAGGGCACTGCCTGCACTGTGGTTACACTCAGCTTTCAGCTTATCCTCATTTATTGAGCAGCTTTGCTCTGGATACTCCCTGCCAGCCTTAGGACTCGCGAATGGGCTTTGACACCACTTAACTTTGGTCATGTAGAAGTAGCTCCTGTGTCCTGATACCAGTCTAAGCCTGCTGAATTAACTGAAGATTTCTCTGTGATATCTTGGGATCCCATGGCTGAACATACAGTCGGGGCTGAAGCTAGTTACTCGGGCAAGTATTGCATGTGAAAGGGGGACAGTAATTCTAGAAACATCTAGTGGGGGACACTTCCCAGTTGTGCAAAGTCAGATGTTGGGCACACACCTTCTTTGAGACCCTCGTGTAAATCCAGGGGTGCTCCGGAGACTCAGCATCTCTGGCAGCAGAAGGCAAAAGCAGGGCCCTGAATTATGAAAACATTGGAATGATACCTTCAGGACTCCTGTATTTCCTGCCCAGTTTTATTTGCATCTACCACAATACTTCATACTCCAGAAGTGGTTTGGTTTTTTTTTTCTTCCCTGTACAAAACCAAAACATTCAGAAGTGTTTGACCCCAAGATGGGGTCACCGAAACACCTTCAACCACACTTCTGTATCACTGTGTGCTTGGGATACAAGAACAAAGGTTCATTTTCCAGCTCCTTTTCCAGGTTTGCTGGAAACAGAGGCTGTTTTTTTGGCTTCAAATACAGTTTGAAGGAGCATGCAGTCTGTCTTTAAAATTCCATTTCAATCTTCCATGGTTGAAGGATAATGAAACTAGTATTTTTTTCCACAAAAAAAATGGTTCTTGATTACTTAAGGTTTTCTACTCAAACCCATTTTGACTGAACAAAAAGAACAACTATGGCATTTTCTTTCTAAATACTTTGTAGATGCCTCACTAGTTTTGTCAAAATATTAGAGGAAATATCTGAAAAGGGAATTAATTCAGTTCCTTTGCCTTTTTCCCACACATGCTGTTTGCATTCCTCTGGATCCCACTCTTGTTTCTTGCAGAAGCTGAGTAGGAATTACCTGCAGGGTTTGAACAGAACACTTTATGCAACTGAAATTTAAGTGCTTTGCAGAGCTGAAGGCAGTCTTCCAAAAAAACAAGTATTGATATAAGCACCATGGGAAACCAGATTGCTTCTTGGTGCTTTACATTAATAAATTGCTTTTAATACTTCCTAATTGTCTGCTAAGCTCAGAATCCTAATGTGGGTTTGAATATCGAGTGTTTCATCTGCGTGTGCACAAACACATCCCTCAGTTATATATATATGTGTCCTACTCTGCTAACTGTGGATGAACTATCTCCTAGCCAGTAGTAGCTAGCAGTAACTGGCTCTAGAAGTGTGAGAGTTTTTAGACAGGCATTCAATACTGGGTTACACAGTTCAACTTTATGAAGTGAACAGTTTTTCAGTGCTTAGGAAAGACCTTTTTCTTCTAACTCAAGATGAATGGCTGGTATTTTGCAGCTGATTCTGTTTAAACAGGGGGGACAATGCCTGCAAAAAGATGGCTAGAATGTGTTGGAAGGGTTTGGAATCTGGCCTGTGGGAAGTGATGGTGGAAATCAGTGCATGAAAACTCCAATTGCAATAAGAAGAGGCCTGAGGCACAGAAAAAAACCCAACACTCGGAACAAATTCAAATCCTGTTCCTGAAGATTTCATTTTGCAGTCTTGCTGTAATCTCAGAAGTGTCCCTGATGGGCATGTTATTTACAACAAAAAAGGTCAACCTTCCACCCCACTTGAAACTGGAAGCTTAAATTTGCTTTGCTTTCTTGTCCTGCGAACACGGCTGCACTGCTGAGTTTAAAGTAGTTCCAGTCTATCGCTTATCTTGTGGACATAGGTGAGCAGTAGGTTCTGTGCAGCTGAAGAAGATGCACACTTTTTTTGTGAGGAAAGTGGTTTGTTTCTTGACATTGATACTGTGAATGTGAGGGCTGGTTTGGTTGGTTTTTCCTAACTCTTCTGGTGTTTGCCTTTTCACAGTTGGAATCTCTCATCTGTCCAAATAGACTCGCCAGAAGGTGGGGATAAGGACCTTTTTAAAAACTTGGAAAGGAAACATGGGAGCTTTTTCTTTGTTTCTACTTCTTACTGGTACTTTAAATTCTCCACTTGATATATGCCACTAATTCAAGTCACAAATATTGTATTTGGGCACGATTCCACCTTCTCTCAACTACTTTCAACATGATTGTAAAAAAAAAAATAAAAATCTAAGACTGCATAGGTAAAATAGACTTCAAATACCTCTTTCTAGCCCTTTGTGGGTGTTGTGGTTTTGGTTGTGGGCTTTGGTTTCTTGGTTTTATTTTTGCTTTGTTTGTTTCTGCTTTAGTTTGTTTTTATTTTGCTTGTTTGTTTTCTCTCCCATTCCCTGTGTGCCTCCATCACCCTGTTCAGCTGTGAGTTGTACGAGTTCTGGTCTTCACACCAGCTGACACAAGGATGCTGGCACCTCCACATGAAATGATCCCTGATCCATAGCGAGTGGAAAATCCTTAGTGGATAATTTGGAATCCACACTGTGGAGAGAAAGCATAACCGAGTGATTACAAACCTGTTTGGGGCTTGAGACTCAAACTGTGTTCCCAGGTTTATCTTTCCATCCTGACCAGGCTTCCGTGTACTGGGGGCTTCGTTAGGATCCCACCTACCGTAGGGGGGTTGCTGTCAGGATAAATGTATTGTGAGAATTATTCAAGCCACTTAACATGCCTTGCTGTTACAGGGAGCCCCTGGCCAGTTTTTATCTTCTTTCTTTTTCTAAGAAGAGGAGGGGAGTGGAAATATTCTTGCATTAAGATGATTAAAATCTGATCCATGTTTATGTGTATTTGTTGTCTTGCTTGGCACAGCCCTGCTGCACTATATAGGATTGCTTGGAAACCAAGGTAAAATGTAAAATGGATAAAGTTTCAGCCTGACTTAGCTGTGTGGGATCAGCTAAAATATGCAGTAGTAAATAATTTAAATAAATTTACAGTATGTTTTTGGAAAAAAAGTCCTTGTGCTTTTCCTAACCCAACCTTGCTTAGGGGACTTTGTGTTAGAAATAAGCTGATTAAATAATCTAGTTTTATCTTTGTATCTTCTAATTTATGAATATATTGCTTGTGTCCTCTCCACTTGACTGCTGAGGGGGTGGGGAGAAAGCTTTAGTATTCTGATCTTTACAAGGGAGGAAGGGTGTCTGTCCTGCAGGTCTATGCAGAAATACCAAGCAGAGCTAATTGGTAAATAGCAGATCCAGTTGCTACCTAATGCATAAAGATAGTTAAGTAAATGAATGGCCTGAAGACAGGGCTTCCAGAAATATTTGAATTCACTGCGTTTTAAATGCACTGAACATCAAAAAATGTTGGTGCTTTTTTTGTGGGGGTTTTGGTTTGGTTTTTGGTTTGGTTTGGAGCCTTGCAAACAGAAGGACTGAGCTCCTTGGTGGATGATGCAATTATTGAACTTGTTTATCTGTTTCAGAAAATTGGAACTGCTGCCATTTTTAATTCTTTCCATTGCAAGCTTATTTAACTGAAGTGTCAAGTGACATAGACCTCTAAATGACCATGCAGTTTGGGACATTCACACCATAAAGAAATTGTTTCCATAAACTTACTCCATTCTCTACCTGGGCATGTGAAGAAAAAAAACTTCCTGTGGGGTTATTGTAGTCACTAATCCACTGACACTGCTCTGCTTCCTACACAGGAATGTTTTCTTAAAGCAGGATGTAAGCTCCTGGCATCACACTCTGATTTTTGCAGTTCATTTTGCAGTTCAAAAAACAGAAAGACTTTGTTATAACATTCGTTACAAATGGCAAGCTAATGTCTTATTTTGTTTTCTGATTATTTTATTGGTTTGCATGATGATCTACTTTCCTTAGCTATAGCTTACAGTGTCTGTTAAGCACATTAGGATGGGGATGCCTGTTAGTACAGCACCTAGTACAATGTACAAGACCCTAGAGCTGGACCTAGAGATGAAGAATAAAGCCCCAGTGCTGCCAGGAACACTTCCTGGGGTACATGGCCCTCTGTCAGATCTTAAGTGATCTTGGTGATAGTATTTCATATCTATATGAATTTGACTTAGTAATGAATCCTAAGCCAGGCCACTTAATGACAAACTTCCTGTGCTAAGGTAGTGTTTAAAAACGCTTCTCTGTGTGTAGCAGGATTTAGCTTAATACAATTACGTGACCTGAGTGTGATGGTTACTTGGTTCTATATTCTGAATATGTAAGGGCAAATAACCAATCTTCCAGTTTGATTTTTTTATTCTGTTGTTTTTTGTGTTGCCTGTACATATGCATACAGTGTATGGGTGCATACTTTGGAAGAATAATTCTGATCTGGAGGATAACTGATTTTTTTTTTGTGGACTAGCAAAACAGTCCAGTATTTTTAAGCATGCCAGCAGAAAGTCTGCTTGTCAGATTTCAAACAAATGATTACTGGAGCAGTCCAGGCAACTAAAATTAAGTACAAGAAACTTGGAGAAGCATAAAGCAGCCTAGAGGTGATGTCACTGAGTACATTCTAGGTACAGACACAACTTGTTACTGTAACAATTATTGTTTTATTTGCACAACAGTTTGCTCTAACTGGAATTCAGTCCTGTATACATCTTGTGTCTGTTGGCAATATTGGATTAGGCTGTAGGACAGCTCAGCAAAAATATGCTTTAGTGTATTCAGGAGCTACTGTAATGAATTACAGTATAATTCAGACTTTGGGTAAACAGCGAGGTATTTTAATGTGCTTACAATGATATTTAAGTGGTAGCCAATGAGTTATCCTGTCAGAATTGTCAGACAAAAGCAAGCAAGCCTTTTCTAAGCTCTTAGCAAGGCAAAGTATTATCATACTGAGAATTTGCCCTCTCTGCTTGAGGGTTTTGAGTCTACAAGCAAGCAGATACCCCTGCTTTTCCTCATGCAAATGATAATTAGGAACCTGTAATTAAGTCTGACACCAACATTTCTTTTGAGTGGCAATAAGTATCTGTTTACCTGAGCAGGGTGGCAAGCATTTATTTGGTGTATCCACTTAGTGGGCCAGCGTATGGTTTGTGTCCCCCAAATTCTCACTGCTGTCCTGAGCAGTAAGTTCCTGCACTGTCTCCAGTGAATCAGAGAAGTTGGTTGGCAAGGATCTTTGGAGGCCACCTGGTCTGACCTTTTGCTCCAAGTAGGACTGTTGCCAGCACTAGATGGGGTCAGCTGTGACTTTAGCAGCTCTTGAAAACCCTGGAACTTCACAACCTCTCAGGGTAGGTTGTATCTGAGCTGCATCACCCTTCAAGTGAAGGAGTTTTTCTCTAATGCACAGTCAGGACCTCCCAAGCTGCAGTGTAAGGCTGTACTCTTTATATTGTTATCTATTTTTCTATCACGTGCTCTTTCACCACATTTGCCAGTTGACTTGTCCAGGGTGCTTGAGAAGGTACCGAACAGTATCTGCCTTCAAGTATCCTGGAAAGTAATGCTGTTTTATGTACATGAGTATTCTTCTGCTCTTTGACTGTTGAAGATGGTTCCACAAAGTCAGTAAATTATTTGTGCTGTGATTCTTAGTGTTGACTCTGTAAAGCTTTTAATCTTTACACGTGAATGCTGTGGCAAATCTGCTGAAGCAAAGCAGCTTCTCTGGGTATGTCTGCTAGCAGCCTCTTCATTGTCTAATGGGCAAATGTAGAGCTTCCTTGTGTATAAACTGCCATAGATGGAACCCAGGTGCTTGCAGGCCTCTTGAAATCCTGCAGTTACTGGGATGGCTTCCTGGCCCTTCTGTGCATTGTTATTCCAGATCAGAAGATTTCATTCTTCCCATTCCTTCCTGCATGACTCTGAAGAGATGGAAGATGGTTAGCATCGTTCTGACACCAGCCTAATCTTTTGGGTATTGCTGATAAAATTGTATTTATTTTTCCACGGCAGTGGCCAAGTACTGTGTGCTGAACTTCTGCGTTGAAGTTCTGAGTGCTTTTTGACAACCTCTGCTACAGAAGCTGTCTCTGGACTAAGATCTCAGAGGTGTTGTCTTCATTGGAGAGCAGGGCAGTGAAGCAGGGCTGGGTTTGTAGGGGAAAACAGTTGTGGGGTGTGTTTCTGGATGTACTATTTCGACTGCTTTTTAATCTGGTTTAAGTCCTCTGGACTGAGTGTGCTCGTTATGCTCTGGAATGCCCCTTCCACTTCAATTTTGTCCAAGGAAACCCAATTTGCACACTCAGCCTGATCACTGGTGTAGAACAAAGTGTGGTAGCTGGGGGTTGTCAGGAGCCTTGCTTCAAAACCACCATCCTGATCTGAATCAAATGTAAAGATAGACAAATGCACCATAAAATACTGTTGTGTATTTGAGATGTTCTGACGCTGAGACTTTCTCACCTGCTTGGGGACATTTAAGGCAGAATAATAAAGAATGTCTGGGGCTGGATTAGTGTGATTCATAGTCATGTAAACTCCCATTTTAAAAGAAAAATATGTTTTTAGTCTGCAAGCAAATATCCCATTACTCTGGATTATGCTGTGATCTGGGCATATCTGTGCTGGGACTGCTGAACAGCCAGCTGCAATGAGATGCTCTGCCTAGTTAAATTTCAGACACGGAGAATAAAAAGCAGAAGGGTCAGAAAGGCAACTAATGGTGGAAACAAAGAGGTTAAATACAAGTTTTGGATCGTTCCTTAAATTGCCATGTAAAATGTTAAATACGTGGGAAATGCTGCTTGACCAACCTGATGGTGGTCTGCAGTGAAGTGACTCCCTCAGTGGGCGAGGGGAGTGGTAGATACTGTTTATCTTGACTTTTAACAAGGCTTGTGATACTGTCCCCTGTAATACCCACATACATCAACTAATGAATTAGGTACTGGATGAGTGGATGGTGTTGTGGATTGAAAAGTGACTCAACTGCTCGGCTAAAAGGGTTGTGATCAGCAGCACAAAGGCCATCAGGGTGTAGCCATCATTGGTGGTGAGCCCAATGGCTTTCTTCTAGGGCCAGTACTGTGTAGCAGCCTCATTAATGACCTGGATGATGGGAGCAAGGACACCCTCAGTAAGTTTTGAAGACAATACAAAATCAGGAGCTGTGGCTGATGGACCGGATGAGTGTGCTGCCATTAAGAGAGACCTCAACAGACTGGGGAAATGGACCAGCAGGGCCCTCATGAAATTCAGCAAAGGGAAATAAAGTCCTGCTTCTGGGGAGGAACCCAGTACCAGGTTATGTTGGGAGCTGACTGTCTGGAAAGCAAGCCTGGCAGAAGTGACACTGAAGTCCTGGTGAACATCAAGTTGAACATATGCTGGTGGTGAAGAGGGCCAAAGACCTTCTGGGCAGCATTCAGAAGAGTGGTGGCAGCTTGTTGAGGGAAGTGATGCTTTTTCCTCTCTGAGACCCATCTGAGTGCTGTGTTCTAGAACTAGAGTTCTGGACTCCCTGGTACCATTGAGATAGACATTCTGGAGAGAGTCCAGCAAAAGGCTGGAAGGTGATTCAGAGACATGAGCATCATGTAAGGAAATGTTGAGATCTGGGACAGAAGATAAAGCTCTGGGGGATTTTGTGTGTGTGTATACACCTGATGGCAGGGAGTGAAGAAGATGAAGCCAGACACTTCTCAGTGGTGTTCAGTGAAAAGAAGTGGTAGGCACAGATTAAAAAAAAAAAGTCTAAAACCTTTGCAAATATTCAAAACCTGTCTGGGTAGGACCCTTAGGAACCTGCTCCAGTTTAACCCTGCAATGAGCGGGGGCTTGGGCTAAGGGATCTCCAGACTTGTCTTCCAGCTGCAACTGTTCCCTGATTCTTACTTGTATTTCTTCTCTCTTAAAAAAAAAAGTCACAATGTTAGTCTTGTCTTAAAGAATTCCTATAAAAACTTTGTATGAAGTTGAATTTTCTTGGTACATCCAGGAGTGTTGGACTTCTTGTTCCAGTTTGCCCACAATTAAATTAATCCTTGTAGACCATTTGATTTTAAATGATCAATTGCTTGTACTGATTTAAGTCATTAAAAGTTTGGGGTTTTTTCACAAATTTGGCATGTCTTGAAGTTTTTACCCAAATTAAAATCAGGCTCTTTGGAAGTAAAATAGCTTCCAGTATGTTCTCAGTTCAGGTTATTAATGAGTTCCTGTTAGACTTGGATTTGATACTGTGCTCCTGATTTACTGATGAGACACAACCTATTGTTGCTCTGCCCTTCATTGTCTCTCTTGGTAGGAACTCTCTTTAAGTTGCCTTGGATCATTCCCGTTTTTCACCTGACTTCAGTCATCAGCACAAAAGCTGAAGTTGATTCAGCTTCCCAATTCTTCTCTGGCTCCTTAAATCCAGCTGGCCTGGTTTAATGGGCTCCTAACGTGCACCTTGCTGACAATGTAGAAACTTGAATGACTGAAACCAATCTCCTGTTCCTCTTCTGACGTCTGTTTTGTTCTTTTTATGCTGAATGTGTCTTTGCCCTGATTCCAGGTGACAGACCCAGACAACCCGTCCAATTTTATCTATGCTCAGCAGACATCACTTTTAAGAACTATTCTTTCCCCGACTTCTGTGGCCAAAGGAATGTAGTGGCCATAATTATCTCTTGGCTGAGCTGACCGTGCACTTGGCTCTCAACTCCCAGGCTTTTTCCTGTGTTCTTTCATTATTTGACATTGCTGCTAAGCATCTTCCTTATGAATCATCCTGACCATCGCTCTGATGCAACGAATGATGCAAAACGATAGGAGTGTGCTCAGGCTTCTCTTTTCTTCTCTCCAACACTGACGTTCTTGCATACTTTTGTAATTCTAGTTCAAGTATAGAGCTGCCTTTGCATTTCTTCCCTCCCATACTTAGCTTAAAAATCTTTCACGTTATTCTTGTCCTTTCTTCATGCTCACCACAGTCCTGGTAGCATTCCCACAGACATCTTGGAGCTTGTTATTTAATGAAGCATGTATTTGTTTGCTATGTCACCATCTTTTATCTGTCACTTCTTTAAACCGTACTGAGTATTGAACTGAGGTGTTTTGAAGTGACCTAATTTGTCTTTACGTTGCAGCATTCTGCTGCTGAAACCTGGGACTGTGGTGTCTTTGTTTTCAATTGCCAGTTATTTCATCTTACCCGTGCTGCTGGTCTGTGATAAACTTGCAGTTCCAATCTTGATCTTCCTGGGCTTTGTAGACTTTTAAATACTTTTGTGAGTACTTAGCTGTTTGGTTGCATGGGTTGTCATGGGTTGTTTGAGTTCTTATTAATACACCAGCTAAAATTACTGCTAATAATCCACTTCAATAGAAGGGGTGTTAGTAGCCCTCCCCTAGTCTGGCACTCCCTCTGCTGGCAGATGCTTTCCTCCTCTACACATAGTAGTTCCCACACCAGTCCTGCCTTCCCTGTAGTAACAAGCATTTTGCTGTCTAGCACTGTCAGATGATTTATTAGATGTGGTCCCCCATTTATTTATGTGAAATAGACCATGTTGGACAAAAACCTATTAAAAGTTCTCTTAAAGAGACTTAACTTGAAACTTTTGTGGCCTATTTTAGCCTTCAAGAGTATGGGTTGCAGTTATCTCTCAAAACCTCTTCCACAAATCTCTTGAAGTTGAGTAGGCTTGTGCTTGTCTACTGCACTTCTACCTATACATAATGCTGTGGTTGTTCTTGTCCAGTCATGCAGTTTTGTGACTGGTGAGACATCCCTAAAGGTAAGGTTGACTGAAGACCCTGCTTTTGATTTGAGGTGAAAATTTCATGTGGTTTTTAATATAGTCATAAATTTATATCGTTTATAAATATAATAGTTCATAAATATAGTTTATATATAGTCACAAATAAATAAAAATAACTTTGTTTCTATTTTAATCTGAATAATTTATTTAGCAAATTGAAATGAAATAGTTGTCATAACTAGGGAATGGTTCAAAGGCATTACAGGAGAAGTTAAAGATGGGGGCCATTACAACTGGTAGAAGTTTTCAGAACTTAGATTGGCATTTAAAAAAACCCTTGCACAATTCCAAGCCTGTTCATGCCCTGAAAATTCTTTGTGGCAGGACTTTGTATGTGGTCACTACGCTGCCTTCCAGAAAAGCGTCTGTTACCTGTGTGTCCTCAATTAGGAGATACTTGCCCCATCCCTGGAACCATTCCAGGTCAGGTTGGACAGGGCTGTGAGCAACCTGCTCTGGTTGCAGATGTCCCTGCTCAGTGCCAGGGGGGTTGGACTGGATGACCTTTAAAGGTCCCTTCCAACCCTTCTATGATACAATGACATTTAGTAGCTTTTGAACATTTATTTTGCAGTTTTGTAGCCAGCCTCTCTTTTAAGTGGATCTATTAAGATATGAGTAGCTCTATTATTATATTAATAGAAATTTTCTGTCTGGCATCAGCCTTCACTTTTGTATCCTTACAGAAACAAGGCTGCAAGTTGGGGCTCTCTTTATGGAAGTCAGAATGTGTATCCTGATGAATTAGTGTCTTCTAGTCCCAGTTGGGTTTATGTTGCTGTTAAGGTGGGATCACTAAGAAGGTGTGACTATGCCTTGCCACTATTTCATGACTGCTGTGCTTCCTGGCTCCTAGCCAGAGGGCAGACTGGTGGGAGTGTCTTTCAGTGGTCAGCAAGATGCTCTTTTAATATTTTATGGGCTTTTTTTATTATATGCCCATCTGTCTATCACTGCACTGAATGTGATGCCTCGAAGACTTCAATGGTCTTCTCTTAGAGTCTAATACAGGACAGACCTTTACCCTGCAACAATCTGCATCTTGGTAAAGGAATTGTTTCACTGAGGAGTTTTCTGCTTTTTTCAAATCTACTGACTTTATATGGTCTGGTTTGTGTCCCTTCAGAAATGCGCTGCATTCTTTGGTGGATGTAAAACATTTTGTAAATAGCAACCAGACATTACAATAATATTTTAAGATGCTAAAAGAACACTGTCAGAACAGGAAATACATAAGTTTTTCATTTGTTCTGTCCAAAAGATAAGAAATTTATTTTTTGTTCAAGTTCTAACTCAGTTATCTTCAAGGAATGTTTCCTGGCTTGTATTTCTCTTCAGTTACTTCCTTGTGCATAGAAACATAAACATGCTTCAGATACTCTTAGTAATTTAGAGTGGAAATAAATCTGTATTAGCTGCAGAGCAAGTCCTTTCCATGAGAAGTGGTTGCTCTCATTTGATATCATTCCAGTGTTAAGAGACTGCTACAAAGTATTCAAAAGAGTGAATTCCAAGAGTTGTGGCCTTTTTCTGCTATGTGCGTTTTGGAGCGAGAATTTCTTCTTGCATGAGTTGTCTGAAACTGTGCCATGAAATAAAACAACGTAGTTCCAAGTACTCCTTTGAGAACAGGTGGTACACTCAAGATGCCTCTTGCTATTGTGTTGTATTATCTGAGCCGAATTTTATCTCTCTGCCTTGAAGAAATGGAATGCAATTGGTGATATCTCAAGTGAAATGAAGTAGAATTTTGCTTGTACATCTTAAACTAGTAACTTTTAAATTATTTTTACCTTTGTAATTTGAATGTTTTAACATAGCTTTTAATAAACAATTAGTGATTAAACATAGGAAATATAGAAGTGTCTGGGTTGGAAGGGACCTCCAGAGGTCATCTCTGATTCAACCCCCCTGCTGAGAGCAGGGACATCCTCAACTAGAGCAGGTTGCTCAGAGCTCCCTCCAGCCCCACCTTGAATGTCTCCAGGGATGGGGCCTCAACCACCTCCCTGGGCACCCTGTTCCAGGGCTCCACCACTCTCCTGGCAAAGAACTTCCTCCTTAATTCTAATCTAAATCCTCTCCTTTCTAATTTAAATCCATTGCCCCTCGTCATTTCACTCCGGGCCTTTGTAAATGGACCCTCTCGAGCTGTTGGCCAGCAGTACCAGTACAGATGTGGACTGGTGTGTGGGAGTTGGTCACAGAACTAAGCTTGGAGTATTCCTGGTGGATTTAGTTTACTGGTGGAGCTGAAGGTACAGTTTAGGAATCGGACCTAAGTCCAAAAGTATGTAGTATCTTGGAAAAAAACCCCAATAAATAAATAACCAGCATATTCCCAAAGTCAGACAAGTTCATAAGCTGGGGTTGCCTGGATGTAAAGCAACCAGCAGACCATAGGAAGCCATAAAACCAATAAAAATCTGAGGCTGAGAATGTGTCTTGTTTCCAAGAAGGGAATAAATTTCACAGAACTTCATATGAACAGTTCTTACTGGTTTTGCAAGTTTTTTCAGGGACTCCTGATTAAAGCAAAGTCTCTTAAGTGAAAAAAAAGCTAAACCCAAACCACCAATGCTAAAGTAACTCCTGAACTGTTCTAAGTTAGTTGGAGCCCATATTTGGATTCTCCCCTCTGCCTTGGAAAAAAGGTCTTAAAAAATAAAAAATAAAGCAAAGTCTAGACAACAGTGATTTTTTTATGATTAAGAGGCTTTATAAAGTAAGGTGGTGAGAAAAACATGTATGCCTGAGGTCTTGTCCCAGCTGACAGTTTGCATCTACCATACATAGACTTTGGCAATGCAGAAATGCTGCCTCAACTGCAAGTAGGTCAAGGGACGTTCTCTTCCCCCTCTGATTTGTCCTGGAGAGATTGCATCGGGACTATTGGGTCCAGTTTGGGTCTCCCCAGCTCAGGAGGGACAGGGAAATACCAGAGAGAGTCCAGGGGAGAGCTACAAATATGATGAAGGTCCATCTCTCTTATGAGGAAAGGCTGAGAGCCCTGGGGCTGTTTAGCCTGGAGAAGACAGAGGGGATCTTATGTTTACAAATCTCTGAAGGGTGGGTGTCAAATAGAAGGTTCCAGGCTCTTTTCAGTGGTGCTCTGGGATGGGACAATGGTCATAAACTGGAACATGGAAGTTCCACCTCAACATGAGGGAAAAACTTATTTCTTGTGAGGGTGACAGAGCCTGGAACAGGCTGCCTGGAGAGGTTGTGGAGTCTCCTTCTCTAGAGGCTTTTAAGACCTGTCTGGATCTGTTCCTGTGTGGCCTGCCCTGGATGGCCCTGTTGTGGCAGCAGGGTTGGACTTGATCTCCAGAGGTCCCTTCCAACGCCTACCATTCCATGATTCTAACTGATACTGGTGTTCAAAAGTGGGGAGAAATCTGCACTGGTAGACATCTAGAGAAAGCCTCTATTAGACATTGCAATGGTAGCTCTCTTGTGGTCAGAGTGTCTAGTACGGGCAAGACTTCCCAGGGACCTGGATGACTTCAATCAGAAATACCTACTTTTTTTGTCTTCTTGAAGACTATTAAAACTATAATGAGTTAGAATTTTTGTAAGGCAATGTTCTTCTACAAGGAGATGTTTTGGTTTGTGCAATAGCATCATCCATTTGGTTCCCTGTTCCCAGTTCCATGTTTCAGAAGGAAGCTGATTGTTTAAATAACAAAATTGCTTTGAAACAAGATCAATTTTCTGTCACTCACTTGTTTTGTACTGTACTTGCTCTTTAATTACTGTCAATTTAACACTGACAGTGCATTGTAATGCCCTTTATTAGAGTGAGCCAACATATAGAATGAGAGATTTAGAACTGTATTAAATACACTGTACTGACACTTCTTGGCTGTATAGGAAATAGCTCAGGGTTTATTTTATGATTATTTTACTGTTGTTAATAGCTGTTGTATTGCACTTTAGAAAGAGCTGCTGAAATTTTGAGTAAATGGAGAGTGCAAAACAAGAGAATGGAAGAGTAGTTCTGGTCCTCTCCTGGGCTGGGTCAGTTCAAGGCTGTTTCTTAAGCTTTAGATGGGAAAAATACATGGTTTTGAGGGATAGGAAAAGGGGGAAACTAAATCTGATCTGTTCTATCCTCGCATAAGGTACAGGCTCTTAAATAGGCCCTAGTTATTTCCTGATCATGAAACTGTGAAAACAGCCTTGTGGGGAAGATCTCCAATCGAGCATTTTCTAAATCTGTTACAAGTTCACTTACACTTTATAGAGACTCTGATTTCTCTGTTCCTGGTCATCACTTATACTCTTGGGCAAAACCCCACAACTTGTTTAACAGATTTTGCATTTGACTTTAGAGCCAGTGGAGAAGCTTTAGATCTGACTTTCGAGTCTCCTATTATTTAACCTCCATCTGTCCTTTAAACATAAATGAAAAATAATAGCAGGGAATTGATCCAAATGGAAGCCAGCGTCAGCAGACAGGGATCCGCAGTGAAGACACGGATGGTTATTTGCATATGGTAAATTTTAAGTACAAATACTGTTTTCTTTGTCCGCAGCTGGATCAGAGGATTAAGAGCAGAGGACACTATCTAGTCTAAAGTGTTGCAGCAAAATAAACACCCACCCTATAGTAATATACATCAGGACTAGATAATATCAGAATAAACCAGCAATTATGTAAGAAATCTATGATTCATTGCTTCATTATTTGCTGCCTGACTGCATGCTGGTTGACAGTTTCCCTTTTTTTTTTTCTCCCTCCCACCTTTTCTTTTCT
>VWZY01006258.1:89970-126588 GCA_013399075.1 Chloroceryle aenea
CTCCCCTCCCCCCCCCTTTTTTTTTTTTCTCCCCCCCCTTTTTTTTCCTTTGAACTGGCCTGCTTTTTCCGGCTTGGCAGTAAGCACCACTTTCTCCCAGCACAGCCATTAAATCTCTCACCTGTGAATCCTTGTGCAGAGCTGCAGTTGAGAGATAAGGTTGGTCTCTCTCGAAGCAGAGAGCATTGGTATTCCAAGCTCTTCTTTCAAGGGCATTTTGCTGTGGTGAAGCATCTCAAATGACAAGGAAAACATAGAGGCATGTTAAATACCCTTGCTAGTTTGAGACAAGTAAGGGTAAATGGAAATGATTTAAAACTACATTTTTGAAACTGTTAACAGAGTTCATGGATAACTGTAAATCACATTTTGGGCAGTAGTACAGGCCTATCCCAACTGGCATCATCCATTAAATGACAGCTACTACTGGAGAGTATCTGTCCTGCCCCCCTTACACTTCAATTCCAAATAGAACACAAAGGGCTCTGAGCCCTTCTGAAGGTGAACTCCTGCATGTTTTTCATCCAATGTCATGTATTTCTGTCAAAAATTGAATCCTTCTCTTCAGCATCTTGCTCCTGTGCCAGCCTGTGAGCACCTCCATCTTTCCACCGTGGGCTGAGAAGGATCCTAAGAGTTCAGTTTCTTGCAGCTCTTGGAGCATTGATCAGACATCCTCTGTGTGTAGCTGTCTCTTGCAGAATCCACCTGTGACCTGGATTTAATTCTCTTTTCAAGTACAGCAGAGTATATATATACACATAAGTGCTTCACCAGTTTTGCAGTCAGTGGTCATTCTACCATTTTTATAAAATGAAAGATAACAGAAATCTGTCGACTAGAAAATGGCCTGGGAAATCTGTTTTACACAGGCACATTAACATTTACCTACTGTGTAGCTGGATGGCAATGCCACCACCCTTGTCTTACTGTTGAAGAAACTGAGGCACGGTGGTAACACTTTAGCTAGCATTCAGTTCAAGACCAACAAAATTTAAATGTTAGCTTGTACATATGCACTCCATCTTTACATTTCTGTTGCTATACAGTTGCTGGAAATCTTGCTAGCAGTCAGTGGAAGTTAGAGAGCAACTCAGCCCCTCCTAAACTACACCTGAAGTGACTGGTCAGCAAAATCCCTCTCTGGAGTCCATTGAGTGTATTGAGCAAGAAGCACTCACTTGCCTAAATTCATGCTCTTAGTGCTAATTTGAATGTGTTAAAGAATCTCTTTGGGGGTGGAGGAGTCAGGCTTATGGTACAGAAGAGAAGGGTCTTCCAAAGGTCCTTTATCACGTTTGTCAACTGTCTCGGTTGCCCTGAGGCATCTGATGTGGCATTAGCTATGCGGGCTGAAACAATGAAGTCCCCAATCTGTCACCTATAATGGCAATGTATATACAGGATCTGGAGATCTATGTTTAGTTCTCTTAATTTAAACCTGAAACCTTTGCAATTTATCTATGATACCACGTAGACAGACTGCAAATAAATTTAGCTTACACTGCAGGGTTATGATCTTTTTTTTGTTATCAGGGATTTCTGTGTGTTATGTGTTCTGGGGGTGGTCATCTGTTCACCAAATGAATCGAGGACATCCTGACTTCTGAACAGCAGCAGTTCACTTTGAGAGAGGGGATTTTCTAGGCTGCAATCATAATAGTTCTCATCCTGTGTGGATCTGGCACAGAGAAGGGCTTGTAACCACTTCCAGTAGACAGAAGACACATGCACTGACTTCCACCCCCTCACACCTCCCCACATAGACTTGGAGGCTGAGGGCTATGAATGATATTGCTGAGCTAAAAGTAATTGAACAGTTCTGACTCAGAGTTGGAACTTGCGTGTAGCTAAATGAGACAGCAAAGTGATGTTGGCTAAATGACAGTCATTTATTCAGTCAGTTGAAGTATTCTCACATTATCGTACGTGGGTCTTTGAGTTGCTTGATATTATCTTTATTAAAGGAGGGAGAAATTCTTTGTTTCATTTTCTGTCTCCTGGACCCTCAGATCCGGAGATTTGCAAGTGTGACTAACAAAGTTATTCTCCACAGGAAAGCAAAATACCTCTTATAAACCAGAAAAGTTACCTTTCCAAAAATCAGGGCCAGCCAAGGCATCGTTCAGCTGAGGATTTTCCAAGCTCCAGAGTTTCTGCACATATAAGGAGCTTACTGATTTAGTGTTATTCTAAGTTTAGTTAAATTTCTGGTTTCTACTTTTCTCTGGCCAAAATTCTGTGATTTTTAAAGTCTTCAAGGAATTATTTGTTCTGAGAAGGGGGGACCTGGAGTCCTTTCTTGGCAGAGCAGTTGCCAGTTTAGAATTTGTACAAACGTTAGCTTGGGGGTCAAACTCACCTAGCAAAAAATCAGTGGGTTTGTAGCTGTTGGATACTTCATTGTTCCTTATTTATTGTAAGTGCTGCTTAAATTTTCCTTCTGAAAGATAGTTTGATGTATATAACTCATCTACTTATCTTTGGATGGTTCAAAGATGCTCTAGATGCTCTATTTTATCCTTACATCTTGCTGTGTTCCCCTGCCTCTGCAAATACGTGAAGTTTTGATAGGAATTTAGAATCTAGGTAACTTGGTGCAGATAGAAACATAGAAGTGTCTGGGTTGGAAGGGACCTCCAGAGGTCATCTGGTCCAACCCTCTGCTGAGAGCAGGGACATCCTCAACTAGAGCAGGTTGCTCAGAGCTCCCTCCAGCCCCACCTTGAATGGGCCTCAACCACCTCCCTGGGCACCCTGTTCCAGTGCTCCACCACTCTCCTGGTAAAGAACTTCCTCCTTATTTCTAATCTCAATCCACTCCTTTCTAATTTAAAGCCATTGCCCCTCATCCTTTCACTCCAGGCCTCTGTAAACAGGCCCTCTCCAGGCTTTTTATAACCTGCCTTCAGATACTGGAAGGTCTCCCTGGAGCCTCCCCTTCTCCAGGCTGAACAATCCCAGCTCCCTCAGCCTGTCCTCATAGGAGAGATGCTCCAGCCCCCTGCTCCAGCTCCCATGGCCTCTCCATCAGGTCCTGTGCTGAGGTCAATGGCTTAACATGCCTTAACATGCCCATGTTGCAGCCGTTGACTGTGTTCTTAGAGAAGCTTGCTAATGGACATTAATTTGCTATTAATCAGGCCTTTTTATCTTTTAAAAAGGGTATATACATCAAGAGTTAAAATCCTCACACCACTGTTAAAAGGGGTGTGACTTAACAGAGTAAAATTTGATGACCCTTCTCTTTAGGAAAAAATATTCCCACTGTTAATTCCAGGTACTAGTCAATTAATCTGGCATATTGATGCTACCTCCTAGCACCCACTAATGTATTTCATCTAATTTCCTTTCCCATCTCCCTTAACTTCTGACACCTTTCTCTAAACTGTATCCTGAAAGTGCCAGCCTTTCACCTTTCGATAAATAGAGAGCATAAACTGGGGTGTAGCTAGAGATGAGGATAACGCCTCCCCTCAGTTCCCAGTTCTTGGCCCAGATTCCCCCAGAATGATGTGTTGCTGGCCAGATTTATCTTTCCCTTCCACCCTGTCAGAGGTAATCTACTGTAGCATGAGTCAACACTCACTGTCATAAGAGAAAAATAATTATGCATGTTCTTTTTCCTTCTATGGCTGATCTGAACCCTACTTAGGCTTCAGTATTCCACTGTCTTTTAATATCTTATGAAAGACGTCTTTGAAGGAGCTAACTTTGTTCCTGAAGAATCTATCTGCTTGGCCTTTCTTATCTTCTGCTGCAGACAGAGAAACTGGAAAAACTGGCTTTTTTCTGGGCTATCTTTTACATTACTAAATGTTTATGTCTTTTAAAAAGTGTTTTGTCTTTGATATGTCTGATTAAAAAATAGGATTATATTTGTAAAGTCTGTTCCTAGTGACAGGTAAATAAGGGAGATGGGTTTAAATACTTGTGTAGTAGGCTGAATGAGATAATAAAGATGCACGTAATTAAAAGCATTTGAGTCAGACATAATGTGAATCTATTTATGGTTTTGCATTCAAACATCAAAAGGGGCATTGATGGAGGGTTTCTTTTTATTGTTTTGGTTTTGTACAGCACTGGTTTGCACCTGCAAGCAGAGCTGCTACAGAAATAATTCCTCTCTTGGAATAATGAGAAGAAGATCATTATCCAGTGAGAAAAAAAATGCCTTGTTTGCTTCAGAATTTAGCTGATATTTTTGCTTGCAATGTGGTTGGTGTTACTGATAGGTCCAGATACAGTGAAGTTTCCTTAAGACTAAATCAGTAGTAGTTTGCTTGCAAAAGGAAGGTCAAGTTTTTGCACGAGTTGTTTTTATCACCTTGATAGTTGAGTCTTAAATCTGTGGTACTATTTATATGCATCGAGCTGAGACGTAACTCTAGCTGTGGTAACACTGTGGAAAAACAAAACTCCACGCACAGGAGTAAAGGTTGTGGACTAGAACTGTGTTATCCCAGACACTGTACAAAGGTAGAACGCAAGATTGACCCTGGCTGGAACAACGTGACTTAGTTCCCTTCTGATCTGGGAAAGCTGCCTTGGTGAAGGGGATTGCTGATTCAAGTGTAAGACGTGATCCTCAAGTGGTAATCACCAGAGTCTGGTGATGCTACAGGATTACTTTGGTTCTTGTGAAGGAATAATACCACCCAAAGTTATATTCAGTCAGTATTATTCAGAGTTCTAGAACCTGTTTGAGGGCTGTACATGTTAGTGTAAACACTTGGCATTTCTGTGCCTGGCCTAGATAAACGAGTGGGGCAGTTAAATTCACTCCCCTGAAATAGTCACACGCTGTGAACAGTGCCCAGTTAATTCCATGCACAGTTGCTGCTGTGGACAAAACCTGAACCGAATTGAGAAACTTCTGACTGACTGTTCAAAACAGAATTAGGGGTTGTGGTCTTAAGCCCAGGGATGGCAACAGAGTTACAGACTTTTGGATGAGTTGACACTAGCATCCGAGCTCAGGTCATTTTCTTCTGAAATGGATTTCCACCTACTGTGCTTTGGCTCACATCACAGAGCGCTCGCATGTGGGTTCCCTTCAGATGATCCTAACCCAGGGGATGCCTCCAGGACTGCTTCCACTGTGCTGTTGTTGGGTACCAGTCTGCAGAGCATACCAGACCTAGCCTAAAATAATGAGCAGAAGCTCATCATGCACTGAGCAAAAAAAATGTCTTGCTCGCTTCAGAATTTAGCTGATATTTTTGGTTGCAGTGTGGCTGGTGTTAGTGACAGGTCCAAATACAGAGAAGTTTCTCTAGGGCTAAATCAGTAGTACCTCTTGAAATGGGTATAGTGTTGATGTCAAATCCTCAGCACCAACCGTTTTCCTTGGAAAAAAGAATCTGCATGCATTGATCAGTATTAATTAATACCCCATACCTTGTCAGGCTTTTAATTTTCAGGTGAAGCTCAAAGGCATATATGTGAGCCATAAATCCTCTGGCTTAGCAGCTGAGCGAGTGTAGTTCCTGCTCACACTTTAGTACAGCAGCTGTGGTTAGTAGCAGTTTGTGGTCCAGAGAACCTACCAAAAGAGTGTGCTCCAGTGCCTATGGGTCTCTGTCCATTTCTGTTTCTTAAATGTTGCACTTTAAAATGTGCGTGAAACAGGGCTTTATATTTTTTGTTGAGTTTAGTGAATTGAATTTAGCAAGACCATCTAAAGCCAGAGGTAGAATAATTTATTTTTTTTTAAGAAAATGAAAGAATGTTTCTTTAATTTTTATTGAAAACAGAGTCATCTGTTCAGGAGAAAGCAATTGGTATTAATCAGTTTTAAATTATCCAATAATACCATGTTATATTAACATTAAATGTCTGTAAGGGATTGTAAAGTACCCTGAAAAAAATCTCACATAGGATTATGTCTGGATTTCAAATGAGAAGTGAGTAGTAACAAATAGAACATGACGTATATTGAATATATTGAAAGAGGTAAGTTGAAGTACTCAAACACTCTGCAAAGTTCTGCTAGACAGGATTTATTTTTGAGAAGCAAAACCAATGGGTTTGTCTCTGTAGAGAGTTCACTAAAATACCCTAGTGAGCTTGAGTGGTTTTTAAGAGAAAAAAAAAAGGCTATGCTTAGGAATAGACAAGAAGAAACAAGAAATTAAACCTTACTGAGACCACAATCACTTTCTTTGCTCAGGTGGAGTGGAAAAATGACAATGATTCTGTTGTGAAAACAGAAGAATAGTAAAAGTTAAGAATAATCATGAAGTGTCCCAGGCCAGTTCACATGCCACATCCTGGTTTTCATAAGAAGATAGAGATGAGCTCTTGAAATTGATAGGTGACAGTTCTAAACATGAAATAAATTATTATGGAGCTATCCAGTGTACCTCTGTATTGCCAGATATTTTTCCATCAGTGCTATGAAACCACCCTTGGGCCAAGCATCACATTTACTTCTGATGCCTTTCTGGACCTTAGTGATCAGCTTTGTCTAATTCTTGATCTCTTTGTTTTTCAAATGTTTATTTTTGTCCTGCTGGTCTATTACTGCTAAACCCTTTCCTTAGACTCGGATAAATATGACTTGGCTTTGCTTTCAGTTCCCTTCCAGCTCTTTGATAACCACCTACTAACTTCTCAGTGTTCTGATGACATGATTTTGCCATTGCCTGCTTAGAATTTAATCAGGCATCTTTGTGGCTTTTCCTCTGTGATTTCACATGTCTTAAGATATTTAAATATATGAATAAAAGTTCCTTTAATTTTGTCCAAAAATGTTAAACTCAAATTCTTTCTTGTAAGTTTTTTCCTATGGCTTATGGAAGGATTTGTCATTGAAGTGACTGATGTGGAAAGCAATTGATGATTGTGATAAACTATATTGCTTCATTTGCTGCCTTGTACTACCCCACCCATCTTTTGATGGATGTAGTCCTGGTTTTTAAAATCTTTAGAGCTGGGATAGGTTTCTGTCCTGGTTCCGGATCTTCATGTGCGATTACTGCTGAGGAGGCTGCTATCAATGCAAGATAACAAGTGGGCAAATAATTTAATAGAACTTGGAAATGAATACTCTGAAAAGAGCTCTCAGCTTTTCTGTTTCAGCCTCTAACCCTCCCGTGAGCTCACAGGGTTGCAGAGTGGATTTCTCAGTGGAGGTTGTTCTGTCACCAGCAACTTTGGTTCCCTGAGTTTACCAAATATATGGTGCTGGTGGAAAAGTAAGACAGGAGAATGGGTGGCTTGAGTCTAATCTGAAGGTGGTTCTGTGTTTAGGTGTCTCATTGAACAGTTTTGGTGAAAAGAAACTAAACAACCTGTTATTTCTTCCCTAGATGCCTTCATTTTGATTTTCATTAAGGGTATGGTAGCCTGCAGCCCAAACTGGCTGTGGCTCAGCATATCTGTCTGAGGTCCTTCCAGACAGCCTAATTTAAAGATCAGCAGCAGACGATGTTGAGCATCACAGACCGTGGTACAGTCTGCAGTATCTGGTGATGAAGGGGAGTTGAGCAGAGCAGTCTCTTGCATGGAGCTGTGTGCTGCCTTTAGCCTTACAGCAATAGTTACATATTGTAATTCTGCCTGTTAAACTGATTTACCCATGAACGTAATCTCTAGGCCTGCAACAATTAAAAGTAATTTATGGATCACAAGAATGAAACATTAAAGGAAAAATAATGGTGCAAGTCTGGGATAGAGGTCAACTTTAGAAGTCCCAGACTTGTAGGTGTTTTATTTCTATCATTAAAAAATAAACTTTTGAAGAACAAACAGACAACTGAGTCAGTAGGTGGAAAACATCTTCACTTAAATCTAGCTGAGTTGAAAACTGGCACATTGTGAAGGAGGAACCGTAAGGACGGATGCTTTAGAAGTTGCCTGGTGCAAAGTCCTGCTTTCAAGGGAAATTTTCGAGTTCTGCCCTTTGTTGAGGTATTAACTTCTGAACGGCACACAAAGCCTCTGATCTCTCTGAACGTGAGTCACGGTGCAGCTCGTATGTCTAAGTGCTGGGATCAAATCTGCAGGGTGTGGGTCGCTCCTGGTGCTAGGACCAGGTCTTCTCTAATCTCACGTGCGGGTTATATAGGGTGCTTATTTCATAAAGAAGATTTAGAGCTATTAAAAGAAGAACGCTGAGGGAGTTTTATTGTGGGTTTGTTTGTTTGTAGAAATTATTATTATTACTGCTGAGGTGTAGATTTTCAAGCAGCAAACATTACCTCGAGCTTAGTGGCTTTGAACGCTGGGTTAATTTACGCTCAGAGTGGAGCTTTCAGTGTCAGGCGATCTTTTTTGCCAACATAAGCACTCAGCTGAAACAACAGCTATGACTCAGTTGCCAGCGAACGCTGCTTGAATTGATTTAGTCCGAGTTCAGATTTAGCACATAATCATGTTCAATTTGATCCACTGTGCTGCCTAGAGATAAAAGGGTTGAAAAAATAGATTTAGCTTATGTCAGTCTTTGTGGTGATGTCATTGCCGTGAGAGATGGAATAGCGCTGTTACTATGCTGTGCCTGCTCAGTTGGTGGGTGTACGAGGGAAAGGCAAGGAGCAACTCAGTTAAGTGCAAAGAGCTTGAGTCAGAAGCCTGCAGTTATTATCAGAATTGAAAAGAGAATTTTGGACTGTTCAATTGCAGTACCGAATTGAAGATATTTTTATTATTCTTCTTCTTTTCTTTTGTTTTTCTTCCAATCGTTTGTTACTCCGAGGTTGCCTAACTCTGTGTGCAAAAGGGGGGGATGCCAGCCCGTAGCATGGACTGTGATGTCTCCACTCTGGTTGCCTGTGGGGTTGATGTGGAGATTTTTGCCAACCAAGAGGTTAAGGTATGCGCCTCCAATTCTTTTGTTACAGATGCTTCTTAGCAAAGCCTTTGGGAGCAATAGGCGTTTGTATGTAGCAATTCAGAATGAGGAGGCAGATGAGATTCTGCTGCAGTAGTAAAAAAATCTGTTAATTAGGGGAGAGAAATGTGCCTGCTTTTTCCTGTGCTTTGATAAGCTGAAAGAATAGGCTGGTGTTTACTCTTTAACGATACAAGAAATGGGTTATATAACTGACATCTGTGCATGTTTCATATCCATAACAAATCATTCATTGTTAATTTTGTCAAGATATTTTTAGTCCAGTGTCGCTTTTTAGATCAGCCTTGCCGTGAATGTTGTTTGTCGATGTTGATAACCTTCAGCTATTTTGACTTAGCTGAACAATAACTGTTTCTTTTCTTCAGCTCTGAAGCGTGTGTGCAAGTAGAAATCATTTGTGAAGGGTTAAAAGTTTGTAGCAAGTATTTTGGTGCATCTGCAATATAACAGAATACAAAAAGTTGTGCATCTTGCATATCCTCTGAATGCCTCAAAACCAGTGAATGCTTCAATGTAAAGCTTGATGTGCTGGGCTTGTAGTTTCTTAATTAGACGACTGCTGTAGGAAAGTCATTGTGTGTAATTGCTTACGGCTGAAATCAATTATCTGTTTTCATTTCCTCTCCTATCACTGTAAATTAAGTTTGAAAGAGGAATTTCAAGTATGCTGCTCACAGATCATCTAAAAGAGCTCAGAGGTGTGGTGCAGGGATATTCAGTAGTTTATTTAAAGGACAAAGATACTGGGTATATTAGTTTCTAATCTGATTGTTCTTAGTATGAAGAGACTGGAACGGGGAAAAAATATGTAGAAATTCAAGGTCAAATTGTGAACCTATGTTCTGGTTCATTCTGAGTCGGACATTGAAGGCAATGGAAATATCTGGAAATAACCCCACTTTTATTTGCAAGGCGTTATGATTTTTATTTCCCTCTTCATTACGTACCAGGTGATGTCATATGTACTTTGTACAGATGATTGTGTTGCAAGCAAGAGATTCTTAAATTAAGAGGCTCTTTCTTAATGGTTTAATACTAGATTTAGAGATTAAAGAGTGAATAATTCAGAGGAATAGTTCAGGTGAGCAGTCTTGCCTGCAGTGGGACGTATTTCCTGTAGTGCTTTGAAGTAGTAAAATGTTTGCTTATTCCTTTCTTCTTTCTTCCTTTTTTTTAAATCTTAAGGACATTGCTTGGTCTTATTTTATTTTAGGTATAGTACCTGCATTGATATGAGGTTGTACCTGGAGTAACTGCCTTTTAGTGTCTGATCCATGTTCAACACAATGCTATGCAAGGAATTGAAGTTGTAGTGGTCATCTTGTATCATGTGATAGTAGCGATGAGAAAGCAATATTTTGGCTGCCATAAAATCAGCGTAAAGCTTTCCACTATCTTTGGAAAGACTTCCATTATCCAGTTTTAAGCTTCAGCATCTAGAAAGTGTGGCCCAGGAACATGGGATAAAAGAGAACAAAAGGGTTACAGAGCTATTACAGGTATTGTAACTTCTTTAATGCTACTTGGACTTTCTCTACTTTGCTTTGGTTAAAGCTGCTCTTTTTTTTCTTTAACATCTGAATTAAAATGTTGAGTGCAGAGACTTTGGGTCTGTTTACAATGGAGACTGCACTGCAGACTGCACTGCAGCTTTGAAAACGGTAAGTCTACTTTGAAGTTGTCTGGCTTAGATGCTAGAAGCAGCTTGTCCTCGGTGACCCACAGCTCACTGCAGACTAATTTCCACTTACTTGTCAACAGCCTGGGTTGTCGGAGGCTGTTTGCGGTGGTGCCGCAGCCCGGCTGCTTCCAGCACCCCAGCCAAGTAGCTCTGCTCTGCTCCCCAGCCTTTCTCTATGCAGCAGGCTGCAGAGTGGGAAAGGTTGTGCTACTGATATTTCAGAGGTGGAGACATCTCTTTTCTCACTCTCAGAAGAGTTGTATCAAAAAAAAAAAAAAGTTTTGCTTTACTTTTTTGCTTTTTTTTGTTGTTGTTTTAGTCTGCAAATGAGTTCTCTTCAGGGTGGGGTTTTCTAATTGACAGTATGGTGACAGAATCCCAGAGTGTCAGGGCTTGTAGGGGAGCTCTGGCAATCATCTAGTCCAAGCCCACTGCAAAAGCAGATTCACCTAGAGCAGGTTACACAGAATCACATCCAGAGGGGTTTTGAAAGTCCTCAGAGAAGGAGACTCTACAACCTCTCTGGGCAGCCTGTTCTCGTGCTCCATCACCCTCACAGGAACAGTCCTTCCTCCTATTCAGATGAAACTTACTGTGTTCCAGTTTGTGCCTGTTACCCCTTGTTGGGTTACTGGGCACCACTGAAAAGAGTCTGGCCCCATCTCTTGGCATCCACTCTTCAGATATTTGTAAACATTAATAAGATCCCCCCTGTCTTCTCCAGGCTAAAAAGCCCCAGGTCTTGGAGCCTTTCCTCATCAGAGAGATGCTTCAGTCCCCTCATCTTCATGGCTCTCCACAGGAGTCTCTCCAGTAATGTTTATATTGACTGAAGATGATGGGAACACCAAGCTTTGAGGTTAAAAAGGAAGAAGGCTGTTTCTGAGAAGAGATGGGGATAGAAGTTGAAGTAAAAAGAGCAAAAGCAAACATGGAAATTCTCCCTTCCCTTCCCCTCCCCGTTCTCCTGTGTGCAGTTCTCCACCCAGCCCTTCTGCAGGTCACTTGGAAGGCACAAGTAGTAATGAAGGCTGAAGTCTAAGCTCTTGTCCTTTCAGTTCTTTTCTGCTAGGGAACTTTTCATGGAGGGGAAAGTGTTTTGTAGGGAAGGTGTTTTCTGGATGTGTGAGGGAAATGTTCCTTCAGTAGTAGAACAGAAATAAAGATTTCACCATAGGAGTGATGCTTGAGATTTGTAAAATCTCCTGTTAGCCTGTCTCAGTAGCGTTCTGATGTCAGAAGGGACTGTGGTTTAGGTTTTGGGGTGTTTGCAGCCTAACTTACTTGATTCCAGTGTAGAGCTAGAACTGCAGCCAGGCTTTGGAGGATGCTGGCTGCACTGAGCCATCATTGTTCCACATGCAGCATGTGGGTCAGATGAGATGGGGGTGGATAGGAGCTGCCCAGGCATGAGCTGGAAGAGCTTGGTAGGTGCTTGGGTTGTAGAGCAGGAGCTCCTGCAGCGGGTGCCATCATTGCCAGAGAGGCAAAGGCTGCTACTGGGCACAGGGCTCGGAGTGAGCTGCGTAGCTTTTTGATGCTTTTCCACCTATGGAAGTGACCTTATTCTGTAGACATTATGCTCTTAGCATCTGGCAGCCAGGCCCAGAAATACTCTCTTTTTTTCCATTTGGCCTCTGGAACAGGAGAGCGATTACTCAGTACTGAAGGCAAAGCTTTTTTTGTTTCAGCATTTGGAGTGGTTCATCCTTTCAACAAACAGAGGCTTCTGTGGATGCCCTGAAACTGGCAGCTGGCCCGCAGCACTGACACTGTTGGTTTACCATCCACAAACCACCCAACAGAGCCTTCATTTTGGATCAGCTGCTGCTTTGAATTGTCTTTTATAGTCCAAAAAGTGGGTCAGGCTAATCAAGATGCTACTGATGGTACAGTGCTTGTATATCAGGAATTGGGAAGCTTGAGAAGACAACCACTGAAATCACAAAGTGCAGATCTGCTTTGAAGTTCACCTAGATAATTAAAGTTGTTCTTCTGGTGCCTCTAGATGATAATTTTATGTAATGATGTTTGTTACATAAGCAATTAGTTAATGAATATGTTGTTTATTTCTAATAGAGAAATTCAGACATCACTGAAACAGTGGAGGAGAATTTATGTTCATGCTCGTTACTCTAAGCAAGATGATTTTAGATGATTCATTCTTTAGTTCTGTTCACACCCACCATTCCCTGGGCAGCAAGGTGTGGTTGGGACCACGAGGCACCTTTGTAGCACAGGAGAAATAGTCATGATCCAGACTGATCCAATTTGTATCCGAAGACAGTAATGCCGAAGTAACGTGGATAGGAACATTATCTTAATGCAAGGAAAAAACGATGTGGACATGAGCCAGGCAGCCAAGAGAAATGATAGAAATAGTTGCACTGTTTTGATCGTTTTGCTTTGGGGGATTAATCCCCACTGGGGCAGGATCTCTGTCAGTCTCCAAACTCATTACTCGTTCAAATGCTCCAGTGAGCACACTGCTAATACCAGTTGTTTGGGATGGGTGGTTTGGGCATAAATCACCCTACAGTTGCCTTTGAGAGCTTTGACAGTCTAGTCTGGGGTCTAGAGGGCAAAAGTTCACTGGGCTCTTGTGGTGTTTTGCTCTCTAATTCTGTTTTGTAAAAGCAGCTTGTTCATAGAGATGTTCTGAGATTTAAAGTTTAAATGCTCTCATCTTAGAATCAAGTGAAGAAAGCTCTAGAAAAAGGCAGGAGTGTTGCTGCTCCTCTGGGTAATGACAGTTGCCCAGTAGCAGAAATGATGACTTGTTGGGAGAGTTGCAGGGTTTCTCTTTCAAATTCTTCTCCGTAGCCCCATGAGCTTGATTTGTGGGAAGAGACTGTTGCCCAGTCATATGACTCTACAGACTGGGGCTGTAAGGAGGAAACGCAACAGAATCACAGAATTGTTCAGGTTGGAATAGACCTTCAAGATCGAGTCCAACCTCAGCCTCACCCTGCTACTCTAACAACCCACTGCTAAACTGTGTCCCTGAGCACCACATCCAAACGATTTTTAAACACATTCAGAGATGGTGACTCAACCACTTCCCTGGGAAGGCTGTTCCAGTGCTTAACAACCCTTTCTGAAAGGAAGTTTCTCCTGATATCCAACTGAAACAACAGCACAACTGCCAAAAATACCCTGATGGCTTGAAAAAACTGTTTTATAACTACTTCTGTTAGTATTTTTTGCACCTGTTAATTCTTTCCATTTGCAAATCATGCTGCATCTGTGAAATCTTCAAGATCCAATAATGCTGCTTGAGAAACAAATATATGTCTCTTGATCTCTGCTTACTCTGTCCTCACCTAGAGTAAGTAACAGTGGAAACACTTAGCTTCCTGGCTCATTTGCTCTGTTTGTATTAACACTTCTAAAATAGGACTGTTTGGTCTGGAGAGCAAAATACAACCTCTTTTCTACGGTGTTCTAAAGGCTATAGTATTGCTATACCTGATAGAAAATAAGGGGGTTAGAAAAGGTGAAGTGGCCACCCAAAAAGCCAGCTGTGTCCTGGGCTGTATCCAAAGCAGTGTGGCCAGCAGGCTGAGGAAGGTGATTCTGCCCTTCTACTTTGCAGAGACCTCACCTGGAGCTTTGGGGCCCTCAGTGTATGAAAGGCATGGACCTGCTTGAGCATGTCCAAACAGGGACCTACAGTAGTGATCTGAGGGCTGGAACACCTCCCCTAGGAGGACAGGCTGAGAGAGTTGGGGTGGTTCAGCCTGGAGAAGAGAAGGCTCCAGGGACACTCTGTAGCAGCCTTCCAGTACTTAAAGGGGAGTCACAGGAAAGATGGGGAGAGACCTTTTTCCAAGGGCTTGTAGCAACTGTTTTACACCAGAGTGTATATTTGGACTGGATGTAAGGAAGAAATTCTTCACGGTAATGGTGGCAAGACACTGGCAGAGGTGGTCCATAGAGACTGGACATCGTTTGGGCTTTGCCTTTGTCCTTCTGACAGACCCGGTTTGAAGGCAATTGGACTGTTGATGTATCTGAATACAATGGCAAGACTTTTAAGGGTCATGATGTGGCCTTTGGCCTTACCTTCGATGATTTGTTTCACTGGAGGTCAGTGGCAGCTGCAAGAGCTTTGATATGAACAGTGAACAGCAGAACAGGCCAGAGGGTTTTGGTTTCTTTTTGCTCCTCTTTGGTGGAAGCCACGTGAAGATCTTTCCTTTTCCTAAGGATAAGTAGACAATGAGCAATTTTGTGATCAAATGAAAATAAATAAGAGCTGGAATGTGTTGCTGGAAGGTGCAGCATTAATCCAAGACTGTTGGTAAGGTAAGATGGACCTTGCAATTATACTGATAAATGGCCCAGCCAATGTGAGGAGCAATGAAGAGATGATGGTTTTCTTCAGTGCATCTGAAGAATTAATCAGTACAGCTGTAGACTAAGGTTCTTTTAATACAGATGAAGTGTGATACTGATTTTTCATTAAACAATTACTTTGGTTAGAATTCCCAGAAGACCCCGGAGAGATGAAGTACACAAGGTCTCTCTCTTTGTATTTATTTAATTATTTATTTACCCCCCAAAACCCAGTTTTTCAAGGACATGTTGTTTCAGGTTTGTAGTGATCTAGTCTCAGCCTTCTCTGAAGATACCATAGATGTGCATTGGGTTGTCCCAAGCTTTACTGATACCACTTACTGCTGTTTAGCATGATCTAAGCTTTGTTTTGGGGAAGTGTGTATCTCTTTAATACACACAGACTAAAGGATATGCTTCATGCTTGGACAATTCTTCCGTTAATGTTTTCTAGGGGTGATTGTGCCAAAGACATTAAATAATCTAGTTAGTTTTGATCATTCATGTGCTAAACAGCATATTTGCTTTGGAAGATGCTATCTAACCATAGGCTAGAATGCAACCACCCGTGACACTGTGGTCTCCAGCCGGGAATTCTTCCTTGGTGAGGAGATGCTGAACAACAAGGGTACCACAGTTTATCAAACATTTGGCTAACACCCCAAGCAGTGGACAAGGAGGGAGGTGAATCATTACAATCCCCTCAAAGAGGCTCCAGAGGTGGTAGAGTCAGGACAATACCTTGGAGGAATTTATTGGTTCTCCCTAACAGCATTCAGTAAAGGGTGCAGATAAAGGTGTTTTGGCAGACAGGTTAGTTTCAGACAGGTTAGCTTCTTATCAGTTACTTTAAGGCACAACTAAGTGTCAAGGAGAAGAAAGGAAAAGTTAATAGAGGAAAAAATAAGGGGAGAAAGAGAGAGAGAAAGATAGAAGGATATCACCACCCTTGGATCCAGTGATGTCTCATGGGATCGGTCCAGATCTCCAGTATTTTGGTGGTGGGTGCACACAGATCAATCAGTATTTTTCTTCCCCTTTATACACTTAGGACATGGGTGGCATCCCCAGTTTCTATAGGGAGTATAGAGAGGTGCTGTTAATTCACATGAGCCTCTTTTAGTGTGGTGCCCAATGTTGTGCCCCCTGGTGCCGTCACCATGGCTGGCAGAAGAAATGAAATTGGAAAAGACACCATCCCAGAACTTACCTCTCTCTTCCCATTGTTAACTTCTCCGCAAGAAGCCGAAGGAGAATGGAGCATCTGTGAGCCATTAACGCTTCCTCCCTCCAGACAAGCCTGGCTCATTCTCATTTCCATTCAGGTCTTACCACCACACAAGGTTGGAGACAACGTAGTTGGGCTTTGACACACATAGGCTGCCAAGGTCTAGAAAGCAGCTGAGCTAAGCCCCTAGTCAGTGTGCAGTTGCAGGATTCTTGTGCTTTCCATCCACATATTTATAGTGGTGCCAGGACCGTGGGCTTTCCTGAAATTTTCACCCATTATTTTTTTTTCCCAACAGGACACTTTGAAGACTCTCCTGTCTAACCCTCCTTGAAGTAACTGTATTTATTGATTTCCTGGCACTGAGTCTTGATTCTTGTCTGGTGTAGATCATAAAATCAGAGAACATTTTGGGTTGGAAGGGGACTTTCAAAGGCCATCTAGGCCACTCCCCCCTGCACTGAGCAGGGACATCTGTAATTACAACTGGTTGCTTAGACACCCTTTCAACCTGACCTGGAATGTTTCCAGGGATGGGGCATCTGCCATCTCCCTGGGCAACCTGGGCCAGTGTCTCACCACTTTCAGAGTGACAAATTTCCTTATTTCCAATCTGTATCTCCCCTCTTAGTTTAAAGCCTTTATCCTTCACCCATTACCCCAGACCATAGAGATGAGCCTCAGTTGCTGCCAGCTTCAGGCACAACAGCTTAGCTGCCCTCTGCACTATCTGCCATGTAGGATAGTAAGCATTTAATTTTCTTCTTTTTCTAGCCAACTTCTCCCCTTTTTGTTCCATTGACAATGCTTCTAAAAAGCACATGCAACTATTGAGTTTGGCTCCAGCTTCTGCTTTCATTCCAGAAATCGGGTTGATTTCTGCATTGGTCATGTTAATTCCCAAAAGCACAGATCCCATTCTCCCCACACCAGTGTTTCTGTGATACACGTAACCTCACTGGCAATTTCTGTTGGTGCTGAGTCAAGGAGAAGCCTTTGGTTGTAGCAGCTCTGATGGAGTTCAGCCGAAGTCTGCTCAGCAGCAGCGTTAACAGGAAACCAGCTGGATGGGCCTGTGCAGAGCTGGGGGCTGCAGCAGCATTTCTGTGGCAGTGTCTGTTCTGTACTCCTGGACTTGCTGAAAAAATTCACAGTGCTCTTAGAGATCAATAAAAAGTTCCAAGTATTCCCATTTGCAGATGGAGAACTAAGGAACCAGGAAATAGGTTTTCTCTTTAGGGAACTGGACTGCAGTGTGTCAAAGCTGATGTAACTAATGATCCTTGCTTTGAATAATCAGGTTCTGTGGATGTTCAGTCTCAGATGCTGCTTGAGCTCTAGATATTTTCTAGAGAGCAAAGAGCTTTGATTACTTACAAGCTGGTTTGTTGGGCTTTTTGTTTGGTGGTTGGGGTTTTTCTTTGTTTTATTTTGGTTGTTATTTTTATGGAGTTTTGTTTGGTTGATTGTGATTTTTTTTTTTTTTGGTTGGTTGGTTGTTGGCTTTTGATTTTTTATTAGCCCAACCATGCTACCTTTCAGAATCTGCCTGAGATTCTGGCAGCATCTGCGTGCAGAGATGGACTTTACCTTGCCAGGATGGCTTCATATTTAGCAGGAGAAATACTGCAGCATGGAAGAGCCTCCAGTTCTGCAGCACCGGATGGTCTATAACAGTCACTGAGCTGAGAAACACAATGAAGCCGCTGTGCTCAAAGCAGCATCAGCAGACAGCTGCACACAGTCATTTCTTCAGCTCCCCTTGTCACTTGCAGAACTATCTGCTTCATATATCGCAGTGAGTAATCCTGATACATTGGTCATAAAGGGTGGAGGCACTCAGATTGCTGCGTCATGCCAAGGAGTTCTGCTGCGTTGCACCCATGTCAAGCCAGAGAAGTGGTCACCTTGCAGAAATCTCATTTGTCTTTCGTTCATGTAGGTCAGATCTGCTGCTATGCAGGCAGATAAATTATGGCAAAAGAAATGCTAATCCATCCTAGAAAGGAAATGCCATTTTTGGAGGAGATAAGAAGAAAATTGTCTCATTAGGTGTCTTACTCCAAGTTTGCCAACCTCAAGTTTCATCATCCTTTGCAGGGTATTCTCTTGCCTGAGGACAAGGTTCTTTTGGTCTTGGTAACTTTCCTGTGTGTCTCAGAGGAAAAGCAATAACTAAACCAGTAAGAATATGGACTTTCTAATTGTCTAAATAATTAGAACTTGCACTGGGAAATTCGTTTCAACCACCACTTCTCTGGAGCTGTTTGTTTGGTGTGGGTACTTTTTAGTCAGTTTGGAGGGGTGGGTTGTTTTGTTTAGGGGTTTGTTTTATTTGCTAGTGCTGATTAAAAAAAAAAGTATAAAAGCCCAAAACAAACCAACACCATTAGCAATGGCCTTTCTCCAGCAGAGAGACACTTACTTAAGAGAAGTGACTATCTTTAAGGAGCAGATCATAGGCAGAAGTCTTCTGAGCTGTGGTTTCAGCCTGAGAAGGGGAAGCACAGGGTTTCAGGAGAGGGAAGTCAGTGTGATGGGAAGGCTTTTAAAAATAACAAAAAATAATAATGAGTGCCTGTGTGGTGCAAGACCAAGAATGGAAAACAGACCCTCTTATGGAGGCTGGGGCAGGGAGGTGGGTTGTGGCAGGAGTTCTGATCAAGTGTGTGACAGTGGCAGAGAAGTTAGGATGGAGGGGGAATTGGTGAAAATGAGAATAATCAATGGAAGACTAAAGTGAGACCAGATGATTTCGATGAAGTGAAATGATTTAAGGATTTTGAGAACAGAAACTGATACAAGATGACAGAAACAAACAAACAAAAAAAACCCACAAACCCAAAACCACAAATAAAAAAAAACAAAACAAAACAAAACAAAAGGTGTGATGGTCAAAGAGGAGGACTTTGTGACAAAGCTTTCACCAAGAAGGTGTTGACATCATTGAAAACTTAGGTAAATTAATCTCCACAGCTTTCTGCTTTCCTGAAAGCATCTTCCCCAGGCTTCTGTTCCACCTCCAGGTAACACAGTCCCTTTCTGAACTGCTGCTCTCCGCTGCTGCCTCTCTCCTTTCAACTCCCTCCTGAAAACTTTTCTCTGTTAAATGTCTTTCAAGGACCGAAATGATTGAATTTGGCTGGACTAAGTGACACATGCATGCATGTGACGCAAAATATTTTGTAAACCCTACCAAAAAAAAAAAGAATATTATTCTCTTTTAATAGATCATGTTCCTGCTTTCTCTGTCTTCCTTTCTGCTTCATCATTCCGGAATGCAAGAAGGAATTTTGTGTTTTCTCTCGTGGTTTTTGTCCAGTGTGGTAGATGACACTAAAAAGAAGTAATTTTTAAATTGTTGAAAGTATCCAAATACCAAGTGCTACAGTAAGATGGGATAGATCCCAATATGAGAATGTTCTGGGCACGCTTCTTTCAGCAAATGCAGATAGGTGATTTGCATTTGATTTTTCAATTTTGATCTTGGCAATTAAGGAATAAACTAATACTGGCAAGTACTTCTGGTGAAAATTATTTTGAAGTGAGCTTTTGAAATAAAGAAAATCTGAGATCAGATGACCAAGGAAAATTATTGTTTTAAAAAGTCATTTTCAGCAACCTTATGGAGCTGGTAAATAGTTTCTCCTAAGAAGATTATCTGAGACACAGAGAAGTGCGTGAGAATTAGCAGTTAAGGAGGCACTTTTGAATGCATAATGGAGATTATCTGTCCTGATGCAAAGGACAGATGGGATGCACATTAAGAGACTGTTATGGCTAGATCAGATACTCCTTTTGCTTTACAGCAGTTTAAGGATTTATTTATAAAGTGAAAAGCAAGTGTGCAAAATCACAAAATTGATTTCAATTAGCAGAGGATTTAAATAAGAACAAGGAAAGTCTTGGGATGCATTAAAAAGGAAGAGGAAAACAATTTGCAAATTGGTTAGCAGCAAGATACATAACTAACAATGTAGGGAGGGGTAGAGGCTGACTGATTTGATGTGTGTTATATAAAGTGCTTGACAGATAATCAGCTAAATTAATAGGAAAAAAAACCCCACCTAACCAAGCCCCACATCCCTAGTAATAGCCAGAGCAGAGAGAGACTGCTAAAAATGCAGAGGTAAGGCAGTACAGGGCCTGATAAAATCTACTGAATAATACCTTCGGATGTAGTTGAAATAATCTTTCTACTGTTTGAAATTATCTTTGAGAATTCACAGATTAGAGAGAGACTGATGAGGCTGGGAGATGGAAAGAAACAACTTTTGTGTCTGAAAGGAGGAGGGGGAGAAAGGCCTGGATAACTACAGGTATTGTTACCCAGCTTGAGTTTTGGAAATGTCTGTAAGTACTTTGGAAGTCATTAGGCCTGGGTTGTCTAGAGCAAATCAATATGCCTTCCTTGTTTGGCAGGCAACCGATAAGCAGGAGAAGAGATGTGGAAGGTGGATATTTTGACTAAAGCTCTCGCATGGTTTGAGACATTTTCATAAGTAATCTATTGTCTGAATATAATTTCTATGAAGAGGGTGCATAGTTGTGCAAGAAAAATGTCTAAACCTGGTTCATTCTCACTTCCAGTGTCTGACCATTCTCATCAAAGAAAATGTCTTGTGTCCCATTTAAATCTGCCCTCTAAGTTTAAAACAGCTGCTTGTTGTCCTGTTGCTGTAAGCCTTTGTAAAAAGTCCTCTCTGGCTCTCCTGTAGGCTCTCTTTAGGTACTTAGAAGGCTGCTATGAGGTCTTCCTGGAGCCTTCTCCAGGCTGAACAACCCCAACTCTCTCAGCCTGTCCTCACAGGAGAGGTGTTCCCAGCCCTCGGATCACTTCTGTGACCCTCTTCTGGACCCACTCCACCAAATCCATGTCTTTCTTTTATGAGGGAACCCCAGAGCTGAACCCAGCATTGCAGACGAGGTCTCTGCAGAGCAGAGGGGCAAAAGCCCCTCTCTTGACCTGGTGGCCACACTGCCTTGGATGCAGCCCCGGGTGTAATTTCTGGATGTACAGCACACAGCACGTATCACTTGTCTCTTTGCTACGTTGCCACTGGGCTACTGTGGCTAGTTTCCAGTGTGCTCTAGAGCAAGTGAAGACAACTGGAGAGAATGTGGCACAGCTACCAGAATATTAGAAGCTTACCAAAGAGGCTGGATGGCAGCCCTTCTGATGGCACTGTTACAGGGCTTACGCTCTTCTAGCTCGTCACTGGGGTGTGGGGTAGCTCTACTTCTGGAAGTTATGGAGCCTGGGTTTGTGGAATAAAAGTCTGCTCCCGCTCAGTGCCTGGGCTTGCAAAAGGCAAGTTGTGAAGCAAGTTGTGAAGCCAACTGAAAGCTCTCAAGCTGTGGATATTGCGGTGTTCTTAGGTGTGTTAATTCTGTTGAGCAGCAGTTCACGAGTTTGGGTTCTGTGCTAATGTGGCCGCTGCTCAGTCGAATTTTGCTCTTGCGGGTGTGCCCTTTGTCTCTTGGTGCTGGTGAGACTTTTCAGATGAACGTTGGTGGGTTGGTTGGTTGGTCTTTTTCTCAAAAAAACGTTGGTGGGTTGGTTGGTTGGTCTTTTTCTTAAAAAAAGTTGCTATCTTGTTTACAGATGCTAAAAAGAAAACTCCTGGAGTGTTAAAGGTTGTACCTTTATCTTTAGAAGCAGCTGATTCTATTAGAGGAATTCCAGGGCTGTGAGACCAGGCAGCTTTCTGCAGGCCACTGCGAGTCCTTGAACCATAATCTGAGAACCGTTGAACTAAAGAAAATTCTCATTAATCCCAAGGGCTGGGAGTGAAGCCAAGTGCTGGGCCATAATAAGCATTCTGCTTACATTAGACAGCAGTAAATTATTGTCATACTTAAAGTTTTAGTGGTTTGGGAAGTTGATGCATTTCTATCTGAATTTTTAAAATAAATGAATAAAGAGGAAAGATGTTTAGAAATCTGTCTTGCTTTTGTAGCAGATAACCAGACTGAAACTCTTGAAAAATCTGTAGTGATTTAAGCTACCTGCCCAAAATGTAATGCCCAAAGTAGTGATATTTCTTGGGGCAGGCGAAAGAGCTTGGTGTCACCAAGTATCACTGAATAAAAACACTTCCAGCCCTGAAAACAGGAGATTGCCTGATGCATCCTGCATCCAAGAAAATCGCAGACAATATATTTGAATGTCCTTGGCTTGGTGTTTGCTAAAACTTCTGCTCTAGCCTTAACTATATTATATAGTTTTATAGCTTATATAGTTTTAAGGTGAAACAGAAGCAGAGCAAATGGACATTAAGAATTTTATGAAGAAATGGTCTTGAGTAAAGAGGAATTACTTTGGGAATAAATAATTAGTAAAAGGATACTAAAATGTGGAATGAAATATGTCTCATAACAGCTACAGATTGGTGTATATTGAACTACTCTATTTTGAGACCACTTATCTTTAGGAAGGTCCCCTTGCTTTCAGCCTCTTTTGATTTATTTTCACCTAAATATAAACCTCAGCTCTGAAGGAAGATATGTAGGAAGGCCAGATCTACTGCACTTCTGATGTGAGTGCCCTGTAGAGAAAGTCCGTGGATTGGGCTGAGGAACTCGTAGCATGAACTTACTTCTAGTTACAAGTTTGTCCCTCTTAATTAAATACTAGTATCCCATACTGACTAAGCACAGAGTTTTCAATCTGAGTTGAGAAGTGGCAATTCTGTTCTTAAGGTTACAGCTGAGGCCGCTTCTGCAACGTTGATTTGCAGCCGGGTGCGGGTGTAGTCTGTGTGTCAGGCCTGGGCCGAGGGACCCAGCTGAAGATGTAACCTCACCCGTGAACAGGTTGCTTCCCTTTATTTTGACTGTCTAGTTTCCCCAACATTGCTAGTCCCAGGTTTTCTCATCTCACTAAGAATCAATCTGCACCAAACTTCAATGCCTTGAAAATCTCATCAACCTCCAAACCAGACTCCTCGAGTCCACACGTTTGTCTCCAACTCAGCAGGCACATGCGGTCCAGACCTGCACAGTGCCATTTGCAAGGGACTTACCTTTCTTGGACACAAAGCCAGTGTGAAATAGCACCCCAGAGCAAGAAAATGGGCTCTGTAAGATACTAATAATTATTTTTGCACGTCCTGTTTGTTCTTTAAGAAACTTGTTCATAAAGAGAATAAATTCTACACTTGGCTACCCCTCTGCCTGCCAGTCACTGGGCTTGTGGCCTTCTTACCCATTGCTCTGCATTCAGCCCTCTGTGCAGAGCAGCTTCAGCTTCCTAAGGCCAGTCCAGTACCTTTTTAATACCATCCTGTTGCTGATATATTTTTTGCATCAGGAAATGAAAATGGTTTTGATAGAAAGCAGTGCCGTTTTTAGCTGTAAGATAGGATTAGTCTACTTTCCAGTTCTTGTTTTTAAACAAAATCTGTGCCAACTGGAAATTTTCCAGTTAGTTGAAAAATGACACGGGAGCAGTTTGGTCAGGAATATTTGCTTTTTCACCCTGGGGCTTCTTCCGTCTGCCTAATAAAACAATTATCATGGTAAGACTGAAATTCCCTTGTCCATGTCGTGTCTGGTAGCGGACAGTACTGGCAGCTCTCGAGGCAGATAGAAACCATTGCTGCTTTTTCTGCCTTTATGTACCTGATACAGAGCCTGGGTCTGTCATCTCAATAACCCTTTCTTGGCTGCTGGGAAGCTGCTTACAGGGTCCACCTAAAAAACCTGTCTTCTGGCCTACACAAGCCCAGCTTTCTGATGTGCTAAATTGTTGATTTCATTAGGTACTGCAACAAGTTAAGGTTCCAGAGGCTGACAAAACAATGTGGTATATACTGGAAATCAAAACATGCTGCTGCAATTTTGAAAATTAGGCAGGTAGACCAGCAAATGGGATTTCTTTGATAGTTCAGCATCTGGGCAGCTTGGGCTCCTGGAGTCCTCTAAAGACTGGCACCTTGGATAGGGCAGAAAACAGCCACTCCAAGTGTAAAAAATGTTCCAAGCACATTATTTTTACACTGAATTTCATTCAAACTGGAAAGCATCGTCTTTATTTGTAGGACAATGCTAAAATGGGTTTTACAGTGACAACACAGAAGCAGCATGGAGGAGAGAGTGGTTCATCTCTGTTTAGGCAAATGCTTTCCATCTATTTTCTGCCATGGTCTGCAAAATCAAATTCACAGTTAAATCTTTCAGAGTGTTAGCAGCATTAAGATCAATTATACCCAGCAGATTATTAGCTCATCTGTGGGCACCAGCTCAGTGAATGTGGGAGAATGACATCCTTACAGTCTTTTGAGTTGCCTCTTTCAGTACAATATATAAATATTTTAGACTATGGAAGTTCTGCCATTTGAATTTGGGAGGAACTGCCTATTACCTGAAGTTGTCATATATACACACACAGAGGTGTCTTTCCATTCTTTGACAGCACAATTCCTGTTGTGAGGAAAATCTATATCCTATGTCACAATAAAAAAATAGATATATTTTTCCTCTTCAGATAAATCCATCAAGCTCAAATCTTTTCTTATAAAGAATTAGTGAAGGAAGGCCTATGAAGAGCAAAATAGGTTAAAAAGAAAATATACATAAAGAACTGCTGATGAAAATGGATTTTCACTGGCGAGAGACAGAAGGAGACTTTCATGAATCATAAAAGCCTTTTCTGGAAATAATTTTGCTTAAGAGATTGCAGCAAGTCAACATATTTTTTTTTCTCAATCTCTCCATTTAAAAGAGATGCCAGAGTTCTGAACTATGTTTTAAGGTTGTTTATTTCACCTTATTTTCCTCTGCCATTATTTATTTTTTCCCCACTTAGGCCACTTCCTTGGTTTACAGTGAAATTAGGAACTAGAACAAGTTAATGTATTTTAAAACTATATTGATCTCTCCTGTTTAGCAAGATGTGAAGGGATTTGCTGTATTAAGCAAGCACAGAATGCTGAGCTACAGTGTAAATGGCTCATGTGACCCTGGAGCCTCAAATCCTTCTGTTGGCCCATCAGGTAAAATTTGAGTTGCATGTGGCATCCATTCAGGTCCAATGTGTTGCTGTGTGCCCAGTGTGTTCCTGTTCCCCCAGCCCCACCGAGCTGGGTGTGCAAAGACTGAAGAGGTCAGAACAGGGCTGAAATGGGTCCTAGGAAGAGTTCCCCATATCCCTCTGTTTGTCACATTTGTAAGCAGAAAGTCTCCTCTCTGTACATCCTTGCTCCTTTCCAGCCCAAGGATGACTTTCTTTTTTTTTTTCTTAGTTTTCTTTTTACCCCTTCCTTACATGTTTATTTATGATCCTTTTTTTTCATATAGCATGAAGCTTGAAACACCCTTCACACGTAGTTCTGTGGGTTTGCTCCAGATTCCATTCAGCCACTTAACTGGAGACAGCGAGTTCCTGCCCTTGATGTATCGTCACTGCCCAAAGAGACTCCACTCGTAGAGGCTGTAGCTTCATCGCTGCTCAAACGTACACAGACAGCAGCAGACCTGCTGGAGTAATTTGCAAGTGAAGTGTAAGACAGGGAGTGACAGATGGTCGAGACAGACTGGCAAGAATGAGAAACAGTCAAACAATGCAAGCAGAGCGTTAGACGGTGGTCACAGGGCTGTGGATTCTGCCCACTGAGTGCGGGCTGCAGTGCTGGGGAGGCAGGCAAGAGAGGACACTGGGAGCCTCTTGGTTTTCTGGTTTAGTGCAGAGTTGCAAAGCAAGGCTTGATGCTGTGAATGAAAACTGACTTCTACATTTTTTGTCTCCAGGTAGACTGGTTTCCTTTGTACCTGAAGCTACATTTCAGCAGGAATTTTTTGGTGTTTTTTTCACTATATTTCTGAGGATGTGCGTTGGTGGATCAATAGCTTTCCTTTGTTCCATTTTTGATGCTTAAATACCATTTATGGAGAAGCATGAGAGTAGATTATCCTCTGCTCTTTTACTTTTTCATTTAACTGTCGGGTGCAAAATTCTCAATGTCCTTTCTAAATCTAGACAAGTTGAAACTGTATTTTTAGTCATTTTGTGCAGTTTGCAGTTGGTGGGGATAGGGAAGGGAAAAAGCATTCCCCACGACTGGGATGAGAAACGCTGAACCGCTCAAACGTCGATCGCTGTAGGTGGAATTGGAAATCAGGAATGGGCAAGGCAAGCATTTTATTTGTTTAAGCTGTCCTATGGCTTTTCCTGGCTTGTTTTTTCTAGTTTAACTGGGTTGACAGAGACAGGGAATGGATAGTATGTATTTTATGATTCTTTTACAGCATTACAGCTCCAAGAGTATAAATAAAACAAACTTTCTCAGCTCTTAGTGGTCTCTTTATTATATTTCATTCTCGCATTTAGCATTTTGTTCGGTGATGTCCTGATTCTGCATCACTGACAGCAACAGAGGTGTCACTTCAAGAGGCTCCATAACAGATTTTTAAGAGACTGAGCTTTCTAAATACTCTGTCTGGGGTTTTATGTGCTTGTAGAAGATGCTCCTGAATGAGTTATGGAAACACTGCTGTTGCTCCCATGGTTGCCCAGAGTGAGCACTGTGACTGTAAGCGATTGTGTCGTCACCTCAGTGTCACCACACAGCACAGTGGGATACCTCAGAAGTGTTGAGGAGATGAAACTTTAGTTTTCAGTCTGAGCTGGGGATTCTTACGAGGCAACTTTTCTGTTGATCTTCGATAACTGTGCTTTTCATTCCCAGAGCAGTTCATGAACTGGATAGCTTTCAGATGGAATTAGTATAGAAGATGCTCTCCAGTAGTGTGCCAAACATGCTCCAACTGCTAATGGGCATTCAGTCCATGGCTCCTGATCAAAAAGTCCTCAGCACCAACTGAGAGATCTGTAGAGAGCTGTAGAGATCTGCTCCTATTAGAACACCCTCAGTGATACAAACATAGCAGCTATTGGTAAAAACTAATTAAAGTTGGGTTTCTTCCTTAGTTCTAACCAGAACTAAATTAAAATAATAGGAAATTTAGAAATTGCTGAAACTGGCTAAACATATACACAGTAATTTGTTCCTTGTGCTACCAATTAATCCTTGGGCTTAAACATTTGCAGCAAGGAGACAAAACTGACAGCCAGTGTTGTCCTATGTACATTCTTAAAGCCAATGCAGACAAGCAACTTGGAGTTCACTGCATACTTTATCTACTCAGTTATTCTTTGAATTCTTAAAAAAAGGCGCTTTTTTTGTTGTTTTCAGGACAGCCTGTTTTTTTTCTTCACATCTTTGTCGTTAGCATTATTTTTATCATCTCAAGCCAAAATGTAAGGCTGTTACTTGGAAAACAGGAATTGCATTAAATCCTCCACAAACCTGTTCTTGTTTTTTTGGTGTTTTGTTTTTCCACTGCCAAGTATGATGCAGGAGAGTAAAAAAGAAAGTATTGAGTGATGTAACACAAAACCATAGCCAGCACAGGAATCAAAAATAGTTTCTCAGAGAACAAAGGACAGAGTCTCTACAGAACTGGTCAGGAAGCTAATTGATCTGGTCAGAGAATGTGCACTTGGCCAGCTGGTTGGAAACGGCACTTCCAGGGTTGCAGGGAGCCAGTATGGCATCTGGAACTGGAGTGCTTCAAATACGGAGTGCTCAGAAAAGCTGTTTCTGGTGATACCATAAAATACTAGTGCTCATATAAAAAAAGAAATGTAAAAGTCTGGATTTTACTGTTAGCTCAATCGTTGGGTGTGAAATTGAATTGAGAAGTCTCCAAGATATATTAAATCACCCCCTTGGCATTGCCACAGGAACAATTTATTTCATCTTGAAGGAGCCTTTGGTTTCCAGATCAGTGGAGCTAAGCGGGAGGAATGTGCGTCACATTGAGGTAAACAGGGATGTGAGCTGGTTAAAAACAGAAAAGGCAACACAGCAAAATTCTGTGCCCCTGACATTTGTCAGCCTCTTCTGAAATGTGAATGCCTTTTCCATTAAGCTTTGGGGCAGATACTATCTCTGTACCTTTTGTTGTGCTGATGAGTTGGAAGCCGAACATAAATGTATGTAGTTCAGCTGATTTATTTTTTTTTTTTAGGAGGCAAGTGTGTCTTGGTTTGCTCACCAGGAGGTTTGCAGGGCTACTGCAGTGCTGTCGTGCCTTGGTGGCCTGTCCCTATGCAGGAGTGGTAGTGAGGGATGGCTCAGTCCCACTGTGAGGTGAGCCATCAAGCTCCTGATGGTTTTTGTTATCACAAGTTTTGGTGAGCTGCTGAATTACAAACATCTGTACCACACCATGTAGCGTCCGCTACACTTTCTCAAAGTCTCTCCCTGGACCGAGACACTGCATCCCTAAGGAGTAAGGTTTACAGCAAATATTTCTCCTGTCAGAATGATTTTGGTACAAAGCGAAGGTAAAACCCAGGGCACGGGGATTTTCAGGATCTAAATGTTCTATGCCAGTGTCTCCAAGAAGAGCCCTGTGTGCCAGGGAAGGCGGCAGCGCGTGTGAGCCATGGAGCAGGGCTGGGTGCAGACCTGCTTGGTGGCCAGTGTGTGTTCTTTGTGGGGTTGGTTCACTGCAAAGGACAGAGCAATGAGGTCACTTAACATCATGTCTGGAATACAGAATGTAAACATAATACATACTAGAACTTGAAGGTATTTGGACTCCCTTTAACATGAACAGGATTGCAGTAGTGTAAGCAATTTGGTCTTAATTTAACTGCAGAGAATAAGATTTAATGCATTTTTGTATTGACCTGCCCATCTCAAAGCCCAGCCTTAAAAATCTATTTTGGCTCACAATTTACCTGACCTTCAGCTCTTAGAAACAACAGAAAGCCAAGCACAGGCTGCATGAACTGAGGTAGCAAACCTGGGTTGATTTGTTCATGTACTGAGACAACGGTTCAATTTAGGAAGAGGCTAATTAGTGCTGTGTATAACAGAAATAAATAAACCCATGTGCTTTTCACCCCTGGCTCAGTAGAGCTCTACTCTTAACTTCAGGAAGAGATGAGAAAAACTTTGTCCTTTGTTCCAAGGGGTAAAAACCACTCCTTTAGACAGTACAGTAGCCAGGCACTCATTGCAGAGTACTTTTAACTCTGGTTACCTAAAAAAAACAACCCAGTTTTCCCTGTTCCCTGCCCTCCTTCAAAACTTCTTGATGTAGAAATGTTAACAGTCTTAAAATGTACCCTGCTGAATGACAGGTGGTAGGACACATTCATTTTTTTTTCTACTGCATTATTTTGATGCCATTTTCACTTCTGGGAATGCATGAAGGATTCCCTTTGATAACAGAAGAAACATTCAAAGGGTCAGATTCAGTCAGAATACTGTATTCAAATAAGACCCTGTCCCGCTGGTGAGGAGGAAGCTGGAAGATGTCATGCTCTTGGCTACAGCTGCTTTCAGTGGAAGGTGAAATAAAAAGCTTAGACCCTCAACACTGTGCCTTACGGTGATCTCTCAATGATAAATTTGTATTTTCTCCTCCTGCCATTTCTTAAAGACATGAGGACAAGACCACAGGAGCACTTTTTTGATATTCATCATAACCAGTTTAAGATATTTCCTCCCTTTTCAGCACACCTGGAATTTTAACTGAGAACCAATAGTGCATTTTCCTGGGCATTTTCAAAGCTTCCCAGTAAGTTTTATGTTTTTACAAACAGAGAAGTTGATCATCAATTAGGCTGCTGTTTCCACTGGCTCCTAGCAGGAGTTCTTGCCATGTAAGGAATTTTCACGTGAGTTCCATCAAGCTGCTTGCTTTTTTTCCTGTGGCTCAGGAAATAATTGTTAAAAGCACCCTGTTCTTTAAAGTTCTGTGTAGACAAATTAGAGCATCTCTTTTTTTTTTCCCCATTTATTTATTAGACTTTCAGAAATGCCTACTGATGTCCTTTAATCTTTTCTTCCTGTCCTTATTAGTAATTTTGCTACTCTTGGGCCAAGGGCATTTTGAAATTGTAAGGGTTTAGTGCTTAAGTAACCTCCTCGGTTTGAGCCTAAATCTTTTAACAGGCAGTCTGTTTCATACCAGTGCTGCTGGTTATCTTCATTCGGATAATTATTTTCCCTTCACATCATTTACTGCTCTCCTTAGATGTAGCACAAAACACACTGTACCCGAGTTTCTGTTTCCCAAGGTGAGATTGTCTACCTTGCCCTCCTGTGATGGGCTCGCTACTTCTCTGATCATCCTTGCAGTTGTCTTCTGTTGCTTGTCCAGCTTCCTTCTGTTTTCCTTAATCCTGGAGGACAGGAGCCATACACAATGTCCAGGCTAGGTCGTAACAAAACCCTTCACATGGCGTTGACATATCCCAAGCCTGAAATTACTTCTCAATGGTATTTTCCAGGTTTCTGTATTAGTATCTTTTGAAATGTGTGCCACTTCAGCGACTCCTTTATTCCCCCTTGAGTTACCCATTGTGCCCATCCTCTTTGCTATAAGCAGGGAATCATTCTGTTGGCAGAATGGTTTTGTTAATAGACTCCTTGGTGCACAGAAGCAGCTCTTTTCTGCAAGGGTGATGAGACACTGAAAGAAGGTGTGGATGCTTCAGCCCTGGAAGTGTTTAAGACCAGGCTGGATGAGGCTTTGAGCAACCTGGTTTAGTGGGAGGTGTCCCTGCCCATGGCAAGGGGGTGGGAACCAGATGATCTTTTCTGTCCCTTCCAACTTCAGGCATTTTCTGATCCCTTTCCTCCTCTCCTCTTCTCCTTCGCCCTCTCCTCTGATTCTGATGCCACACAAGAGTTGTGCAGTGTTGCAACCAGCATGGCTGTCTGGAATCAGAAAACATCTGACTGGGAGAGATGAGTTTAGTTCTTACAGGAAAGCTTCTAATTTCAGGAAAAACATATTTCATAACTGTATTTTATGAAATAATTTGCAGCAGTTTCTCCATTGTATACAGTTAGTTCCTTGGCTTACCTTTTATATAAATGAACAGAAAAATAAAGTGGGAAAACCACTTGCTTTACTTTCTTGCAAAACTCTAGGAAAAAGGGTTAGACTGAAGTTTTAAATCACGGCCATCTCCTAAATCAAATGTGTAACAAGGGCAATAATGAGAGTAAACACATTGAATAATAAAATGGAATTTGCATTCAGGGTTCTAGGGCTGTAATCCAAAGCTCAGTGATGTCTGTGGAAAGACTTCCATTGATTTGAATTAGGCCTTGGCTTTTGTCCTGACTGAGCACAATACCAGTGGAGCTATTCAGGAAAGAAATGTTTGGAAATAAATCACGGGAACTTACTTTGTCAGAACCCAATTCACTTGCTAATTCAGGCAGTCGTGTTTTACAATGCTTGTCGTGTCCACACTTTGTCATCGTGCCTCACATGAGCTAAACAAATTCAATCTCTTAAAAAAAATTAAAAAAAAACCCCATTCGCCACAGCTGCTGTAATGGGAAGGTTGTTTCTGGATCATTACTCTGATGTTTGAAACCTTCTTTAACTTCTAGTCTAAGCCTGTTGATGCCAGTTGCTTCCACTTAATTTACATCAACACCATCTTCTAGTCTTTATATATAGCTCTGATAAACTAGCTACAGAAGTTTTAGAAATATTTTTTTAATGATTGTCCCGTCTCCTCCCGGGCTTTGCTTTGTTTTGCTAAATAAGCTGAGCATTCTCATTTCTTATTCAGTAAATTCATTCCCTGCTGCCTTTATCTGAATCTATTCCTGTTTGGCTTCATCCATCAGGGATACAGGCAACAAAACCTGCATGTTTAAGGAGCTGTAATAGTGCTCTCTATAATGTTGTTAATACTCTTCCAGATACAACCAGCGTTTTACTTGCCTCCTTATGGCTGCATTTCACCGATTTGCTTTTGTTGTGTGACTTACAGGATCTTGGGTCCCAGGTGAGCTCCCATTTAGTGGCAGAAATAGCTCTGAGTCCAGGAGTATGCAGCTTTGCCCTTGTACTCAGAGGCTTTTAGCTTGGGTCTGTTACTCCAATGCTACTTTCTTCCTTGGATGATGCTCTGTTTGTCCTCTGCATTGGCTGTCATAAACGATAACAATCAAGCTCGAGTCATCAGCAGACTTTATGAGTATGTTCCTACTTTGTGCTAATTTTGTTAATTAAAAAACCCTCTAGTAACTGCTAGAGGTGGCGAATGATGGGTGATGGGAGCTGACGTAAGGTAACAGGAGCAAACTGGGGAGAGGTGCCCAGTGTTGTGCAAAGGAATAGCAAGATGAGGAGAGGGCATGGGGACGACAATGGAGAAGTGGGAACTTCTGCTGTGTTGGTCAGATGAAGGCTACTCACATTTACCAGAGCGTGAGACATACCTGGGATGGATGATGTGCCAAAATCCCAGAAATAAATGCACCACTCGTGACTTTCTGCATTTTGACTTTTAAAAAGCAGCAACACTGCTGCTTAACTTTTTTTTTCAGAAGTTTTAGAAATATTCTGGAAGTTTAAAGACTTATTTTTTTTAAAGTGTTTTAAAAATACCGAATCCTAAAAGCTCTTTAAAAGTCCTGAATTGAGAGGATTATGAGTCTTGAATAATTTATCCACCATACTTGAAAGGGAGAGAATTTGCTTAGCTCTTTAAAATGTATATGATACATTTTCTTATAGATTGGAATGACTCTGAAAGACTTTTATCCAGATAAGTCCATTCAGCAGATATTAGAAGTCACAGGCAATAGCAATTAAGGCAGAAGGTCCTTTCCTGGGAATTAATATCTAGTTGGGATGGCTCAAGATGCAGCTGAGGGCCATTAACTGCAGTTGGTGATTAATGACCTTTGCTGAGGTCATTATTATTATCAGCTGAAAACGGAGAAAAACTCAGATGTGTGAATCTTTTTACTGAGAGATGCAGTTTCAGTGGGTGTAGGAGAAGTGTCCCCACTGGGGATAGAGTGCCCTGTGTTAATAGAGCCCTCAAACAGAAGCCTCGGTTTCTCCCCTCCCCACGGCATTTTTAGGAGCGTTAATCAAAGCTCAATCTCTAAAGCTGCACCAGTATCAAATTAAAAAGTAAGCAGAATAAAGTCTGTAGAGCTTTAATGTTCTCCCAGTATTACAACCGGTGTCCAGTACTTAATCAGCTTTATTTAGAGATGCTTCCATCTGTCCCTTTCGGTGCCTAATGAAACTGCATCTCAGTTTGTCCAGAAATGCACCCAGAACTTTCCTTGTGCTCACAGTTCTCAGAACCACGTTTGAAATCTCATCCTCCCTTCCTCTGCTGCGTGTCCCTAACCAAGGTTCAGGTCCCGGGTTGCCGTGTGCGCTGTGCACAGCGGGCAGCTCCAGGAAAATACTGCTGTCTCCATCCAGGGAGAATCTGTTTCCTGATAAATATTCCAGTGGCCAGACAAGTCCGTGTGTGATTTCTTCCACGGTTAGTGAAACATATATATATATTTTTTTAGATGATGAATGATTTTATTGTTGACTTGAGGAAAACTAAGAGGTACTATAGGGGACTATATTCAACATTCCTCTTGCTGCTTCTTTTTAGCTTGTTCTAATGCCACGGTCATATACGTAGATCTAGGTACATATAAAAAAGAAATACACTGATATCTATATATAAAAATTTGTTTATTCTAAGCTGTTTTAAAAAACAAATACTGAAGAAGTCTGGAATAGGTATTTGAGGTAACATGAAGACATAAGCTTTAAGTACTGTTATCTTTTATTTAGATTATACACAGTCATATGTGTTTCTAAATGCTCCATAAATCCTACTTTACACATATGCTGGTCCCCTGTCTCTCTCTCTCCCTTCCCCCAGCCCTGTTCCCCTGGTCGTTGTGAAGGTTATAGCATGAAAATCATTGCAGGTTGTGACAGGACAGGACTGAGATGACTGCTGCTTTTGGCTGACCTTTATACAAATGTCACTGGCTGTAGACATCTGCTCAGGAAGATGGAATTTTGCAGGACTGTAAGCAAAGCAGTTAAAAACCGTAATGCTGGGGTGTGAAATGTTGACAGTGTTGACAATTTGAACGTTAGGTGCTATGACTGGACCTGCTTGTACAAACCTATCAACTTCACACTGTCTGTGGGATTGCTGTGTGCCTTTACTCACCCTCAACCAAGCCACTGAGCAGTCTCCCCTCTTCCCTCCTCCCAGGAATCTCCTGCGGTGAGAGGAAGAGGTGAGTGAGGTCAGGCAAAATGAAATGAAAATCATGAAAGCTTAATCGACCACAGGGAGGTTCCTCTGAGAGGGTGCCAGGGATGGAATATCAGTTATGGGAAGGAGACCACAGAGTTGGCAGCGAATGAAAGGAGATCTGATATGTGCCTGTTAATGTTTCATACTCCTTGCTACAAAACTGGTCTGTGTTCCTGGTTAACTCTTTAGCAAAAGTGTTGTGCTGACAGTAGGTGCTCCCACAGCGCTGACAGTGCTCCCTGAGGCAGCTTCACTGTGCTCCACAATACATTTTGCTAAGAAGTTCTGCATTCTTTGTCTTGCTCATAAGCTCAACAAATGAGAACTGAAGTATTGATGAGATTACGTAAATTGCATTTTTCTATTTCATCTTCTGCTGCTGCCTCTACCAGTTATCCACTTTAAGGGATAAGAAATTGTTTTCCTGGATGAGAAGTAGAGAAGTTATATTTTAAAACATGGCAAATTGTGCTTGCTTGCAGATGCATCAAAGAAAATGTCAGGTTATTGTAATCATACAAACCCATGACACAAAAATCCTCAGTGCATGAAATGGTGTGGCAAATCATCTCAAATACTGTTTTGTTTTTTTTTTTTTAAGAGTTTTTTATCCTAAAAGAGGAGGCTTTTCTCTGGCTGATTCTCCATCTTCGAAGACTTCAAGTCTTAGTTGCAGTAGTAAAAATGTTAGGACTGTATGGGAGACTCGCTGAATGGCAGTCAAATCTGAGTAAACAAAGGGCAGACAAAATGGTAACTGCTCCCTTTCAGTCTTAATATTGTATGAATGAAAATTCATAAAATGTGTGAATAAAAAGACCTGTGCAAGTGTGTCAGAATTCATTTAAGGAATTTGGTTTCATCTGACGTGGAACTAGTCCTCTGTGTGTTTACAGAGAAATTGCAGAGACAGCCTGATCCTCCTGGGCTGCTAGTGTACCTTGAACTTCTCTGGATCTCTAGGGCTAGGGCTGTGGCACACTTGTTAAGAAATAAAAACAAATCCCTATTTGTGTCACAGAATCACAGAATGGTAGGGGTTGGAAGGGACCTCTGGAGATCATCTGGTCTGACCCCCCTGACAGAGCAAGGTCACCCAGGGCAGGTTGCTCAGGATCATGTTCATGTGGGTTTTGAAAGCCTCCAGAGAAGGAGACTCCGCAGCCTGGGTCAGGCTCTGTCACAGTGAAGTTTTTCCTCATGATGGAACTTCCTGTGTTCCAGCTTGTGCCCGTTGTCCCTCATCCTGTCACGGGGCATCCCTGAGAAGAGACTGGCCCCATCCTCTTGACACCCACCCTTCAGAGATTTGTAACCATCGATAAGATAAAGTTTCATGTGCTTTTGCACATGGAGTTCTACAGTTTCATTGCTAAGCCTGAAATTTGCCTTTCGGACAGGTCACTGTTTTCAGTTACCTGTTAGGAGCTCTCAAGAAATGAGCGTACATCTGCACCAGGTACTTAAATGACAAAACCTCCAGAAAAAAACAGACCATGCAACACAAAATGACTGTGCAGTGTTGATGTGAAAGCAAGCCTCAGTTACAGCGGGCCTGGCTTTTGTCTGCTGACTCCGCTGCAGTTCAGCAGTGTTTTTGTACAGAGGAGACCACAGTTGTCTGGTATTTTCAGTCATATGCCCTTTTCAGCTTCATTTCCTAAGCCACTGTCACAATTTTGCTCGACTTTTACGAGAGGTGCAATAGCTGCTTGGATCTCAGTTTGAAGGCTCCTTCCACCCAAGGTTTTGCAGAGTTCAGAGCTTTCCTTCCTTTCTTTTCACACAGCTGTTATTAGTCTGTGGACCCCCACACCCAAAGGCCACCAGCTGAAACTTCCTGGTTAAACAGTTGTTGTGGAGTTCCCGATAATCCTTTGACACAGACTGATGTGACAGAGCCCAAAGTTAACCTTCAGCATTATTTCTTTTTCATTGCAGGAAAAATTTGAAGGCTTGTTCCGCGCCTACGATGACTGCGTGACATTCCAGCTGTTCAAAAGCTTCAGGCGTGTGAGGATAAATTTTAGTAGTCCCAAATCAGCTGCTCGTGCCAGAATAGAGCTGCATGAAACACAGTTCAGAGGGAAGAAGTTGAAGTTGTATTTTGCACAGGTAATGAAATCTGGTATTTGGTTCAATGTCAGTACAAAGCTTTGATAGAAATATTGCAGGGTAATGCTGAATAAAACACTAAAGGTTTCCCCCATGCCAAATCCCTTGGCTAAAAGGTGACTTGAACATCCTTATTTTGTCTGAGCTGTACCTGTCCAGTGGGTCTGCAGTAAATTTAAAGGGCCACTTAGGACCCAAGTTGCTTATTGAACACACAGAAGGTCCATAGCTGAGAACTGGTTTATAGCACTGGGTATTTTCTCTGGGTAACACTA